>WBNM01007369.1:0-42140 GCA_013399055.1 Ramphastos sulfuratus
GATGCTGTGATTCTGTGATACAGGACAAAAGAAGCCATTCCTCCAGCCCACCAAAGGGCAATTTCTATCCCTTCTTTTCTGCCACCCCAGCTCTGTGCACAGTCTGTTCTGGATTGTAAAAGAAGCAGGCAACAAACAACCCCAGAAAGCATTCTGCTGGATGCAGAATCCCTTTAGGTCTCATCCAAGGACCAGATCCACCTATGTTAGGACTCCTTTTTCCCTTTGTCCTTCTTCTTTTTTTTTTTTTTTTTTTTTTTTTTTTTCCCCAGTAGGAAAAAAAAAAAAGTGCTGCTCCACAGGTCAGAAGATGCCTGCAATTATGACCCTGAATAGATGGAAATGTTGCTTCTTGAGACAAATTCCATCTGACAGCTTTTACAGTGCGTTCGTTGCGAGCAGAATGCCCTGTCCCTGTCACCCGGATTGAGATTATTAAGGAAGACAGACATTCCTCTGACAACTCTGGCCCCAGGGGGGGAAATATTCCTTCTGTTCCCCTCTGAAGGTCAGAGCTCACATAATGCAAACCACTCAGAGCAGGGCGGACACATGCTCACACACATGAGGAACCAAAACTTTCTCTTCAGCAGAGCCTTGGGTAGAGCTCTGCCAGCAGTCAGGGACCTGCTCCCTGAGTGTCCCACTGGATGTGGGCCAAAAGGGATGAGCCTTAAGTGTGTTCAGTGTTGGGTTCTTATTGTCTTGGGTAGAATCAAGGGATTTGTGGAATGGTTTGGGTTGGAAGGAACCTTGAAGATCATCCAGTTCCAACCCCCCTTGCCATGGGCAGGGACACCTCCCACTGGAGCAGGTTGCTCAAAGCCTCATCCAGCCTGGCCTTGAACCCCCCCAGGGAAGGGCATCCTCAGCCTCCCTGGGCAGTCTGTGCCAGTGTCTCACCACCCTCACTCTAAAGAATTTCCTCCTCATCTCCAGTCTACATCTGCCCTCCTCCAGCTTCAGTCCATTCCCTCTCGTCCCAGCACCACGAGGCCTTGTCAAGAGTCCCTCCCCAGCTCTCCTGCAGCCCCTTCAGGTACTGGAAGGTTGCTTTAAGGTCTGCCTGGAGCCTTCTCATCTCCAGGCTGAACAACCCCAACTCTTCCAGCCTGAATTACAGGACAGTAGGGGTTGGAAGTGATCTCCAGAGACCATCGAGTCCAACCCTCCCACCAAGCAGGACCACCTGGGGCAGGCCACACTAGAACGTGTCTGGGCAGCCTGGAGAAGGAAACTCCACAGCCTCTCTGGGCAGCCTGTGCCAGTGCTTAGTCAGCCTCACAGTAAAGTTCTTCCTAAATCATCTCCTCCCCATGCATGTCAAAGCCATCAGGAGACAGTCATGTGTGCTCACATGTCCCTGCTCCACCCGCATGGCACAGCCATGGCACACCAGTGCCTGGCAGCTCCTCTGGCAGCCTGGGCTCTCTGGGAAAGTGACACTTCCCCAGCAGCTCTTCATTCCATCACAACATTTCTGACAAAAGCCCACTTGTGACTCTGTCCCACTTCTCCCCTCGCCAGCTGTCACTTGGCCCAGTTTGTCACACTGCAGTGTCCCTCTGCTGGGCACGCACAAGTGCTCCCCGTGGGTCACCAACTCCTCCCTGCTCAGGAGGCTTTGTGTGTGTGCTGGAGGAAGGGCAAAGCCTGGCCCGGGTGTCCCTGCAGTCCCTGTTGGATGTGTGAATGCAGCAGGACACTGCCACATGGAGCTGTCACCCCCTGTGCCTTGCCTGTGGGTCCCTGGGCTCACTTCATCTAGGGCTGAAAAATGGACCTGAGACAAGGTGACCAGAGGTGGGAAAGCAGCCTGCAGCTCGTTAACCTCTTCCCACTGCTCAAGGTATAGCAGCAGCTCTGTCCTCCCTGTTCTCCCCAGCCAGCTGCTGTGCACCAGCTCCCTGCTGACCACAGCTGTGCTTTGGTGCCATTTGCACCCAGCTGGACTCAGCTCCTGAGCACCAACTCTGCTTCTCCAGCCCGTCCTAGAAACACTTCCCAAGGCAGGGAAGTAACAGGCAGGGGGTTAATGGGCAGGGGGTTTGCAGCTCCCCTCTCAACACCAGAAATGGGACCCTTGCCTGTTCTCCAGAAACCACTGGATTCATGCCACTGTCTCCATGGGCACCCAAGGAGATCTATCAGACACTGGCATCAGTGGCAGAGCTGGAAGAAGAGCTGGGAAGCCTTTGTTCTGTGTTTACTGACAGAAAAAAAAGGTGGGAATCCCAGCACAGCCCACTCCAACCATCCCATCCCACTGGGAATGGGAATGCAGCCCAGCCTGGATCTCACCTCCCCATCCTTGATCAGCTCCCAAAGCCTCGCAGAAGCTCTCTTGGGACACCATCACCTGGCAGTGCCCTCTCCCAGCAGCTGTGCTGGTGTCCATGGCTCCTGTGGGCCACAGGTGCTGTTATCCCCAGAGCAGTGAGGGTGCAGGGGGTACAGGCAGGATAAAATTGCTTTGGGTGCTGGTCAAGAACTCCCCAGAGATGCTGTGTGTGAGAGCTGTGGAGGGGACCAAGAGGTAATGAAGGTCTTCTCATGTGAAGCCAGGACTGAGGGCATACTGGTGAGGAACTGAATGGGAAAAGTTGGGGGGGAGGGAGAGGTTGAGCAGCAGGAAATGTGGAGGGTGAGCAGCTGGGAGCACCCCAAGAGTAGAGGAGAGGAGCAGAGCACTCCAGCAGCTGCTCTGCTGCCCCAGCAAGCTCCATCTGCCTGACTTCTCTTCATGGAACCATAGAATGGTTTGGGTTGGAAGGGACCTCAAAGCTCAGTTCCAATCCCCTGCCATAGGCAGGGGCACCTCACACTGGAACAGGTTGCTCAGGGTCTCAGCCAGCCTGGTCCTAAACACCTCCAGGGAGGTTGTGGAGCACAGAAGCACCGAATCGATCTTCGATCTTCGATCACATTCTGTGCTTCTGTGCTCCACAACTTCCCTGGGCAACCTGTGCCAGTGTCTCACTACCCTCAACCTGTGCCAGTGTCTCACCACCCTCAACCCGTGCCAGTGTCTCACCACCCTCAACCTGTGCCAGTGTCTCACTACCCTCAACCTGTGCCAGTGTCTCACCACCCTCAACCNCAAACAACTCCTTCCTCACACTCAGTTTCCATCTCCCCTCTGCCAGCTCCCATTCCCCCTCGTCCTGCATCACTCTCCCCACAGTGACACCAAGCAGCCTCCGCTCAGCATCTCCCCTCGGATCCACAAGAACCCTGAAACTTTTTCTCTCTCTCCTTTCTCTCTCCCTCTCCTTTCTCTCACTCCTTCTTTCCCCCAAGTTTCATTCCTAGCAGCCGGCTGTGTTCAGCCTGACTGGTTTGTTATGGCTTATAATTTGTGTTAGGATTAATTAACTAATTACTGACAAATGTCCGTTGGCAAGATTCTGCTTCTGCTTGTCAACTTGAAGTATTTAATTATTTTAATCATTTACTTTCATCTTCAGAATTTATGCTCTTCCAAGAGCGTTTCTAGGCATCTTTTAATTATTATTCTGATTTTTTTTTCTTTCTTTCCCTCTTTTTTTTTTTTTTTCCAGGGAGGAGGTGAGCTGGGGGTGGGGGGAGGGGACCTGGGGGATGGTTTTGTCTCTCATTAACTATTTCAATGAAGCAACTTCCTCAGAAACTCATCCTTGGTTTCAAACCTTGGTGCAGAGAAGAGGCAACCTATGAGAAAGGGTTGGGGGGAGAATGAGCAGAAAGGGCTGGGCTGGGTTTTTGCTTCTCAGCTGAAATCTTCCCTTTCCCAAAGGGATTTCAGGGGCCAGGCTGGGTGATGTTGGTGGTTCCTGGTCCAGGGGCTCAAGCAGGTGTTGGTTTACACAGAGGCTTCCCTCATCTCCTGCACCACAGGATCTCAGGATACACCTTTGGGCACAGGAAAGTCTCTGCAGGGTCGAGTCCAGTGGGCTCTCAGCTGTTGTGCCAGCAAATAAATAAACACAAAGATCCTGGGAAAACCTCCACTCCTACAAGTTCCTCCATCCCTACAGAATGCTCCACTCCTACAAATTCCTCCATCCCTACAGATTCCTCCACTCCTACAGATTCCTCCATCCCTACAAATTCCTCCATCCCTACAGATCCATCACAAACTGCTTAGACCCCACAGGCCCAGCTCTGCTTTGGACATCCCACAGGTTTGAAGGGGGAAGGACACAGCTGGGCACGAGAATCCCAGCCCCAGGAGGTGCTGCCAGCAGTGGGAGGGCAGCAGGTAACAGGGGCAGTGGAAAATTCACCCAAGGGCATCTCACTGCCACAGGGCAGCCACAGATGGGACCCCCTGCATGCACCCTGACCTGCTCAGCAGAGTGCAGCACCTGAAAATGTCCCAGAGAAAACCCAAGGCTGCACCCACTCCTCCCTGCCAAGACACTGCCCCTTGCTCTGCAGCTGTGCTTCAATCCCAGCAGCCAGAGCTCTGCACAGGTCTGTGCCAGCTGTGGTCACACCAGCACAGACACCCATCCACCGGGCACCAGGGCTCCAGCAGAGCACTGGGAGATGTCCACCCACCAGCTCCCTGTGCCCAGGCAGACACTGGCAACCTCAGAGCCAANTCGGATCCACAAGAACCCTGAAACTTTTTCTCTCTCTCCTTTCTCTCTCCCTCTCCTTTCTCTCACTCCTTCTTTCCCCCAAGTTTCATTCCTAGCAGCCGGCTGTGTTCAGCCTGACTGGTTTGTTATGGCTTATAATTTGTGTTAGGATTAATTAACTAATTACTGACAAATGTCCGTTGGCAAGATTCTGCTTCTGCTTGTCAACTTGAAGTATTTAATTATTTTAATCATTTACTTTCATCTTCAGAATTTATGCTCTTCCAAGAGCGTTTCTAGGCATCTTTTAATTATTATTCTGATTTTTTTTTCTTTCTTTCCCTCTTTTTTTTTTTTTTTCCNCCTACAGATTCCTCCACTCCTACAGATTCCTCCATCCCTACAAATTCCTCCATCCCTACAGATCCATCACAAACTGCTTAGACCCCACAGGCCCAGCTCTGCTTTGGACATCCCACAGGTTTGAAGGGGGAAGGACACAGCTGGGCACGAGAATCCCAGCCCCAGGAGGTGCTGCCAGCAGTGGGAGGGCAGCAGGTAACAGGGGCAGTGGAAAATTCACCCAAGGGCATCTCACTGCCACAGGGCAGCCACAGATGGGACCCCCTGCATGCACCCTGACCTGCTCAGCAGAGTGCAGCACCTGAAAATGTCCCAGAGAAAACCCAAGGCTGCACCCACTCCTCCCTGCCAAGACACTGCCCCTTGCTCTGCAGCTGTGCTTCAATCCCAGCAGCCAGAGCTCTGCACAGGTCTGTGCCAGCTGTGGTCACACCAGCACAGACACCCATCCACCGGGCACCAGGGCTCCAGCAGAGCACTGGGAGATGTCCACCCACCAGCTCCCTGTGCCCAGGCAGACACTGGCAACCTCAGAGCCAAGCAGCCAAGGGATCTCATCTCTCTTTTTTTGCTCTCACACATTAGAGCTGCAGCACTTTGGTGGGGTTAGAACACGAGAACAGCAAGGAGTGATAAGCTGATAACAGAGACTGAAACTCAGAGCCTGGCACTGATACTTCCTTGCAGACTTCCAGGGCTTTGCCTATTTTTTTTTTTTTTTTAATAATTATTATTTCTTGCCAAATGCTTTATGCTGCCAAGAAACCAAATCCTGAGGTGCTTGTAAAAAGCTTCTTTTGGTGGCCAGCTGCCCAGATGGGCAAGTCCTCACGTGGGGCTCTGCCCATCCAGGCAGTTGGGCACCAGAAGATGCTTTTTACAAGCACCCTCCTGCCTTCATCCTCATGAAGGATTCAGGCCCAAGAATCTTTCTTTCCTGGAACAAATGAATCCCTTGGACCAGAGTGTGCTATTTAAAAGGTTTCTGGAGGGTACATAATTATACTGAAAATAATTAGGGGTAAGGCAGCAGTATTATTATTCCCTATCATATCACTCTAAACTTAATCCAGAGTGATCTATGGGAAGGCATTCAGGAATGCAGAGGATGGAGCTTCCTAAAGCAAGATGAATCCATAACATGGCCAGCATTGAGAGGCAAGAGCCCAGTTGCCCCTGAGGAGTCACCTCTGGAGGCTTTTGGGATCCTACAAGGGATGGAGGGCACTAGGGAGGCTGAAATGTGGTCCTGGAGTCTGAACTTCAGTAATAATCACTTGGTCCTTTAGATAAAAGTAAGTTCCAGGACCTGTCAGCCTGTAAGGTGACATCCTAGACCCCTGCCCTGGGACATGACAGCCCCTGGGATGTGAGCTGTGGAGTGAGCAAAGGCTCCCCAGGAGAAACAGCATTCCCCTGGTGTGCACTGTTGGAAATATCTAAATGAGATGAGAAAGAGTGTCTTAATTAACTTCAGAACCCTGTTAATTAGGAGCCTCTCTGCATTAAAAATTGCTCCAGTGACCAGCTCGAGCCACGGCTGCAGAGGAATGCAGGGGTAGAGGCTGGGCAGGAGTGGGATGTCACAGTCAAAACGCAGCTGGACCCCCAGGGCTCCTCTGGAAGCCAGGCTGAGGGCTCCCACAGCAAGGCATGGCATGGTAGGAGGGGAGGAGGACTTTCCAGGGAGGCTAAGAGGTGCTGTGGGACCTTTAGAGAGAGAAGAGCCCAGAGAGCTGGGCAGAAAGGGCTGGAGAACCTGCAGACAGGGAAACTGAGGCTCGGGGGAGCAGGGGGCCAGGGGAAGGTGCTGCAGAGCTCTGGGCAGCCTCTGCATCCTCCAGCTCCTGGGCCATGCTCCACCTCAGGTCTCTGAGGTCAGCTCCATGGATGGAGTTGGAGCTTGCAGGGCTCTGGAGGCTCCTCCGCTCGCTCCCAGCAGAAGGGGAACAGCTCCGAGGTCAGCAGGGTGCAGGAGCTGGGCTGGATCCAGGGGCAGGGAGGGAAGGAGAGCTTCGTCCTATTGAAGGCTGACAGAATGAACTTCAGTTGATGCCCCTGGCAGTTTTTTACAGCTCAGCTATTCCATTTAGGGTCTGGGAGGCAGTGGAAGGAAGCTGGGATCGCTTCACTGACCAGCCATAACATCCAGCCAGTACATTAACTGCCCTGCTGCCCTGATCTGATGTGGGTTTACAGACAATAGCTACTGGCTATTTAGGCAATGTATAAATTAACATATTCTGCACAAACCAGGAGCATATTTAAATTGAAGCAGAGTGCCCTTTATTTGTCAATCATTCAACATCCACCTTTTCACATTGCTTTTAAAAGAAAAAGACAATTTCAGCCTTTCTCCAGCCCACCTCAAACCATTTGTCCTCACAAGGGGGGAAATGTTGTTTGATTGCTCAAGTGTTTCCTTGCCCCCCCCCCCCCCCCCCCCCCCCAACTCTTCCCCTGCCTCTCTCCTTTTAATTAAAACGATCCAAGTCTGCTCTCCTGGAATTTCTTTCCCAGCCCAGCTCAGTAACTTGTGACCTTCGACTCACAGCACCTTGGTTTCTGACCAGGCTGGAGTCTGCCTGGCACGCAGGGGTCAGAGATGCAGAGATAAAGAAGTCACCTCAGGAATGAGCCACCCCAGCCCAGGACACAGGGCACTGCCAGGGCTGCTGCAGCAACAAACTTCACCTGCTGCTAGCCTGATTGTGGTGCCTGACACAGCAAAAAGCAGGCACTGGAGACGTGTCCAGCTGATGGAGTGGGCAAAATGGAACTCAAAGAGGGGGAGAAACAATTACCTGAGTGGTATTTTGCAGACCTGCAGCAGCATCTCTCAGGTGGTGCAGGAGTCAAAAGGGAATTTCCCATTTTGCATATCCAGGAATCTTGGAGTTTCCTGGAGCTGCTGTGGATGTGGATTCTGACAGCTCAGCAAATTATCCAGGGCTTCCCTCTTTACTGTGAGCAGCAAAGCACCTTTCCTGCTGGAGGTCTGACCAGGCAGCAGAGCCACGTCTGACACCTTCCAGCATGTTCAAGAGTTGAACCCCAACTCAGTTATTTTTCTGTCTACGGAACCCACAAATTAGAGCAAAAAAACTGCAGCAGCAGCAGCTCTGTCCTGAAACCTTCCTGACAGCCACAGCCTGGGTTTGCCCAGTCCCGTGCCACACTGCTGACATTGCAGAGAGGTGCCCGTTTGGCAGCGTTTGCCCTCTCCCTGGTGCCAGCACGGCAGGGCCAGGGTGGTTGTTTGAGAGCAAAGGCAGCATCGATCTGGAGCTGTCAGTCACTCCGAATGAAGCGCTGGGATGCGGCGGGCTGGGAGCGGGGCCGGTAATGGACCCACGCTCCAGCGAGCTTGCAGCCATTTCCCCACCTGCCCCCGGGCTGGAATTCTTCTCCCTTTTTAAATGCTTGTTTAGAAAATCAACATTTTTCTTTCTTAAGAAAGTGTATTTAAGGTGCTGAAATGGAGCCTGCTTTAGCGCCAAGGAGCCTGTCCCCCAGCCAGGCAGCTCCGCGGGGGACTTGCAGGATGCTAAGCCTGGGGGGGTTAGCCCCAGCTTGTCCCGGAGGGAAGCGAAGCGACAAGAGCTGCTCCAGCTGGGAGCGTGGATCCCGCAGGGCTGTGTGGGGTTCCCGGAGAGCAGCGAGAGCAGAGTCCGGCGGCACCGTGCCCGAGGAGTGTGAACGCTGCGGACCGCAGGATGCTCCGAATTCCTCACACCGCGCCGGGGAAGCCCCTCCCGGCTGCCCTCCTCCCTGCTCCCCTGCCCTCCTCCTCCCACCTGCCTTTCATTTTCCCTCACGCATGGAAGGTATTAATTACCCAACTGGCTCTAATGGCTGGCAGGAAGTGCCCCGCAGCGCTCCCGGGGCGCCGCCAGCTCCGCCCGGTGCCCGATCCCGGGGCTGCCAGCCGAGGAAGAGGAGGGCAGCTTGAAGCTGCTGGGGCACGAGGCGTTTCCCATGGCCCCGCAGAAGGGACCCATTTTCTTGAGCCCTCCGAACTCTTTTATCTCTGGTGTCCAGCCAAAGCAGCCCCCGCGCCCTCAGGGCGGCTGTGCCGGGTTGGTTAACCCCGCGATGGGCAAAGCCTGACCTCTCACCTCCCGGTAATGAGCTGGGCTGCTCCCCCCTCACCAACCTATTGTTTGCTTCCACTCAGCTGTGCCCAACGCTCCTGAGCTGAGTCTAACCTTCCTGAGCTATGCCAAACTTTGCTGAGCCAACCCTAACCTTCCTGAGCTGTGCCTAATCTTCCTCAGCTGTACCAAACCTTCCTGAGCCAAGCCTAACTTTCCTGAGCTGTGCCTAATCTTCCTCAGCTGTATGAAACCTTCTCCAGCTGTGCCAAACCTTTCCCAGCAGTGCCAAACTTTCTCAAGCTGTGCCAAACCTCCCTGAGCTGTGCCAAACCTCGTGAAGCTGTCAGGAAAAGCCAGGGCAGCAGGGTCAGGTAGCTTGCTCTGGTTTTGGGGACACACATCCCATGCAATTGCATCTGTTCCAGAAATGTTAACAGGGACTGTGGGAGTCGCCAGTGAGAGCAGCAGGGCGCAGGAGTTCTTTGTTAGCCACTGGAGCAGGGAGGTGCTGCAGTCATTGTCCCTGGAGGAGTTCAAACCCATGTGGACATGGCACATTGGGACAGGATTTAGTGGGCATGGTGGTGTTGGGTTGGTGGTTGGACTTGACAGTCTTAGAGGTCTTTTCCAAACAAACTGAGTCAATAATTCCATGATTTATACCTCAGCCACACCTGCCTGAGCCCTCAAGTCTGGGGTACAATTCCCTGGGGAGCTCCTGAGCTGGAATTGGAGCTGTCTCCTGCTCCCAGAAGCCACTTTCTTTGCACTCATCTAAACCCAAAGGCAATGTGCTCATCAGATGGATCTGCAAACTAACATGGGGCAGCTCCAGCCTGCCTGAGCAATGTGCCCATGGCAGCAGCTGGGTCTGAGCCTCGGCCCTGGGATTCCTAAAAAACCACTGACTGTGTCTGGCACACAGCACTGGGAGCCTCCGCGACGAAAGGTGGCAAAGCTCCTGGGAACGGCTCTTGAATCATAGACCTTGTCACCACCAAGGACAAGCCCTTGGGCTAGAGCCTTGGCTCTACCCTTTCCTGGCACTGCCAGCCCCGTCCCTGCTTTTGGTAGCACCATTCCCAGCAAAGGCCATTGCCTGGTGCCCACCGGCGTGGGACCAGTTGAGGCAGGCAGGCTGAGCGAGGAGCAGGGGAAGGGAGCAGCGAGGCGCAGGAGCAGCAGGCATTAATCACCTCACTCTGATTAGGGGCTCACTGAGCACAGCCAGCCCCAGGGCCTTTCTGCTCCCATACCTCCCAGTGCCCCAGTTTGCTGTGGTGCTTTCAGGCAGACACAGCCTGGCTGTGCAAGCCCTCAGTCTGGGGAGCTCTGGCTGGTTTGCGTTCCCCCCGCTGGCTCCAGCTCCTTCCCACCCCCTGCCAAATGCTGTGGCATGATGTGGCACCACAAATGGTCCTTTCTTAATTGCTTTCAGTGCTTTGCTGCACTGGGGACCAGTAAAAGCAGAGTCTGCTTCCCACGCTGCTCCAGATCCTGGCTGCAAGTCACCTTCTGGGGCTTAAACCTTCGGATCAGCCAAGGGGACTGGAGCCTTTGGTCCATTCCTCATGGAGGATCAGGGTAGTGGCAAGGGAAGTGGCTGAGGGCTGCCCAGAGGCTGAACTCCCAGCAGGGACCATCAGAGGATGGGCCAGGGGAGCAGAGCTGCTGACAGATGAGAAATTTCTTCCCCAAAGAGGTTGTCAAGCCAGGCTGCCCAGGGCACAGGTGGAGTCCTGTGTAGATGTGGTGCCAAAGGACAAGCTTTAGTGGTTGCCTAACAGTTGGACCTGATGATCTTAGGGGTCTCTCCCAACCCAAACGATTCTGCCATTCCATGATTCACAGAGCCAGGCAGAAGGTGGAGAGGAAGGGGCAGAACTCACTGCCCAGAGGAGGGCATCCAGGGCCACCTTATCCTGGGGAAGAGCATCCACCTCAGAAAGCCAAGCACCAGAAGATGCAGAGGTGCTTTTCTTCCCTTCCCATCTGGGAGACAGACAAATATGCTCACTGGGAGGCATCCTGAATCGGGGTGGTGGAGATGGCTGCTCCCACACACACATGAGCAGCTCCCAGCCACGGCTCTGCCATCCGTACATAAAAGAGCCCAGGGAGCTGCTCTGGCTTCATCTGTTTGCCACGCAAGATGGAGCAGTTAGCAAATTATTTTATTGACCTGCAGCTCTGCTCAAGGTCGTTTGTTTCACTGGACAAGGCAGCATGCCTGGCATGGCAAACAGGGCTGAGGAGGGCACCTCCATATGTGCCAGGCAGATCCAAGCCCCTGGTTGTGAAACACTGAGACCCCTGGCAGCCAGGCTGCGCTCACCGGGCAAGCCTGGCTTTGGGCTCTCATGCTGCAGCTTTCTCAGCTGTCTCCAGGCTTTCATCTCTTGCTGCTGCTGGGAAAGAAAATCCCTCCTTGTTCTTCACCCAAAATGTGGTTTGAAACCTCTTTGCTTTGTTCTGAATGGATGATGAAAATAGTTTCAGAGGAGGAGGGGAGGAAATGGAATGAAGAACCTGGGGGCTGCAGCCCCAGGACTGAGGGGGTTGCAGGAAACCACACTGGGAGAGCAGGGCCATGGGGCTTGGGGCTTTTTACCCTGGAGGAGAGGAGACTAAGAGGAGATCTTCTCCATGCTGATCAATAGCTAAAGGGTGGGTGACAGGAGGATGGGACCAGGCTTTTTTTCAGTGGTACCCAGAGACATGACAAAAGGCAACAGGCATAAACCTGGACATAGGAAGTTCCATTTAAACATGAAGAGGAATTTCTTGGGTTTAAGGGTGGCAGAGCCCTGGTGCAGGCTGCCCAGAGAGGTGGTGGAGTCTCCATCTCTGGAGATATTCCCAGCCCACCTAGATGTGTTCCTGTGTGACCTTCTCTAGATGATCCTGCCTTGGCCAGGGGGTTTGGACTCAATGACCTCCAGGGGTGCCTTCAACGCCTACCATTCTGTGAGTCTGATTTCTGGAGCTGTTGATCTGCACCTAAGCCCAGGAAGGGAGAAAAATGCAACCTGGGGGTGCCCAGGGGCCTTCTCTGTGGGTTTTGAGAGCATCCCTGCTGCCGCAGGTCCCTGTGAGGCACCACCAACATGCAGACCCCTGGTTGTCCTAGTTCCTCTCTCCTTGGAGCATCCATCACTGCTCTAGAGTATCTCTGCCTTGTGCTGTCCTCATGGAGCCTCCTGTGCAGCTGGGACCTCACTGACCCTCATTGACTTCTCCTAAACATTTATTAATTGATGGCTGCAGGCTTCTGCTTGCGTCTGGGGGAGAGAAGATGTCCACGGAGTATCCCCACATGAACTCCAACCTTTCCTCCACCTCCACCACTCTGTTCTGCATCTGCTGCTCTTCCTGCTGAAGCAGCTTTTAGCCAAAGACATATGGGGCCCATGAACAGAGTTTGGTCTCTTTGCAGAGCCTGGTCCTACGCAGAACTGCCTGGTTTCAGCTCATGGTTCAACATCTCAAGCCTAGATGCAACTGGGTGCAGAGGCAGAGGGCAGAGAGCTGGTGCCAGGCCAGCAGCTGGCCAGCAGCACATGTGGTTGCCTCAATCTCAGGGTCATAGAATCACAGAGACATTTCAGTTGGAAAACAGCTCTAAGAACATCAGGTCCAACCACCAATCTAACACCACCATGCCCACTAATCCATGGCCCCAGCTGCCATGTCCACACATTTCTTGCACACCTCCAAGGATGGTGACTCCACCACCTCCCTGGGCACCCTATGCCCATGCCTGACCACTCTCGTGGGAAAGAAATTGCTTTTAATATCCAAGCCAGGATGCTCTTGGCCTGGATGGATGTGATTGAGATCGAATCCACAATGGACCCAGAGTAGATCAATGACAATAGAGTTACTGTTACTCCCTTTTGCCTACCTTATGCTGAGCCCTTCCTATAGCAGGTCTTGTCCCACCCTCGGGCTACTGGGATGGAGGGAAGGGAGCTGAGAGCAATAGGGATGGAGGGAAAGGAGCTGGGAGCAATGGGGATGGAGGGAAAGGAGCTGGGAGCAATGGAGATGGAGGGAAGGGAGCTGGGAGCAATGGGGATGGAGGGAAGGGAACTGGGAGCAATGGGGATGGAGGGAAGGGAGCTGGGAGCAATGGGGATGGAGGGAAAGGAGCTGGGAGCAATGGGGATGGAGGGAAGGGAGCTGGGAGCAATGGGGATGGAGGGAAAGGAGCTGGGAGCAATGGGGATGGAGGGAAGGGAGCTGGGAGCAATGGGGATGGAGGGAAAGGAGCTGGGAGCAATGGGGATGGAGGGAAGGGAGCTGGGAGCAATGGGGATGGAGGGAAAGGAGCTGGGAGCAATGGGGATGGAGGGAAGGGAGCTGGGAGCAATGGGGATGGAGGGAAAGGAGCTGGGAGCAATGGGGATGGAGGGAAGGGAGCTGGAAGCAATGGGGATGGAGGGAAAGGAGCTGGGAGCAATGGGGATGGAGGGAAGGGAGCTGGAAGCAATGGGGATGGAGGGAAAGGAGCTGGGAGCAATGGGGATGGAGGGAAGGGAGCTGGAAGCAATGGGGATGGAGGGAAAGGAGCTGGGAGCAATGGGGATGGAGGGAAGGGAGCTGGAAGCAATGGGGATGGAGGGAAAGGAGCTGGGAGCAATGGGGATGGAGGGAAGGGAGCTGGAAGCAATGGGGATGGAGGGAAAGGAGCTGGGAGCAATGGGGATGGAGGGAAGGGAGCTGGAAGCAATGGGGATGGAGGGAAAGGAGCTGGGAGCAATGGGGATGGAGGGAAGGGAGCTGGAAGCAATGGGGATGGAGGGAAAGGAGCTGGGAGCAATGGGGATGGAGGGAAAGGAGCTGGGAGCAATGGGAGTGGAGGGAAAGGAGCTGGGATCCTGATCAGAAGTACTTGGAGGGTACCTCTGAAATGACTCTGGACCAGAACCTGGGCTCTCTCTATCTCTAGCCTCACTCCAACCTTCACAGGTTGGGTTTTGGTTTTTTTTTTCCCCTCAACTTTATAATGTGTCACATAAGAGGAAAAAAAAAAGAAAAAAAAAAAAAAAAAAAAAAAAAAAAAAAAAAGGGGGGGGGGGAGAGGGAAAAAAAGGATGAAAAAAACCAGAGAAGGAAAGTAGCAGATCCCTTTGTGCACGGCTTTGGTGAAATCCCTGCTAAGTTCCTGTAGATGCTGACAGTTTCACGATTGCCCTGACAGCTGGCTTGCTTGGAGGAGAGCTCTGTTAATTAAAATAACACAAAGGGAGAGAAGCGCTCTCGTGTCAGCGGATAATTAATGCGGAGCAGGGCAGCAGGCTGCCTGCCGACCCTGCCGACCCAGCTCTGCAGGAATTCACAGCTCCGGGAGCCCAGCCCAGCCCTGTCGAGCCTCCCGGAGCTCTGCCCCTCCGTGCCAGGCTGGTCCCCACCCTGGTGGCACACACAGAGCATCACGGAATGGCTCGGGCTGGAAGGCATCTCCGAAGGTCACCCAGCCCAGCCCCGCAGGCAGCAGGGACATCCTCCACTGGAGCAGGTTGCTCAGAGCCCTGTTGAGCCTGACCTTGAATATCTCCAGGGATGGGCACTCAACCACCTCCCTGGGCAACCTGTTCCAGTGTTCCACTACCAACAAGCAGAGCTTGTTCCTCACATCCAATCTAAATCTCCTCTGCTCTAATTTCAAATCTTTACTCCTCATGCTGTCACTGCAGGCTTTTGCAAACAGTCTCTCCTCAGCTCTCCTGTAGCCCCTCTTAGGTGTCCTCAGAGCCTTCCCTTCTCCAGGCTGCACAACCCCAGCTCCCTCAGCCTGTCCTCTTGGCAGAGGTGAAGCTGAATGCAATGGCCAGGGTCAGTCTCTTCTCCCTAATGCCAGGTAACAAAATGAAAGGAAATGGCCTCAAGATGCACCAAGGGAGGTGTAGGTTCGATATTAGAGAAATGTCTTTGCTGCAAGAGTGGTCAGGGACTGGCACAGGCTGCCCAGGGAGGTGGTGGAGTCCCCATCCCTGGAGGGGTTCAAGGAACCTGGGGCCATGGGGCTCTGGGATGTGGATTAGTGGCCATGGTGGGGTTAGGCTGATGGTTGGACTGGATGCCCTTAGAGGTCTCTTCCAAACTAAACAGTTCTGTGATTCTGTGATCCTGAAGGAGGCTCCTCACTGGGGCTCTGCCTCTCCAGAAGTGATGCTCTCTGCTCCTGCCTCTTTGCACCAAGCCTGTTCTCATTCCACATCCCATGTGCAGATCATCTCATCCCCCACCACCTCTGCTCCTCCATTCCAGAGCTTTTCAGGGCTGTGAGCAGCTGGCAGGACCCCAGCCCGTGGCCAGTGCAGCTGAGGCCAAATCACTGCTGGCACCACCTGGGTTGGTTATCTCCCTGCTCCAGCCCCGTGTGGCCAGGAGGCCAACAGAAGCTGATCCAGCAGAGATGAGAGCTCCATTCCTCTTGGCTGAGCAGCAAATCTGTTGGGCTGAGCTGTTTTGATTCCTCCCCAGCAGGATGGGATTGATGTGAGGTGAGGAGTGGGTGCAAGAGTGGGCAGAGGGGCTCCAGCCAGCCCTGGGCAGGATTTGGGGAGCCCAGAGGGGCCAGAGGAGTAACAGGATTTAGTGGGACTGAGCCAAGCCCCTGGCTGTTGGCTGCAGCCCCAGGTGCTGGCTGGGTGCAGGCTGTGCCAGCACCATGCTCAGCTCCCCTTTTGCCACCCTGGTGCCATTGGTGGTAGTACCCTGAGGGTCTCTGTCCCTGGGCAAGGACAGGAGCTGCTCCCAGCACCCTCCTCAGATCTGGACACTCAGCAGCTGATGGTTCCAGTTCTGCTTAGTTAAGTATTCTGCTGTGCTGAGCTGATCAAGGGGGCTTGGAGATGGGGAAAGGGAAGAGAAAAAAAACCACAAACAAACCCAACCAAACAGAGGAAGAAAAGAGAAAGAGCAGCCCAGGGCTCCAAAGCAGCTGAGGTGTCAAAGACAGAGATTTAATGAATGTGCCTGCGGTTCACCTGAACAGATGAGCAGGAGCTGGAAGGAGAGAAGGAAGAAAATGGAAAAAAGAAAGGATCATTTTTCAGATTGGCAGCTCCCCTCCCAGACATCTTTTAACAAGAGAGGGGGAGAAAAAAAAGCCTTTAAAGGGCCAGGCAGCTGCTTCCCTATGCTGCAGCAGGGACACAGGCACCCTGACACCCGTCACAGGGGGCTGGGGGTCAGGCTGCATTGGTGTTGTGGCTCCCAACCACCCATCCCAAGCCCCTTGGGGACAGGCTCTGCTCATGTGCTGGAGGATCAGGGTGCTGCAGGGCTGGTGGCAGAGGAGGGGCTGGAGACAGGACTCCCAGGAAGGGTGGTGAGAGGAGAGGAACCTGCCAGCTCATTCATCACTGAGCACCAAGCCCCGTTTGAAGGCAAGCAATGAGCATCTGCCTGCAGAATAAATCCATGTGCTGAACATGTTCATCAGCAGAGGGATCTGCAGCCACCAGCCCAGCTCAGTGGCGTTCTGCCCAGAGCCCGCACTGCCCAGAGCCACCCCAGCACCCACAGGCACCCACATCACCTTGAGCACAGCTCTCCCGAGGTGTCCTCATCCCCCACTGCCCCACATCAGGACTGAGCTCCCTCACTTGCTCCTGCCTCAGGACGTTGCACAGGGACACCAGGAGAGCTTCAGCTCTGGAGGTTGTCTGCACTTTACTAAACCAGAGATTTTCTTCCCCAGTGGCTCTGGGAAGTTCCTTTTCTGGTGTCCTTTGGAACTGCTTCCCAGTCGCCCCAGGGGATCTAAGCTGGACATGAGGAACAATTTCTCCCCCCAAAGGGGTTGTGAAGCCCTGTCCCAGGCTGCCCCGGGTGCAGTCCCCATCCCTGGAGGGGTTCCAAAGCCGTGGAGGTGTGGTGCTGAGGGACATGGGTTAGTGGTGACCTGGCAGTGCTGGGCTCATGGTGCTGGGTGAGCTTAGAGCCAGCGCACAGGCACTGTCAGAAGCTGCTTTAAAGGTGGCACTGCAGACCCCACTCACCCTTGCCCACCCATCACACAAGGGCCAGCCCCATACTGCTTCTCATTCACAGAGTGGGAGGGCTGGAAGGCACCTCTGGAGCTCACCAAGCTCTTGAGTCCCACAGGCTGGGGCAAAGAGGTAAGAGCACTCCAGACCAGGAAAGAACCAGACCCCAGCACTGCCCTGCTGGTCCTGTGCCTCCCGACCGCGTGCTGGAACCTTGGGGTTCCCCCAAGCCTGTCCTCCCCTGCACGGCCAACGCCTGCTCCCGAGCCGGGCCGAGCCGAGCCGAGCCGAGCCGAGCGGTGCCCAATGAGGGCGTTCTGGGCTGCTCCATAGCTGCAGCACAGCGTTTTCGAGGGCAGGACTTCGATCTCATTTCCTAAGAGTTGCTCCTGCCCAGCTGTGTCCGCCTGCGTTTGTCTCATTACCCAGGTGAGGTTGATGCCCCCCAGGGCAGCTGTGCCGCAGCCCCCACCGCAGCCTTGATGCCTGGGACCTGGAGGCTCTGGGGTGGAGCATCCTCAGTCTTGGGGCAAGTTTGTCCCTGGCCTCTCCTGGGCAGAGGCTGCCAATTACACCAAGCTCTGTCAGATCAGCTTCTTGTCAGGGAAAAACCCTGCACTGGGATCCTTCTTCCCCACCCCCACCTTCCTTTTTTGTCTGATTGCTTTTTTCTTGACGTTTTTGCAAAGGAGCCCTGATGATGAAGAGGATGACCAGGCTGTGGGTGCCCATCTGCTTTGGCTGGACTCAGTGGTCTGAGTGATCTTTTTCAACCAAAACAATTGCATGGTTCTGTGATTGTCTGGCCCCTGGTGCCACCCCTTCATCCTGGGGACCTCAGGGAGGTGATGGGGACAGGGATGGGGACAGCTCTGCAACCCAGGAGACCACCCCCACCCAAGTGCTGGTCATCCCCTCAGGGAAGTGATGGGGACAGGGATGGGGACANTGGAGAATTTGCATTTTTCAGATTAACATGCACGAGCGAAGATAGAAAACACAACTTGCCCCGGGGAAATAATTGGAGAAATCTTTGCATATTTTATTTAAAAGCATGCCACGTTAGGCAGGGTAATAATGCAGAGCGATGGTGATTAGGTTAGGCCTGCAGGGATGGCAGCCTGGGACCCTCCCTCCTCTCCTGCTCTGTCTCACCGAGTCACAGAACCGTGGGAGGGGTTGGAAGGCAACTCTTGGAGATCATTGAGTCCAACACACACCCCCTTACACCCCCCCNCTGGAACCTTGGGGTTCCCCCAAGCCTGTCCTCCCCTGCACGGCCAACGCCTGCTCCCGAGCCGGGCCGAGCCGAGCCGAGCCGAGCCGAGCGGTGCCCAATGAGGGCGTTCTGGGCTGCTCCATAGCTGCAGCACAGCGTTTTCGAGGGCAGGACTTCGATCTCATTTCCTAAGAGTTGCTCCTGCCCAGCTGTGTCCGCCTGCGTTTGTCTCATTACCCAGGTGAGGTTGATGCCCCCCAGGGCAGCTGTGCCGCAGCCCCCACCGCAGCCTTGATGCCTGGGACCTGGAGGCTCTGGGGTGGAGCATCCTCAGTCTTGGGGCAAGTTTGTCCCTGGCCTCTCCTGGGCAGAGGCTGCCAATTACACCAAGCTCTGTCAGATCAGCTTCTTGTCAGGGAAAAACCCTGCACTGGGATCCTTCTTCCCCACCCCCACCTTCCTTTTTTGTCTGATTGCTTTTTTCTTGACGTTTTTGCAAAGGAGCCCTGATGATGAAGAGGATGACCAGGCTGTGGGTGCCCATCTGCTTTGGCTGGACTCAGTGGTCTGAGTGATCTTTTTCAACCAAAACAATTGCATGGTTCTGTGATTGTCTGGCCCCTGGTGCCACCCCTTCATCCTGGGGACCTCAGGGAGGTGATGGGGACAGGGATGGGGACAGCTCTGCAACCCAGGAGACCACCCCCACCCAAGTGCTGGTCATCCCCTCAGGGAAGTGATGGGGACAGGGATGGGGACAGGCAGCCATAGGGAAGCTCCAAGTCTCTGGGGATGTGCTGTGAGCTCAGCACAGGGTATCAAAGTCAGCCTGGATAAATGAGGAAGGAAATCTTGTCCCCTGACCATCAGCTTTTCTCCTTCAGCCAGGCTCAGCCTTCTCAGAGCTATAATCCTCCCCGACACCAACCTCTGATTAAAACTCCAGTACTGAATGATTCAGAATCCTTCCCACCTTAGGGCCATTTGATTATTTGTATTGCTACCATCATTATGATGATTTTTTAACCATTAAAACCTGTTTCCTCCAAATGAAATCAAACAGGGGCAGAGACAAACCTCATTGCTTTCCCATATATATATATATATATATATANCAGAGGGCTGGAGCTGCTCTGCTGTGAGCACAGACTGAGGCAGTTGGGGCTGTGCAGGCTGGAGAGGAGAAGGCTCCCAGGGGACCTTCTTGTGGCCTTGCAGGATCTGAAGGGGGCTACAAGAAAGCTGGGGAGGGACTTTTGAGGCTGGCAGGTAGGGATAGGACTGGGGGGAATGGAACCAAGCTGGAAATGGGGAGAGTCAGAGTGGAGGTTAGGGAGAAGTTGTTGAGCATGAGGGTGGTGAGAGCCTGGCAGGGGTTGCCCAGGGAGGTGTTGGAAGCCTCATCCCTGGAGGTGTTTAAGGCCAGGCTGGATGAGGCTGTGGCCAGCCTGAGCTAGTGTGAGGTGTCCCTGGGCATGGCAGGGGGGTTGGAGCTGGCTGATTTTTGTGGTCCCTTCCAGCCCTGACTGATTCTATGGTCCTATGACTTTGCCACCTCTCTGGGCAGCCTGCCCCAGTGCTCCACCACACTTCAAGTTCTTCCTCATGCTTAGATGGAGCTTCTCATGTTCAAGTTTGTGCCTGTTACCCCTGTCCCGTCACTGAGCATCACTGAAAGAAACCAGATCCCACCCCCTGACACCCACCCTTGAAGTATTCACAGGCGTTGATGCCATCCCTCCTCAGTCCTGTCCCGGACAAAAAGCCCCAAGTCTCTCAACCTTCCTTCAGCAGGGCCCTTCCACTCCCCTCACCATCTTTGCAGTGCCAGTCCCTGTCCTTCCTGCACTGGGGAGGGGCGAACTGGACACAATATTCCAGTTGTGGTCTCGTCAGGGCAGAGAGGGAGGAGAACCTCCCTCGACCTGCTGCTCACTTGGTGCTTGGGAGACCAACCCCCACCTGCCTCCAGCCTCCTTCCAGGGAGCAATGACATCTCCCCTCAGCCTCCTCTGGACTAAACCCCCCCAGCTGCTCCTCACCAGCCCTGTTCTCCAGACCCTTCCCCAGCTTTGTCATCCTCCTCTGGACCCACTCCAGAGCCTCAATGTCCTTGGAGCGAGGGGCACAAAACCAAACCCAGCATGTGAGCTTCTCCCACCCTGGTGGCTTCAGAGCAGCCTTTTCCTCACCAATTAAAACATGGCTCTGGCAAAAGCCCAGGCAGATGGAGAAGCAGCTCCAGGAGCTCAGCCCTCAGCAGAGCCATCCTACAGCTCCCATTAACACCAGCGGTGTGAGGTTGGGTTAAATCCTGTGGTGCAGGAGCCTGAGAGTCCCAGCAGCTGTGCGGTTCTATCGGGTGATAATTGGGCAGTGGGAGGGGAGGGAGCATGAGCAGGAGGCACAGCAGGGGCAGAGGCTTTTACTCTGAGCTGGAGGCTTCTTCCTCGGAGTGGGGGCTTGGCAGCTGCCCCTGCATTTGGGATGTGTCGCTGAGCTGAGCTGACTTGCTCCTCTGCGTGGGGAAAGGGTTAAAGGTGCAGATCCTGCAGAGCATCTTTTCAGAGGGCTCCTTCCGATGGAAGGGGAAATGGAGACAGAAGCCCAGAGCTGAGCAGGGCTTTGCTTTCCTGAGGCATGCCAAGCCTGCAGCCTCCCCTCGGCCCGGGGCTGCTGGGCTGGGCACTGTATGCTGCTGGCCTTGCCGGTGGCTACAGCCAGAAGCTGAGCAGAGCCCAGCAGCAAAGGCAGCGCTGGAAGGAGCTCCACAGCCATACCTAAAAGGGACAAAAGCACCGAAACCAAGGCTGCGATGCTGCTTTAGCCTTAACGGCCTTAATCTCCTCTTTACTGTGGGCCTCTTCGTTCTGGCATTTAAAGCTTCAGATCTCAGCTGTCTTTTTTTCTTCCAGGTGATGAGATCTTGCAGTGGTTCAGGACATTCTCCAGCTGGGGGCTGCAAGAAAGACAACCTTGTGCAAAGCAGGAAAGCAGCTTGGAGCAGCCCCAAAGTGGGGAGCTGGAGCACTGCCCTCCTGTCTCAGCCCCACTCGGGGGGTTCCCAGGTGCCCAGCAAGCCTCAGCGCTCCCCAAGCCATCCCCATCCCCTCACTACCCACCAGCAGCTTCCTCACCCTCCAAAGCCAGCTTGACACATGGCAAAAGTCCTCTTTTGCCCGGCGAAGGCAGGTCCCTGGAAAGCTCCTGCCCCTTCCCGGCTTTGAAACCTGACCCAGGCCTGGCTCTCTCCCTGTCTGCTCCCATTATTAATAAACTTTGAAGGGCTCCCTTCTGTCCTTAACGAGATTAGTGTTATTTTCATGCATTGCTGCAGGGCAAAGGACTGAAAAAGTGGCTGATCTGTAAACTAAAGGGTGCTAATCTATAGAGGGTGGGTGGGTCCCCCCCATCCTCATGGCCCGGGGCACTGGGTGAGAGCAATCAATTAAAAGAGGGGATTAGAGGTGCCGTGGTCACCTACTTTATTGAGGTCACCCTGACACCCTCCCAAAGCACTGCTGGGTCCAGCCCTGTCATTGAGGCTCTAAGAAGATAAAAAATAAAAAAAAAACCAAAACAAAAAAGCCTTAATCACCAGCCCCTGTTTACACTCCAGACCCAAAGGAGCAGTAGGGGGAAATCTGTTGTTAATATATTAATGGGCACAATTTGCTCAGGGGGCTGCCTGGGTTCTCTGAGTTAATGCTAATTTAAAGCACAACCTTCTTGTCTTGGCTTTTTTGGGGTTTTGGTTTGTTTGGTTTTTTGGGTTTTTTTTTTTGTGATGTTGTTTCATTTGTTTTGTTTTGTTTTTTACCTTTATTCAGGCTTGGGGAGAGAAAAAAACCAAAACCCTCCAACGTGACCAAACATGGCATTGCTTTTGCTCTGGTTTTGCAGAGATTGTTTTAACCATGGATTGATTTAGGGAAGGAGAAGGTGGCCTGGCTCCAGCTGTGTGAAAATATGGTTCCAGTGTCCACAGGAGGAGATTTTCACTCTCAGCTGTCTCCTCACCAGAAGTACCTGTGGCAGCTCTGGGCAGGGCTACAGCTTCTGGCCACACTTTCTGCTACCTGCCAGTTAGAAGCAAGCCATGGTTGTGATTCCCAGGATCTCTGCCTTTCCCTTTGCACCACAAAGCTGTGTCTGAAAACAGCCCAAAGCCCTGACCTGCCCCTGGCCCCTCTTTGGGGACAGGAGGGAGCAGTTTGTGTGTGGTGAGACTCAGGCACTGACAGTAATTAAAAGCCTCTTTGCAGTGAGAAGGAGCCATGGAGCATCCTGGGGTGGGGACTGTGGCACAGCTGATTCCTGGAGATGAGATGCAGCATATCCCTCACCTCTCCTCCAAACTCCTTCCCCTGGGACCCCCCAGCTGCCCCTGGGGCATTTGCTGACCACAGGCCCAGTGCTGTTTTCTGTCATGGACCAGCCATGCCCTGACCACAGCTCTTTTGCAGCAAGCACAGGGTGCAAGGCTTGGGCAGCGGTGCCAATTAATGGTGCCACAGCTGCCACCCAGAGCCATGGCTGGGTGGCATGGTTCTAACACTCACCCACCCTGAGCACCAGTGAGGATCTGGAGGGATGTGTTGCTGCCACCATAACGCATCCCCTGGTGCCCCAAGGGGTCTCAGCTCCCCCTGCTTCCCAGCAAGGACCTTCCAACGCTTTGCTCCTCACTGCCATGTGCTAAAGGGATGTCACTTTGGCTTTATCCCGAGCTCTGCTGCTGTCTGGGTGATAGTTATGGGGTGCTAAAGAGATTAGCAGCCCCTGGGTCGGGTGGGCACCGTGCCCTGCTCCGGAGATGAGGCAGGAGCAGCAATGCAGCATCAGGGGATGCAGGCATAATTCTCAAGAACTTGAGTTCAAGACAAGCTTTAGACAGAGGATGGATCCTTTCCTGGGTGCTGGGGTGAATATCAGGCCCAGAGAAAGGAGGATGACTGTGCCAGGAGCTGAGACTGTGCTGGGTGCTGCGAGGTTGCAGGTCTTGGGGTGCATGGGGGAAAGGTGCACAAGGTCCCAAAACAGCATTGCCAGCAGCCACAGGACTGACAACCTTGGGGGGGCTGTGGCTCACCCCATCCCTGTCCCAAGATTTCTCTTTGCCACAACTTTATCTTGGGCCAGTTGGCACCAGCTCCTGGCACAGCACCAACCTGGTTGCTCAAAGGCAACAGCCATAAAGAAAAAGGAGCTGGTGTGGTGGTTTGTGGCACAGCCTTGCATGGCCCCAATCAGGCAACTCAGCAGCTGCCATCTGCAGTTAACACTTGATAGGATTTGGTGTAAAACCAGGCAGAATAAAAGGTTCCTTTGGGTAAAGCATTCAGAGGTGGTTGGGTGTCAGTGTGGGCTCTGGCCACTGACAGACTCTTATTCAGCTGTGTCAGATGCATCAAAGGGACTCACCACCCACCCCACGGTGCTGGAGACTCCATGCCCACGCTGCCTGCTGGCCCTTACTCACTTCTTCCATCCCTGGGTGCAGCTCTGTGCTGCTCCTTCCTGTCTTTGTGCCTTTTCTTTCCAACAAGTGACATCCACAGCCTCACTGTGGGTGCCCATGGGTGGGCAAACAGCAGCAGCCATCAAGGATGTGCCAGGGCAAGGCTCAGCTGAGGAACAAACCAGGGCCAGATCCTGCTTTGCAGTTCCCTGGGATGTGGCAATTTTTCCCAGGGTCTATGAAGGTCATTGGGGACAGGATGTCTCTTGCTCCAACCTCAGCATCTCCTCTGAGCCCTGTGATATCAGGGGTTCTGCATCTTTACTTGGCTCCCAACATCCCATCTCCAGCTTCCGAGGGCTCCAAGCCAGGTGGAGGATTGGTGCTGCTCTCCCTGGGGAGGGAGGGGCTGTGGCTCCCCTGCTTTGCCTCACTGCTTTATAGTGAGAGTGGTGAGACACTGGAACAAGTTGCCCAGGGAGGTCCTGGGGGTTCCCTGGAGGTATTCAAGGCCAGGTTGGATGAGGCCTTGAGCAACCTGCTTTAGTGAGAGGTGTCCCTGCCCATGGCACGAGGGCTTGGAACTGGATGATCTTCAGGGTCACTTCCAACCCAACCTACCCCAACCCACTCTATGAATCAACAAACCTATGAATCTATGAATCCATCCCAGAGGGCTCCTGCTGTCCAAAGTCCCTTCTGGTGAGCTGGAGATGGGAGGGAGGGGAAGACGACAGCCCTCACAACCCCTCCAGACCTGCTGCTAAAGCCTCCCCTTGGCAGCAGGTTTAATCCCCCCAGCCAGAGGGTCCGGGCTGCATTGCCATGGGCGCTGGATTAGGGACCAGCCCCGCAGCCCTCCTTTGTCCTCCCTATTGTGCAGCATTTTGCTCGCCTCTGCTTTAAACCTTGTAACCATTTTGCTGCCTTTTAAAACCATCTTGAATAGGGGGTGGGATGGAGAGGGGCGTGCATGGGGGGAGAGCAGCATTCAGGCTGCAGCTGCCCCTTCGCCGCACATTCCCCGTGACCCCCACGGGCACGGCGACGGCCACCGAGCAGCGTTGGCAACTGGGCCAGGCCGGGACAATCCACCTGCTTGCTGGGGACAGGCACTTTCATGCCTGTTGGGATTAGAGAGTTTAAATGTCGTTGGGAATCGTGGGGATAAACAACCCTGTGAAAACTCGTTGTGGGGGGGGGGAAGCCCCTGCCGCCGCCCCGCGGCCCCCGGCCCTTTGTTGCAGCAATTTTTATTGCCGGATTGGATTTGATGAGGTTTAAGGTTTATTCTCAGCACTCCATTGAAGAGCTGATCCTTTGTCTCCCGCCACGGAGCGTGGAGAATATGAAACGCAGGGCAAAATAAATCTGCTTTGCACACTGGTAGCCCCCACTGCTCCCAGGGACCACCAAACGCAGCTGAAGGTGGCAGTGCCCCTCCTGCCTCTGCCCTGCCACCCCTCCTGCGGGGCTCCACAGCCTCTCCCTGAGTCCCCTCGGAGCAGGGACAGAGCCTGCATTGCGGGTGGCCACAGACCACCTTCTCCCAGTGTTCTGGCCTCCACGACATCCAGTGCAGGCTGAGCTGCAGGAGCCGGGCAGAGTGCAGCAAGTTCACCCACGGGCTCTGCCTTGGCATTTCTTCTTCAAGGCAGTGCCACTGGTGGCACTGCTGGTGGTGCTAAGTGTTGGTGTTGGCCATGGTGAGAGGACCTTCAGATGGACAATCCTGACACTGCTTGTCAACGAGGGAAGGGCGAGGCGAGGCGAGGCGAGGAGAGGCGAGGAGAGGAGAGGAGAGGATCCCTCCCTGCCCACCCCCTGCCAAAAAAATCCAACCCCACTGGCAGGTCAGTCCCTTTTAATAGCCTCATTTATCACCAGTCACTTCGGGAGAGATTAATCAGCAGGGTAATTCCTGAGCGGAGGTTGCTCCAGGGGCTGCCTTTCATTCGAGAGAAGCTCCCTGCGAGTTTCACCTTTGCTGCAGGGGACCTGCTCCGACAGGCTCCAAGCTGCATGTCCGCGGCCGCCCAGGCGCTGTGGCTGAGCCTGTGCCCCGGGCTCCATTCGCACCTCGTCCCCTCAGCCCAGCATGGGGCAAGGTAGACACCCAGGCTTGCAGCTGGTGACTTCTGAGCAGCATCTCGAGAAGTTTTGGCAGCATCTGGAGCTGGTGGCAGGCGTCTGGCACGAGCCGAGAGGCCATTTCTGCGGAGCCTGAAGGCAGAGGCAGAAAATCAGGCAAAACTTGGTGGATTAGGTTGGTTCCAAGCCAGAAATAACCTCGGGGCATGCAAAACCAGCTCAGAGCTGAAGCAGAGCGGGGCTGGCCTGGAGGAGCACAATGGGCTTCAAGAGATGCCAGTCCTGGAGGCTCCTGCCATGGGCTCAGGAGGTTTCCAGATCTGAGCAGGTCACTTGGCCGGGACCTGCCATGGCCTCGTCCTCTGCAGATGAGCTGCTGAGGGCACTGCACACTGCAGTGCAAACCCAAAAATCAATTCAAGTTAGAGGCAGAGACAAAAAAAATTAGTTGTGAAGAGGACAGGGAGGAGAAAGCTCTCCTCTGGCAGGGGTGGAGAAGATGTGGCAGATGAGCAGGATGGGACATGACTGTGCCATCTCCAAGCATTTAGGATGCAAGATACTCCCAGTGGGCAGCTCCCTGGACAGCTGCCCCACCATGGTGTACCACGTCCATGGGCAGGGTAGAGGAAGAGAGAGATGAAGCCTCTACCTTCAGGGAGCAGGACACAGCCGCCAAAGTTAGCCTGGATGGGACCCCTACACCGGTGCCACAGACTCAGGGCACTTTTTGTCCTGCCAGGTAGCCCTGGGCAGGGTCACCACTGAGCTGCTGGGGGACAGAACAAGGCTGTGCCCTGTCCTGCACACCTGCTCCTGCTCTGCGCCTGGCACGACGATTCCCTCGGCAGCAGAGATGTTGCAGCCCCTCCTGCTCGGGTAAAAGCTCTGTAATTACAGGCATGCCTAATCTGAATTATTTCCAGAGAGCAATCCTCCTGCTTTGGACCCTACCAGGCAACTTGGCAGGAGACTCCCTTGTCAGCACGGAGAAACTTGGTGGTGACACTTCTGCTCCTCAAGCAGGTGACAGCATGGCCAACAGGTGATCCCCTCCCCCAGGCTGCTAACAGCTCCATCCCAGCACCCTGAGAAGGTCTGCCCTGGGGTCTGGCAGGTTGATAACTGTGCTTTAGAGGTCTGACCCCATGGAGGCGAATCAGAAGGGGGATTTCCACATCTGACCTGCCGTGGTCATCCCCATTTTGAAGCTGGGGAGCTGTGAAAGTCGATTGCTGAGCCCAAGGCCTCCCTCAGAGCAGCAGAGGATGGATGGATGCTCTCCCGGGAGCGATGCTGCCTTTGGGAGCGGCGGCGCTGGTGGAGGAGGTACTGAGTGAGTTTCTTTGGCCCGTGCTGGGTAAGATGTCAGCTCTGATTCCCATCGTGGTCCCTTCTGGCCCTGCAGTGGATGGGCTCAGAAGTGGGGTTGGCTGGGGAACAAGAACTGTTCCATCAACCGTTCAAGGTTTTAAAACTTGGTTTTCTTCCAGGGTGCAGCCAAACGCCTCCTGCAAGCGCTCTGCAGTGAGCACCTCCCGGAGAGCTGCAGGCTGTGAGCAGAGCCCACCGCAGGCAGCGGAACCGTTCCCACCTCGGGCAGGGTGTTTTTGGGGGCATCTTGATGCTTAGCAGGTTGCCGTGTCCCAGCAATAAGGGTATCCAGCCCCAAGACACCCTCGGTGCTCTCCCCGGGCTGCCCGCTGCCCTGGCAGGTCGCTGCCCGCGCTGTCAGCCAGCATTGTCTCCGCATGGTGAGCTTCTTTCTGTGCAGGACGCTGCGCATCCCCTCGGAGCTGTGCTCGGCAGCCTTTCGCTGTCACATTGAGTTATCTGCCGCATGAGAAGTGACTGAGGAACCTTCCCCCCTCCCTTCCCCCCTCCCTTCCCCCCTCTCTTCCCTTGCCTGCAAAATTCTCGGTAGCTGCCTGGCAGGAGAGGGGCAGTGGGCGAGAGGACCCCAGAGCTCAGCACCCACGGAGCGGATGGAGAAGGGACAGATATCGCTGGGGCATTGGGAAGTGGCATTTCAGCTGGGTCCCAAAGGCACGTCCTGACCCCGTTCTCGGGACAACACAGGGTGGGCATCTCCCCAGCCAAGCCCCTTTCCACTGCTGCTTTTGGGGTGAGGGTCCAGGCAGTGCTGAAAGCCTCATCCGTGCCACATTTCCCCCAACTCTTAATTCGTTCTCCATTATTTTTGCCATCCTCTCCTCCCCCTCTCTGTCTCAGCTGCCTGATGAATGAAGGATGGGTTTTTAAGCCTTTTTTACCCCCAAGGCCGCCAGCTCTGGCTCGGCTGCTATCGCTGGGATAAATGCAGCTTTCGGGCCCGGAGCAGCATCCGGCAGAGCCTCTGCGCCCCCCCCGCGCCGGGTTATCAATCCGCGCTCAGCACCGGCAGCGCCGGGCTGGGTCCTCTCCACTGGGAGCCCTTTTCCTACCCTCTGGCCACAAGAAAGACCAATGTGGCTTAATTCTGCACAGTATCAACACCAAACAGACTCAGCCCGACGCTACTGGCTTCTCTTAATTCGCCTTTGTATTCCTCATTTTTCATGAATTTTTAAAAAGTTTCCATTTCTTTCCCTCTTCCCCGCCGGGTTTGGGTGGGTTCGTGGGGGTGTGCGTGCCCCTCGCGCCTGCCTGGGCTCTGCAGCCCCCTCCCTGTCCTCCTGGAGAAAACAAAGGGGAGGGAAAGTCAGCTGGGATCTCCCCACCCTGGAAAGTTTTTGGGTGGATTGGGAAAGGCAATCTGCTGCAACTCAGCTGAGGAAAGGAGCTCCGTAGTGGTCATCAGATCCGTGGCACCTGGGGCCTGGCATAGCATGGTGGCAGAGTGGCATGGTGGCAGAGTGGCATGGTGGCAGAGTGGCATGGTGGCAGAGTGGCATGGTGGCAGAGTGGCATGGTGGCAGAGTGGCATGGTGGCAGAGTGGCATGGTGGCAGAGTGGCATGGTGGCAGAGTGGCATGGTGGCAGAGTGGCATGGTGGCAGAGTGGCATGGTGGCAGAGTGGCATGGTGGCAGAGTGGCATGGTGGCAGAGTGGCATGGTGGCAGAGTGGCATGGTGGCAGAGTGGCATGGTGGCAGAGTGGCATGGTGGCAGAGTGGCATGGTGGCAGAGTGGCATGGTGGCAGAGTGGCATGGTGGCAGAGTGGCATGGTGGCAGAGTGGCATGGTGGCAGGGGGGCAGGTTGGCATGGTGGCAGGGTGACAGGTTGGCATAGTGGCCTGATGCTCTGCCTCTCATCAGCATTGCTCAGATGTAAAGCTACAGATGGTGCCACTTGGAAGGCAGGGCTGGAGAGTGGGGTGGAAGGGAAAAGAAAATTACCTGAGCCCTCGATGCACTTTAGTGTTGTTTTGCTCCAGCCTCCATCCATGAGCAGGAACTGGGAGCTGCCTTCTCCCTCCTAGTCCTTTCCAGAGAGATGGAATTTAAGGCAGGAAAGAGGGAAATGAAGATTCCAAGATGGAAAGCACAGCTCCCACAAACGCAGCCAGGCTGGGCTTGTCCAGAGTCAGTGTTTCAGTTTGAATCTAACCACAGCTAAGCTGGGAGCCTCCTTCCACCTATCCCAACCAGAGCCTGGCTCCAGGGCTCTGCAGCCCTGGGGGTCTGTGTCTGCAGAGGATGGCAGTGCCATGGTGCCATGTGTGTCATGACTGAGCTGGACCCCATCCTCAGCAGCCCCCAACCCCATCCTAACGTGCAGCTTCCCCTGGAGCATCATCTGCCCTTGTCCCAGGCAGCAGAGCACTGTGTGAGCCCCACTGGGGGCTGGGGAGATGTTTCTTGGCCACCCCAGCAGCATCTTTGTCTTTAAGCCCTCAGTCAAACCCTGGTAGGCAGGCAGCTTGCTTGGCACTTGGGTTATTATCCCCTTGGAGGAATCAACTGCATCCTTGAGGCTGCTGGGATCCAAACTGGTGGCTCTGGGGCTCCAGCTCTTCTGGTGCTGATGCTGGGGAGCAGGGAGGCATTCCCTGCAGGAAGCATTCCCTGCAGGAAGCATTCCCTGCGGCGAGGCAGCCACTGCAGCACGTGGGGAGCGCGCCACAGAATGATGATGTACAGCTGGCCCTGGGGCACTCTTTGCAGCTTGATTGGCCTCTGTAGCAGAAGAATAACCAAGACTTTATTGCTTCTCTGCTACTGATCTGTACTCCCAGCTGCTCTCTTGGAGAGGCCTGGGTCCCCATACCTCACTCCACCAGCCATGGGCTGCTGGCCAGGTGCGGAATGCAGCCGGTTCCCAGGAGAGGGCTCTGCTGCCATGGGCTGCGTCCCTGCGGGAAACCTTCCACCCTCTCCCCAAGGCAGTGATGAGATCTGGGCACCACTTGGAACCCTTTCACCCTCCTCTTGTGGGTGTGGTGAGCTCCCGGAGCTGCAGCCAGCATCCCTGGCTCTAGCACCCAACCTCTGAGGGCATCTCTCCTATGAAGGGTGAAAATGTTGGACTGTTCATCCTGGAGAAGGGAAGGATGCAGGGAGACCTTCTGGTGGCCTTTCCGTGCTTAAAGTGGCCAAGCAGAAAGCCAGGGACAGACTTTTTAGCAGGGCCTGTTGTGACAGGACAAGGGGTGGTGGTTTGAATTCAAGAAAGGGAGATTCAGACTAGAGAGAAGGAAGATATTTTTGATGCTGAGGGTGGTAAGACACCGGCCCAGGTTGCCCAGAGAGGTGGGAGATGCCCATCCCTGGAAGCATTCTAGATCAGGTTGTTTGGGGCTCTAAGCAACCTGTTTCAGCTGCAGATGTCTCTGCTGAGTGCAGGGAATTGGACCTTTAAAGGTCCCTTCCCATCTATGATTCCATGACTCTATATACTGAGCAGAGAGCAGCCTGCTGCTCACCCACCCCTTCATGCCACATCCCCTGCACAGGCACCCAAACCACCTGGCATACCTGGGCAAATCCTTTGCAATGCCAGCAGTGCCCAGGAGCTGTTTTCTGCCCACTGCAACCCTCACTGCCCAGGCAGGAGAAGGAAGCAAAGAGCCTTTTCCACCCAGAGAGCTGTTGGAAATGCTCTGCAGAGGGTGAAGGCTGGCTGGGTACGGGTGAGGAGGGCAGGAAGGGGTTGCCTTTCCTTTGGGGGAGCCATGCTGCAAACAGCCAGATTTCTGAGAGTTCTCTATCATTAAAATGTAAATGAAAACAGACACGAAAACAATCTGAATTTCCAGCCGAGTTGCTCTTGCTTAATATTCTACCCCGAAGGGGGATGTGCGGAAGCAACAACATTTCAAAGGGAATCATTAAGGCAGGCAGGCTCAGGCTGTGCTCTCATCAGATACCACGGCAGAGCCCAGCACTCAGGTCCTGCCCAGCCTGCAGCTGCTGCAAAGGACCAGCAGGAAAGAGCTTTGGGAAAAGAGAATCATCCCAGGCGGGGTGAGGAGGACACACACAGACAGGCACACACAGACACACAGGCACAGACACAGGCATGCACACAGACACACACACAGACACACACAGAGAGACACACACACACAGAGAGACACACACACACAGACACACACACACACAGACACAGACACAGACACACACAGACACACACACACACAGACACACAAAGACAGACACAGACACAGACACACACACACACACAGAGACACACACACACCCAGAGAAACACAGACACACACAGAAACACACACACACACAGACACACACACACACACAGAGACACACACACACCCCAGCCAGGGCTGCACTAGGATGTGTGGCTGCCTGCCTGACCAAGCAGGGTTGTTACAGGATCCCAGAATCTCAGCATGGTTGGGACTGGAAGTGATCTCAGCAGATCATCCATTCCAGGCCCAGCACTCAGGGTGAGGGGAGCAGCCCTGGCCGAGCTCATGTCCCCAGCCAAGAGCAGGAGAAAGGCTTCTCCTGCTGTCAACCAAACACATAAGGTCTGAAAGTCTTCAAGATGCAATGAACAGGGGACCCCAGGATGCTTTATGTGTGTCCCAGTCTGGATCTCTGGATGTCAATGGCCCAAGGTGGTGAAGTCTCTGCATTTTCATGGCACCAGTAACACATCATTCCATTTTTAAATACTTTTTTTTTTTTTTAAGCCCAGCAAATACTGGAGGAGTTAGAATGGATCCTGATTACAAAGTAAAATATTTCCCCCCAAAGCTTCAATAAATACTTGCTTTATTCATTTGTTTTAATGCTCTTGCTTTAGCTTCCACAGAAAGGCAGCTTCTGCCAAATCTGGCTTTGTGCAGTAGAACCAGCCCAGTGCTGCAGGGACCTCATGGCATCATGACAACAAACGTTCAGAGGAGACCTCAAAACCAAAGGGTCTCATCTGCTGCTCATGGAGATTCAGCCTCATGCCCCAGGGTCTGCAGCTCCTTTTCCCTGTGTGCCAGGGAAGTCCTCATGTGTGAGGCCAGCCCCACCATGGCTCCCTGTTCCACTGCCCCTCATCATCACAAAATCCCCAATCCCAGCACAGGGAAGGTTGGAAGAGACCTCTGAGGGTCATGCAGTCCAACCCCTTGCTAAAGCAGGGGCACCCACAGCAGCTCGCCCAGGGTCACCGTGGCCAGGTGGGGCTGGAAGCTCTCCAGAGAGGAGACTACACAACCACTCTGGGCAGCCTGCTCCAGGGCTCCAGCACCCTCACACCAAAGAATTTTCTCCTGCTGTTCAGATGGCACCTCCTGGGTTTCAGTTTGTGTCCATTTCCTCTTGTCCTGTTGCTTGACGCCTCTGAGAAGAGTCTGGCCCCATCCCTTTGACCCCCAAACTTTAGGTATTGATAATGGCCTGACCCAGACCCTGCTGCAAGGCTCAGTCCTCTGACCCGGGAGTGCTTCAGAGCCAAAGCATCTCCTTTGAGCCCCCAGGAGCTGCCTTATCCAGCTGTGAGCCAAGAACCCATCCCCGTTTTTACCGGGGTTTGGCAATCCTAGAGGATGAAGATGTCCTCAGGGCGGTCCTCAGGCACATCCCTGCCCAAGCTGGTGCCTGCCCACTGCACCCATCCTGCACAGGGCTGGATCCACACCCACAAGGGAGCTGAGTACTGGGCACAGAGTTCCAGTCCCCTGTGGTGCAATTGCCTGGGGGGGTTGAGTGTGATCTTGGCTACCCCCAAGCTGGCCCAGGCTGAGCCTCGCAGCTTTTTGTGTCTTTATTGGGTTTTGTCCCTGCAGTTGGTCAGGACCGTAATTAATTCCCAAATCTCACTTGGGCAGCAGAGCTGGGGCTGGAAGAAGCTCTGTCTGAAGTTGATTCTGCAAATCAGCATTGGCCATCTCAAAGCAGCTCTGGGGGCAAAAGCGTGGGGGCTCCCAATATCCGAGGGGAAGCCTCCTGCTTGTGCAGCAGATCCTGCACTTTGATGTCCTCCCGCGGTTATTCTTTCATTTCTTGAGCAAATAATCCAGATCTCCACAGTATTTACCTTGGAAATAATTATTTGTGTAAAGCATTTGACCAAGATAAACAGAGAATCACTCAGTCTGTGCAGGGCTGGGAGGTCTCACGTTCCCCTGAACCTGCTCCAGAGAGTGTGCTCTGTGAGCAGGGCTGGGGTGGAGAATGGCACAGCCTAGGACATGCACGTCCTGATGAACCTGCACATCCTGACCAGCCTAGTGAGGGCTGGGCACAAACCTCCTGGTAGCCCAGGGCACCCACGAGGGCAGAAAAATGCAGCCTCTTCACCCCTCATGAATTATGTCTGTGACAGGGGCTGTTGCATCCCTGAATTCCCACAGATTTGGAGGCTGTAAAGGAGAAGCAGGAGGGGGGAGGATAAAAAAGGTGAAGGAAGGTTCAAAGGCTGCTACAGCTTCGGTTTTTCATCTCGAGTTAATCTCTGCAAGGCCTGGGGCAAAGTCACCTTTGGGTCAACACTCAGGTGTTTTTATCTGCCATCTCCATCTGCCCTCAGCTGCCCCTCAGCCCTCCCCAGGCTGCCCCCCAGCCCTCCTGACCAGCCGGGGCTGCAGGGCAGGGCGGAGGGTGCCTGGGGAATCCAGTCCCCCTAGTTCCAGACAGGCTCTCCCAGGGCAGAGGGTGAACCCTGCACCCACACTGCACCCCAACACCAGCTCCCCACCACCCACTGCCCCACAGCCATGGGGGGAGATCAGAGCAATGAGGCACTGGAGATTTTAAAAGCAAAAAAGCTTTTCAGTTGAGCATGGATCAGCTGCCAGGGTTGGTACAGCAGGGAGTGCCTAGGGATGGGAGAAGGGTGCCAAGACCCTCAACCTGCTGCCCACCTTCAATGACCACAGGGTGGCTGCTCCCAGCATATAGTCGGCTCATGTCTGGCAGGCTTGGGAAGGGCAATAAAGAAACAAATCCACCCTGGGCTCAGCTCCTTCGCCTCCAAGGCTTTTATTAAGGTGTGCAACATGCCCACGATCACGTCTGGGATACGACACAGGCAGCAGGCACCAGTGCGTGGCGAGCGGGAGGGTGACGAGGCAGTGAGAGCCACAGGGTGACACCAGAGTGTCCTTTCTAGCAGCAGTTCCACAGAGATCCAGACTTTACCCGTGGGTGGAGGAGGCTCAGCCCAGCTCCCGGCCCAGGAGTCCCTGGTGAGCTTGGCTGTGGCTGTTTGTCTGTGGTGCAGTGAAGGCCAGGATGTGTCCAGGCTGCCAGGCTGTGCGTCCATCTGTCCATCTGGGTCCTGCTGAAGTCACAGCTGCCTCTCAGCTCTGCCTCTCTAACAGCAGCAAGAGACAGGCAGCTCTGAAGCCTCTCACCAGCCTCCTTTTCAAGAGGAGAAACGAGTGTGTGGCTTTGCAGAGCGACCCTGGAGAGGACAAGGAGTGTGGTCCTCTCCTGACTGAGCCCTCACTTGCAGCAAAACCACCCCAGTGCTGCATCTTCCACACCAGCACCTTCCACAGAACACACCTCAGACGAACAGCAAATCACAGCAAGCACACACAGCATCTCCTTTTTAACCCTCTTGAGAGGACTGCTCTTTGCATGCAGCCCCCACTGGAGAAAACCTGGATTGCTAAAAAATACCCTTTGCTTGCCAGTGATAAATGAACAGGAACACCAGCAGCAGGAGCCTGCAGCCTCCTGATCATGCACCGTGCTGCAGCAGCTCCTGCACAGCAGATGTGCAATCACACACTGGTTGTGAGGAGAAATCCAGAAGAACTCTAGCCCTGAGTCTCCAGAAGCTGGACTGGATGTGAACCTGCTGACATTTCAGTGCAAACCTTCTGAGGTCACTTCTCAGAAGGACTTTTGGTCTTCCCTCCTCTTCCCCTCCCCCTCTCTGTGAGTTTAGATCTTATCCGCACAGCTCTCAGCCGGTGCAGTGGGGCGAGTCCCCAGGGCGGCTCGGCACAGCCTGCTCACCAAAGCTCCGGCCGTGGCCAGGGGTGGCTGGGTCCTGCTGGCATGGGTGTAATGTGGGGCATGAAGAGAGCTCGTGCCCGAGCACATGCTGAAGAGCTTTGCCCAGGCACGATTAAAAGCTTCACTGCCCCAAGGCCCTCGTTGCCAGGCTCCTGCATGAGGATCTCACACACCCTGGCACACATGTGGCTCAGCCAGGCCCACACAAAGGACCACAAATGACATTTAAAAGATGAGCCTGGTCCCATCAAGCTCAGTGCAACCTGAGCCCCTGAAGTCTGCCCAACCCGAATCTGCAGTGCCCAGCCCAGCAGGACATGGAGCGACAGGGTCCTGTGCAGAGGGAACACCAAGATGAAGGCTTTGGGGACTCGTGGCAATGGTGGAGAGGCATGGGAAGGACAGGAGGGGCCCCCAGGGGCCCGGCGAGTGCTCTGCACCAGCGTATGGCACGGTGGCACCACCAGCCAGCCTTGTGCCAGGTGGGAGGGTGATGGCTGGGCTGGGGCAGCACTGGTGGCACCTCAGGGGCTTGGGGTGGCAGCAGGGCACAGCGGGCCGTGCTGCATGCAGCGAATCAGCTCCTTGCGGTTGTCCAGGATGGTGTCGAAGCTCTCCTGCAGGCGGTTCTGCTGCTCCACCACTCGCTGCTGCAGACCGTGGATCCAGCGTAGCAGGGCCAGGCGCCGGTACATCACCAGCTGGATGTGATGCTTCTCCTTCTCCTGCTCCTTGAAGCGTGCCTTGTCCTGGAGGTGCTGCACCGCTTCTGCCAGCACTGGGAAGAGGGTCCCCGGCTCAGGCTCGGCTTCCCCCGGACGGAGCGGGCTGTCGGGGAGGGGCGCAGCGGCAGAGGGGTCCCAGGAGCTGCCGCAGGCGCTGTCGGGGCTGTCGATGCTGAGGGAACTGCTGGCGTAGCCGTTGTCCTCCACGGGGGAGCTGGGGGGCTTGATGTACCCCACGGCTGGCTCCTCGCTGAGAGGGTTCTGGCCCCCAGCCCCGCTGACCTCCGCTCCCTCGGGGGGGCTGCGCAGCCCCGGCTCGGGCAGACACAGGCGGGTGGCACCCGGGCTCGGGGCGGCGTCCCTAAGCCGGCCCTGGCCCATCTGTCTCTGCATTAATGACAGCAGATTATGGGGTGGATTTGTGGTGTTTTCGCTCCGGCTGCAGCCCTCCTCCGGCAGGGTCCCCGGCGCTGGCCGGCTCCAGTTCTCGTTGCTGTCGCATATCTCTCCCACGAAGTTGGAGTTGGAGTCCTGCCCAGGCTCCGGGATGGCCGTGCCCAGCGCCGGGACCCCTCGGCCCTGCCGGAACGGGGCATTGGCAGGGGCACCGGGTGGGCAGATGGCAAACATCTCGCTGGTCTCCTGCCTGCAAGAGACACAGAGGCATAAGGTGCCTGTGGGGCACTAGCCTGGCACTACCAGAATTGTGGGCAGCCACAGCCAGAGAAAATATTCTGTGATTTTATTATATTGCTTTCAGAGGTGGCACCTTGAGATGTGGTCTAATGGAGGTGTTGGGTAGGAGGTTGGAAGGGATGATCTTAGAGGTCTTTTCCAACCTTAACCTATGAACCTGTGAAAAGAAACTTGTCCCAAGCAAACCTGCCCTGGCACTGACCTGCTGCTCTGCACAGACTCTACCATCTCCCCCAGACTGGGCTGTTGGTCAGGTCTGGTCTCCAGCAGCACCCAAACCAGTAACCCCACTCGGCTGCTTCCTCCTCCACAGGGCTGGGAGCAGGCAGGAGCAGAGCGGCCAAGACAAGCCAGCAGCTCTTGCTGGGTCACTGGCAGTGAGGACTCATCTCCGAGCTCGCCCAGCAGGGCCACGCTCACAAGAATCACATGAAGGAAAACCATCATCGAGTGTCCTGGGTTCACCCCGGGAAGCAGCACAGGGGCGGGAGGGGCCCAGGCTGCAATGTGCACAGCTCGGGCTGTGGGGCACAGGGGTGGAAGGAGCCGTGAAGATGCATCACGGCGAGGTACGACCCTGGTGCCACCACCTCTGTTACGGATCTCGCAGCTGTGGACCCCTGGGCTGGCGATGCCCTGCGGTGTGCACCGTGCCCAGGGCTGGACAGCTCAGACCTGTTTGTTTGCAAAGGCAAGGCTGGCACCAGAGGAGGGCGAGAGTCTGTGTAGGGCTGGTCCCTCCCTGATCCCCGAAGCTGGGACCCCCCCGAGGGCCTGGGACTCTCCAAAGACCTGGGACCTCCCGAAGGCCAGGATCCCCTGGGTATTTGGAATCCTTCCAAAGGCGAGCACCAACCCCCAGAAACCTGAAGCCTCTCCTAAGAGGGAGACCTTCCCCAAAAGCTGAGATCCCCCCAAAGGTTGAGACTCTGTCCCAAAGCTTGGAATCCCCTGAAAATCTGGAGCCGCCCCAAAGATCTGGAACCCACCCCAAAAGCTGGGGCCTCTCCAAAAGCTGGGACACTTCCCGAAGACCTGGAACCTCCCCCAGAAGCTGAGACACACACCCCACCCCACCCCACCCCCAAAGAGTGGGACACCCCCGAAAATCGGGAAGCCCTCCCCGCCAGAGCCTGCTCCTCCCGGACCGCAGCCCTCCCGGCCGCGGCTCCCACACCGCCGCCGCACGGGTGGATGCGCCGGGGCAGATCGGTGCCGCAGCCCCGGAGCCGGTGGTGGGGACGAACCGAGGACCATCCCCTGCACCCGCTGAGACCCCCTCCCCACGTCCGCGGGAACCGGCGCCGGGCCCCTCCCGCTGCAGCCGCATTGCGCCGGGACACAGAGGGGGAGCCGGGGCGGGGGCTGCGACCCCCCCGAGCCCAGCCCGGGCCCGGTCCCGAGCACTCACCGCGGCCCCGGGCTCGGTCCCGTCCCTGCCGCCGTCGCCGCTGCCGCGGGTGGGAGCGGAAGCTGCTCACGGGGGGAGGTGTCACGGCAGCACTTCCGAGGGCTCCGGGCTGCGCCGGGGGGGACCGGGCTGGGCGGGGGGGACACGGGGATGGGCAGGGGGTGCATCCGGGCGGCTCCCGGGNGCCTCCTTTCAGAGAATTGCAGACAGTAATGAGGTCTCTCCTCAGCCTTCTTTTCTCCAGGCCGACCCCCCCGCCCCCCCAGTTCCCTCAGCAGCTCCTCCCCAGCCCTGTTCTCCAGCCCCTCTTGGAGTGAGCAGCCCAAAGCTGACCCCGGTGTCTGAATCAGTGACTTCACCAGTGCCCTGGTCAGGCTGCTCACACTATTCCTGATCCAGGCCAGGATGTCACTGGGCTTGGTGGCCCTTGGGCACACTCTGGATCAGGCACTGTCAGCCAGCACCCCCAGAGGCACACCGTGTGTGACATGGCCTCTGTCTATAAGCATCCATAGCATCCCAAGGGAAATTCCTCCAGTATCTGGGAGGCAGTGGGAAAATCCCCACCTGTGTCAGCCTGGCCAGGGAGAAGAGGGAAGGGTGCCGTGGGTTGGAGCCCCTCACCACTCACAGCCCTGCCATATGGTCGGAGCCAGGCTGAGTGCATCCTGCCATGGGCACTGTGGCCAGGTTTGGGACATGCTGACTCCTTCCCAGCTCCTGCCCCGTGGGTCCCATGAGCCTCAGCAGATTCCTGTGGGGACAAGGAGGGTGTTGGGTCCCACACACTTAGTGGAGCCTTTGTTCTCCTCGCCCAGGGCTGGAGTGTCCATGGGTTGGGAAAGGAAAAGGCTCAGCAACATCAAACATCTCCCACGAGTGCTGGGCTGCCATGAGGTGGTCACATGAAGCACCACGAGTGTTTCAGGAGATAAAGAGGCTTTGTGGGGCTGAGGGATGTGCTGGTGGATGGGTTGGGGAGATGCACTGCATGGTGGCCAGGCTGGTACTGAAGCCCCCCACGTGTTAGCCACAGAGCTGTCCTGAGAGGTGATCTCCTGCTGAGTCCACCCAGTGTGACCTTCTCCAGTATCCCGTGGTAGCTCTGGGGTAGCCATGGCATGAGCACAGTGTCATCACCCCAAAGGCTTCACAGCCCAGGCCTACCCCATCCAAAGCCAGAGCTCAAGGCATCCTACCTGCCCCAGAGGAAGAGGAGGGCATGAAGGTGCTTTCAGGGTGGGTGGAGATCCTTCCCAAAGCTCTGGACTCTTGGAGGTGAACTTGGGAGAGAAACCCTGCAAGCAGGTGTTCCCCCATGGCATTGCAGGGGTTGAGAGCAGAGGAACAACACTCATGAGTGATAAATAAATCCTTCTGACTTAACATCTGCCTGACAGGCTCCCAGTTAGCTTCTCCTGCTCCAGGCTGCTCCAGCCCCAAAGGCTTTGACATCTCCATCGAGGAGAAATTGGCGGGGTAGGACCAGGAGCTGTAAGTAGGACACTTGTGATGCAGCACTGCTCCTAGGAAAGCCTGAGATGAAAGGAACAAAACTTTCCCGTCACACAGGAAAGGCAGAAACAGACCTAGATGGGGCTGGGAATGGGCAGGGAAGGAAAAAGAGCTCGGAGGAACAATGGACTCAGCTCTGCCTTTGGCTGAGCCTTGGCTTGGAGTGCCGGGTTGTGTCTCGCTCCCACCCAGAGCCTGAACTCAAAGCAGAGCAAAATATTTGTCACTGAGAGCCAGGAGAAGCTCTCATCCCTCCAGGGACCTTCTCCTCGGGTTAACTGGGAGGAGGCACAGCTGAAACAGCACCAGTTTGGATCTGAGCAAGCAGAGGGAAGCTGAGAGTTCAGCTGCAGTCTGGGGCAGGAGCTGCGTTTGCTCGCTCAGCTTTGCTGGTCCCCAGCAGGAATTCCCCTGGGGCAGAGAGGTGCGGACGTGCTGCAATCTGCTGCAAACCTGCGGGCACAGCTCCGGCTCCGAGGTGCTGGTGGGAACCTCCCTTGTGTTTAGGAGGGTTCCTTCCCCACATTTAGGGGTCTCATGCCCCAAACGCTGACCATGGTGGGACTGGGTGAGTGCAGGTTCCCAGGGGGATCCAGAAACAGTGTTTGCAGAGGTCTGTCTCACTGGGGCTGGTTTTGCACTGGTGCAGATCAGGTTCACCCCAGCACCCCCAGCCTCAGGATTATCTGTATCTGATGGAGACCAGGAGGATTTCTCGTGCAAGGAAACCAGCTCCCTGTGAGCCAGCTGTTGCCTCACCCCAGGGACACTGCCAGCAGAGACAGCCCCAGGGAACCCCCGCCTGGAACATGGAGGAGACACAAAGAGGACTGGGCTGAAGCCTTCAGGGGCAGGGGAAAAGTCTGGAGGTGAAGTGGTGGTTTTCAGAGTCATCTTCCCTTCCTCTTCCCCCATTTTGTTCCAGAAATAAATTAAAAGCTCTTCCTGCAGGAAATTAAAAATCATTTAAGAAGACAGAGCTGAGGGCCTGATGTGCTGAGGTTTCAGCGCTGGGTGACCTGAGTGGGATGAGCACTGTGCACCTCAGGGCTTAGAGGAAAGAAGGATGCTGGGGTGACCCCCACCAGAGCCACCCCAGAAGGCAATGGCACCAGGTTTCTCCACCAAAGCAGGTCCATGGGACTTTGGATGCAGCATCCTTGCTCTGGACCCAGCATCTGTCCCAGCTGTGGGACCCTCCTTGCACCTGGGTGGCTTCCATGACCCTTGGGACCTTGCATCAGGAAGAGACCTGGCACTGGCCATGGTGGGAATCCTCCTTTGAACACTGCACCCTGCTCCGTGCTCAGAGCAGGCTGCGGGCTGCCAGCTGCTCCTCATCTGCCATGTCCTGCTAACTGATCCAAGATGCAGCCTGCCAAGGGCTTTGAACAAAACTGGTCCCAGAAGGAGCCTTCAGGCTCAGCTCTGCACCCATCTGACATCAGCCCCGTGCCATGGACACAGTGTTGGGTGCCCAACCTCTGGCAGGAAGGAGAGACAGAAGGAGCCCAAAGCTACCCACTGAGGGATGGGTTAGGGGCTGCAGTGCCCACGGGGTAATGAGCATATGCATGGCTGTGTCCAGTCCCACCAGTATGGACTGGGATGGCAGAGGGAGGGGAAACAGCCTTCAGCATCAGCCAGGGACAAGGAGCACACAGCCTTGCTGGGGAGCTGTGGTGTGCAGGAGCAGGTGAGAGCTGGTGTCACTGATCCCCCTGCAGCCCTTCTGCCCAGTGGGCATGTGCAGTGCGTGCCCACTGCACATCCACTGCATGCCAACAGCACACCCGCGGCAGGGACTTGGTGCTTGAGCTGGCAGAATAAGAGCCCTGGTGCACAGCAAGGCTGCGTGCAGGGCAGGCTGTGGGCTGCAGCCTGCAGCACTGCAGGAAATGAAAGGCTGCTTTGGGAGAGTTCCACATTCTTCCCCCTTCCGGACTCTCTTCGGTTCCCATCTCCTGCCTTGTCCTGCATGGGGCACCAGCCTGGGCAGGGAGCTGGGCAGGGAGCTGGGCAGGGAGCTGGGTAGGGAGCTGGGCAGGGAGCTGGGCAGGGAGCTGGGTAGGGCCCCTTGTTTGGGCAATGGCTGCGGTGGGGCTGTGCTCAGCCATGCAGTGGTGCTGAGATGGAATTGTTTGGGCACCTTCATGACCAAGAGCAGCCTGGCACCAGGCCACCTGGCACACAGCTTACCCAGGAGCAACTACCACACCGGTGGGCTCAGCTCAGGACCTCAGTGCTGGGATGGGGAACCTGTCCTGAAAGAGTTAAGGGTGAAACACTCCAAAAAAACAAAGGAAAAAAAGACAAAATTACAAAAGCAAAAAGTGTCCTGAGCCACATGAACCAGGAGCGACCTCCCCCCGGCTCATCTGAGTTTAATAACGGCGCAGGGAAATCGCCCAAAAAGCTCTTGGAGAAATTAAAGTAAACAGCAGACTGCCCCCGTGCCTCGCTGCCCTCCCTGCCCCCCGTGCCTCGCTGCCCTCCCTGCCTCCTGTGCCTCCCTGCCCGCCGTGTCTCCCTGCCCCCCGTGNTCCTGTGCCTCCCTGCCCGCCGTGTCTCCCTGCCCCCCGTGCCTCCCTGCCCGCCGTGCCTCCCTGCCCCCCGTGCCTCACT
>WBNM01007370.1:1621-13152 GCA_013399055.1 Ramphastos sulfuratus
CCTTTCTACCCACTGGGCAGTGCCATGAAGAGTCCTTTCTACCCACTGGGCAGTGCCACGAAGAGTCCTTTCTACCCACTGGGCAGTGCCACGAAGAGACCTTTCTACCCACTGGGCAGTGCCATGAAGAGTCCTTTCTACCCACTGGGCAGTGCCACGAAGAGACCTTTCTACCCACTGGGCAGTGCCCTGCAAAGACCTTTCTACCCACTGAGCAGTGCCATGAAGAGACCTTTCTACCCACTGGGCAATGCCATGAAGAGGCCTTTCTACCCACTGGGCAGTGCCACAAAGAGAGGCAATCTCCATACCTAGGGATGTTAAGGAATTGTTCTGTGCCAAAGTGATGCATTCGTCAGTGTGCAGAGCTGGGGGGTGAGGTTCCTACATCTTTCTCTCTGCCTTTCTAAGTGGGCATGGAATGCTGCAGAGCCAGGCAGGGGAAGAAGTCAGCTCCAATGAGTTATTTAGGCAAATTGAAAGCCTGATGTCAATTTGATGGGCAGCATTTCAGGCCAGAATGGTCCTATTGGCATTTCCTTCCTTCAGAATCAATAACTCCTAAAGGATTACAATTTAATTTTTAAAGGGTAATTCAATCAAGAATTTGAAAACAGAGGGCATTCTTAAAATGAAACTTTAATCAGATTTATTTAGTTATTTATTCTTAAATTATACTTGGGGGGGAAAAAAAAAAAATGTCCTTGGTGGGGTTGAGGGAGGAAGGCAATGTCCAAACTGTCCTTCACCTTGGACTTAAAGGTCTTTGTCTTTCATCCCTAGCAGGACTCTGTCCCTTTGGTTAGCTGAAGTTGCTCTTGCCTGTGACAGTTCTTTCCAGACATGTTTCCATCAATACCCTGAAGAGACACCTTCCAAACCCTTCCAAGACTTGGCTGAGTTTGTCATAGGATCACAGAATGGTAAGGGTTGGAAGGGACCTCTGGAGATCAACCAGTGCCAAAGCAGTACCCCTTAGGGCAGGCAACACAGGAACACATCCAGGAAAGTCTCCACAGAAGGAGACTCTACAACCTCTCTGGGCAGGCTGCCCCAGGGCTCCAGCACCCTCACTCCCAAGAAGTTTCTCCTCATGTTGGTGTGGAACCTCCTCTGTCCTAGCTCATAATCATTGTTCCTTGTCCTATATCCTTGACCTGTTGCCAGGCACCACCAAAAAAAGCCTGGCACCTTCATCTTCATCCTAGACCTGATCACTTCAGCCCACTCTTCAAAGAATTTTCAAGCTTCTTGTGGCCAAAGTAGTTGTTTCAAGGCCACACAAACAGTGCAAGGTTCAGGCAAACCCCTACTGGGATTGATGCAAGTTCTAAGCAGTTCTCAGTTCTGTGTTTGCTTTCCTCTCTCACAGTTGTGCCAGGCACCTCAGTTCAGATTCTAGAAATGATTGCCCTGTAGATGCCTCAGTCATGGAGCAGCAGAAGTCTTCAGATCACAAGGATCACAGAACCCTGCAGGTTGGCAAAGCCCCTCAGGAGCACCAAGCCCAACCTAGATCCCTGCTCTACAAGATTCACCTTAAACCACAGCCCCAAGCACCACATCCAAACCACCCTGAAACACAGCCAGGCTTGGGAACTCCACCACCTCCTTGGGCAGTTCATTCCAGTCCCTGACCACTCTCTCCATGAAAAACTTTTCCCTAATGTCCAATCTAAACCTCCCCAGCCTCAGCTTGAGGCCATTCCCCCTTGTTGTGTCTCCAGTTCCCTGTGAGCAGAGCCCAGTAGCAGCCTCTCCACAATGTCCCTTCAGGTAGCTGCAGACAGCAAAGAGCTCTGCCCTCAGCTTCCTCTTCCTCAAACTAACCATCCCCAGCTATCTCAGTTGTTCTTCATAAGATTTCTTCTCCAGNACCTGTAGCATTGCTTGGGGTTGTTGTGATCCAAGTGCAGGACCTGGCATTTGGCCTTGTTGAAACTCATCCCATTGATGTTGGCTCATTGATCTGAGTCTATCCAAGTCCCTCTGCAGAGCCTCTCTACCCTCATGCAAATCAACACTGCCTCCTAACTTGGATATCAGAGTGCTCACCTGTCCCATGCAGCACAGTGCAGTGCAGAACCTTTGGCCTCTCTGGTCACTGCTGGCCCACAGCAGCCCTTGTCTGGGTGTCACAGTACAGAAGGACACCTGCCTTCAAGCTCTGCTTCTGCTCTAGTGCAGCAGGAACACAGCTCCCAGGTGCCAGGCTCTTGGGGAGTTGTTTTGGATCTCAGCTTCCTTGCTGTTGGCACTACACTTCTGCTGGGAAAATCCCCAGAGTTCCTAAATATCAGCTGTGGGGCTTCTGCAGGATCACAGCTGCTGAGCAGAGGGACTCAGGCAAACTCCCACCAGAGCCCAGGAAGCTTCCTTCTCCTGTCTATCCCTCCTGCTGAGCTTCTGCCAGTCACAGGCAGTTCCAGCCAGCTCTGAAACACATTAAAACAACCCACTGCATGGCAGAGCCTCAGCCAGGCACAGGAGCACATGGGGCCTCTGCCAAAATGGTTAGGAGACAGTGGCAGCCCCTGGGGGAGAGACAAGAGGGAAGAGGACACAGAGGGTATGAGACAGCAAAGAGATGCAGAGACATTAAGAGATGTGAGAGGATCTGTGCAAGGAGAAGTTGTTGGAGATCCAGATGGAGATGCCCTTTCAGGAGGGGGCACCCATGTTAGAAAGTCAGAATCACAGAATCACAGAATGTGAGGGGCTGGAAGGGACCTCCAAAGCTCAGCCACTCCAACCTCTGCCAGAGCAGCATCACCCAGAGCAGATCACACTGGAACACATCCAAAGTGAGTTTGGAATATCTTCAGAGAGGGAGACTCTACAACCCCCGTGGGCAGCCTGTTTCAGTGCTCTGGCACCCTCACAGGGAAAAAAATCTTCCTCATGTTTCCATGGAACTTCCTCTGCCTCAGCTTCCACCATTGCCCTTGTGCTGGCATTGGGCATCACCCAGCAGAGCCTGGCTCCAGCCTCCTGCCACTCATCTGCACATCTTTAGAACCATTCCTGAGGTCACCTCTCAGTCTCCTCCTCTCCAAGCGCCCAGCCCCAGCTCCCTCAGGCTCTCCTCCTACCAGAGCTGTTCCATTCCCTTCAGCACCTTTGTGGCTCTGTGCTGGACTCTGCCAAACAGGTGCCATCAAGGGGAGGAGGACCCATGTCAGAGCAGCTGCACCTCCAAAGCCATCCCTGCTCTACCTCACCTGGCTGGCAGAAGCTACTGGACTGGGCAGCATCCCACTGGGGGTTTTGAGCACTTTACTAGGGCTGAGTTGTGGGATTTAGGTCCTGAAAGCAGCAGAGAGCTTTTACTCAATATTTAATCTGCATCCACAGACATCTAACTGCAAGTCAGATGCCAAGACTGTGAAGACATCTTCCCTGATTGGTGAGCTCTTGACTTCAGCAGCACAAAATGTGTGCTGGAGCAGTCTGTGGGGGTGAGAAGCAGTTGCACTGTGAGCCATTAGCAATCGAGCAGGAACTGCTCTCTTGACAGATGATGCAGTCAGGGCTCAGGGGATGCTGAGCTCATAGCAATGCATGACACAGAAATGGCAAAGAGCACTCCTGTTCTGGGAAGTGAAGCTTCCTAGATGAGGCTGAGCAGTTCTTCTCCAGGGCTTTCACTTCTCTGACATTTTCATTAAGTAGTTTGGTTTTGGTGTGGGTTCTTTTTTTTTCTCTAATACTTTTCATAACTTGCTTCTCAGGCCCTCATCCTGCTGCCCTTTGGAATAGAGAGCCTCTGTCCATTCAGGGGCAGTAAATCTGAAATTAAAGCACTTCTGATCACAACAGCTCCCCAGCAAAGTCACTGTGACACAGCAGAAAGCAGGGGGTGAGAAAATGCTGCTGCCAGGTGCCCTCATCTCAGCACAGGATGGATTGTTTCAAGAGCAATGATCCCTTCAGAGCTCCTTAGACAACCCCACTAAAGAACCTCCCACCTGACACTGGCACCAGGCCACACAGTCACCAAGGATGCTTTAGGTGGAGTGGTGCAATAGGGCAATGATGATGATGATGATGATCCAGGAGGGAGGGGAGGGACTATTGACAAGGGCTTGGAATGCCAGGAGGAGGAGGAATGGGTTTGAAGTGTCAGAGGGGAGATTGAAAGTGGATGTTAGGAGGAAGTTGTTTGCAGTGAGGGTGGTGAGACACTGGCACAGGTTGCCCAGGGAGGTTGTGGCTGCTTCCTCCCTGGAGGTGTTCAAGGCCAGGTTGGATGATGCCTTGAGTGACCTGTGCTAGTGGGAGGTGTCCCTGCCTATGGCAGGGGGTTGGAACTGGCTGATCCTTGACGTCAGTTCGAAACTTACCATTCTTACCATTCTATGATGATGATGAAGAAGAAGAAGGAGGAGGTAGGGTCCATTTGGGCCACCATTTTGCTGGTGTCTCTTTGGGACACTCTTCTGCTGTGTTCAGCAGAGACAGAGACCTGCTGGAGAGAGTCCAGCAGAGAGCCATGAGAATGACTGGGGGACTTCAGCATCTCCCCTCTGGAGAGAGCCTGAGAGCCCTGGGGCTGGTTAGCCTGGAGAGGAGAAGCCTGAGAGGGGATCTGAGCAGTGTGTACAGATATCTGAGGGGTGGGTGTCAAGTGGATGGAGCCAATCTTCTTTTCAATGGTCAGCAGCAATAAGCCAAGGAGCAATGGATATTAACTGCAACAGAGAAATTTTCAGCTCAACATGAGGAGAAACTTTACAGTGAGGGTGACAGAGCCCTGGAGGAGGCTGCCCAGAGAGGTTGTGGAGTCTCCTCCTCTGGAGACTTTCAAACCCCTCCTGGATGCATTCCTGAGTGAACTCCCCTGAGTGATGCTGCCTTGACAGGGGGGGTGGACTGGATGATCTCTGGAGGTCCCTTCCAATCTATCAGGTTCTGTGCTTCTGTGAATGCCTCAGAAAAGCTGAACTTACCCAGAGGTTTTCCCACAAGCCTCTTTTCATTGGAGCAGTGCTCACCCACCCAGAGCATCAAGGTTAACAATGCTTCCTGCTTCAGTGCTGTAAGACAGCAGTTTGCTTCTGAGCTGCTCTTTGTGTGCCAGCTGGGCCACTGAGGCTTTGCTTCAAACAGAGGCAACTGTGTGATTATGAAATGTACCTAAACCCCCAAACACCTCCCTGACTGAAACGTGAGCAGCAAGAAGGCTTTCTTCAAGGTGACAACTAAAGCCTGAAATACTTCACAGACTCATGGAATGGGTTGGGTTGGAAGGGGCCTGAAAATTCATCCAGTTCCAAGCCTCCTGCCATGGGCAGAGACCCCTCCCACCAGCACAGCTTGCTCAAGGCTTCATCCAGCCTGGCCTTGAACACCTCCAGGGAGGGGACATCCACAATCTCCCTGGGTAACCTGTGCCAGTGTCTCCCCACCCTCCCTCTCAAGAATTTCTTCCTAATCTCCAGTCTAAATCTGCCCTCTTCAAGCTTCAATCTGTTCTCCCTCATCCTGGCACTCTCAGCCCTTCTCAAAAGTCCCTCCCCAGCTCTCCTGGAGCCCCTTCAGGTACAGGAAGCCTGCTCTGAGGTCTCCCTGAAGGCTTTTCTTCTCCAGGCTGAACAACCCCAACTCTCTAAGCCTGTCCCTGTAGAGGAGGTGCTCCAGTCCCTCTGATCAATTACTTGCTGTAATTAACCATGGAGGAAATAAACTCAGAGGACACAGCAAAGATTTCTCAGGATTTGTTGTGTCTGCAAGCTGCATTGAAACCATAGACTAAGAAAGAGCAGGAGCAGAGTTCTTCTGCTGAACTCAGGGAAGAGAGGGTCAAGCAGTAGACAGGATTTTGTCACAGTGATAAAAGACTAAAGAAAATGTCATAGAAACATAGAATGGTTTGGGTGGGAAGGGACCTTTAAAGGTCATCTAGTCCAACCTCCTGACATCTTCAACTGGATCAGGCTGCACAAAGCCTTGTCCAGCCTGACCTCAAATGTTTTCAGGGATGGGGCTTAGTATTCAATACAACTTCAGTTGGAAAGGATCTTTTAAAATCATTGAGCCCAAGCATTCTTCTACTATGTCAAGGCTGAGGCTAAGCCATGGCCCTCAGCACCACATCTGTGCCTCTTTGAAACACCTCCAGGGATGGGGATTCAGACACCTCCCTGGGCAGCCTGTGCCAGGCTTTGAGAACCCTTTCAGTGAAGAAGTTTCTTCTAATATCCAACCTAAACTTCTCCTGGTCCAACTCGAGGCCATTTCCTCTTGTCCTGTCACTTGGTACTAAGGTCATTGTCCCAAATGGTTCCTCACAGCCAGTGCCTTGGAATCATAGAATCATAGAATCATAGAATGGTAAGGTTGGAAGGGACCTCAAGGATCAGCCAGTTCCAACCCCCTGCCATAGGCAGGGACACCTCCCACTAGTACAGGTCACTCAAGGCCTCATCCAACCTGGCCTTGAACACCTCCAGGGAGGGAGCAGCCACAACCTCCCTGGGCAACCTGTGCCAGTGTCTCACCACCCTCACTGCAAACAACTTCCTCCTAACATCCACTTTCAATCTCCCCTCTGACACTTCAAACCCATTGCCCCTTGTCCTGGCATTGCAAGACCTTGTCAATAGTCCCTCCCCAGCCTTCCTGGAGCCCCCTTCAGATCCTGCAAGGCTACTCCAAGGTCTCCTGGAAGCCTTCTCTTCTCCAGGCTGCAGAGCCCCAACTCTCTCAGCCTGTCCTCACAGCAGAGCTGCTGCAGCCCTCTCAGCATCTTGGTGGCCTCCTCTGGACTGGCTCCAACACTTCCATGTCCTTCCTGTGCTGGGGGCTCCAGAACTGCACACAGGACTGCAGCTGGGGTGTGAGGAGAGCAGAGCAAAGGGGCACAATCCCCTCCCTTGCCCTGCTGCCCACACTGCTCTTGCTGCAGCCCAGCACACAGTTGCTGTCTGGGCTGCACTCACACTGCAGCCTCATCTTGAGCTTTGCATCACCCCAGACCCCCAGGGCCTGTTCCTCAGGGTTGCTCTCAGCCATTCCCCACCCAGCCTGGAGCTGTGCTTGGGATTGCACCCACCCAGGTGCAGGACCTTACACTTGGCCTTGTTGAATGTCATGAGGTTGGCCTGGGCACAGCTCTGCAGCCTGTCCAGGTCCCTCTGGATGGATCCCTGCCCTGAATGAAATCTAACAGGAGAGATATAGGCTGAGGTAGAATATAGTCTGGGACAGTGAAACTGGAGCTGTTTGTTTCTCCCAGCAGCTGCAGAACCCTGCATGGAGCACTCATCCCCACCCTTAATGCCTGAATGTTTTCTTGTTTCTCTCCTGTGTTGAACAGTCCTTAAAACAGTATCTGCCTTTTCTGCACCTCTCCATGTACAGGTAACAAGAATGTCTGGTGAGACACTGGCACAGGTTGCCCAGGGAGGTTGTGGAGTGTCCACACTCTCCCTGCAGGTCTTCTGTGCTCCACAACCTCCCTGGAGGTGTTCAAGGCCAGGTTGGATGAAGCCTTGAGCAACCTGAGCTAGTGGAAGCTATCCCTGCCCATGGCAGGGGTCTTGGAACTAGATGAGCTTTGAATTCCCTTCCAACCTAAACCATTCTGTGATTCTATGATTTGTGGCCCTCCCGTGGACCCTCTCCATCAGCTCCATGTCCTTCCTGTGTTGATAGCACCAGAACTGGAGGAACTACTGCAGCTGTGGTCAGGGCAGAGTGTAATGTTCTATCAACCCAAAGAATCACAGAATCACAGAATAATTGAGGCTGGAAAAGACCTCTGAGATCATCAAGTCCAGCCCATGACTTAACACCACCATCACATCACTAAGTGTCACATTAAATCTTTCCTTAAACACCTATAGGGACAGTGAGCCCACCACCTACCTGGGCAGTCCATTCCAGTGTTTAATTACCCTTTCCATGAGGAAGTGATTCCTAATATCCAATGTAAACCTCCCTGGCACAGCTTCAGACCATGCTCTCTTGTCCTGTCATTAGTTGCCTGGGAGAAGAGTCTGAACCCCCCCACCTGACTACAACTTCCTTTTAGGTAGTTACAGAATCATAGAATGGTAAGGTTGGAAGGAGACCTCAAGGATCATCCAGTTCCAACCCCCTGCCACAGGCAGGGACACCTCCCACTAGCACAGGCCACTCAAGGATTCAATGAATGTAAAGGAATAAAAAGGGTAAAAGAAGAGGTGGAGAGAGCTGAGTTTTGGGGGGTTGCAATTATCAAGCATCAAAGTATTCAGCGATAATTCTCCTTTTGGTTTCTGTACCTGGAATGTGTTTGTCTGCTAAAAAAAAAAAAAATGAAGAAATCAAAAAAAATTAGCAGTTCTGTCTTTTTTTTTATTTTTTTGGGTACATTTCTGCTCCTCTCTGATTCTCAGAGAGTGTTGTCAATGCCTTGCTGCAGGCACTGGTTTGTCATAATCCTTTCGGAATACAAAAACTGAAGGAAGGGGAAAGAAAAAAAAAAAAAAAAAAAAAAAAAAAAAAAAAAAAAAGAAAAGAAAAAAAAAGACAAGAAATCCACTGCTGAAATAGTAAATTAATACATACATTTATCAATATCTCATAATGAAGTTTAAATTTCCCCTCTGAGAAGTAGGTAGCAGGGAGATGTGGTTTGAAATACTGCTTTGAGTGTTCTGAGACTCTGATTTGCACACAGGCAGGGGCAGGGAAAGCTACAGCACTGCAGGGTTTTCAGAGAGTCACAGAGACCTTCTGGAGACCTTCAGGAGCACCAAACCATATCCCTGCTCTACAAGGTGCACCCTGAACCATAGCCCTGAGAACCACATCCAAATGTCTTCTAAACACATCCAGGGCTGGGGACTCCACCACCTCCCTGGGCAGCTCATTCCAATACCTGACCACTCTTGCTGGGGAAAATGTTTCCTAATATCCAGTCTAAACCTCCCCAGTGGCAGCTTGAGACCATTCCTTCTTGATCTGTCACCTATGAGAAGAGATAACAGAATCACAGAATTACAGAATCACAGAATCAGAGAATCACAGAATCACAGAATAACAAAATCAGAGAATCACAGAATCACAGAATAGCAAAATCAGAGAATCACAAAATCACAGAATCAGTCAGGGTTGGAAGGGACCACAAGGAGCATTCAGTTCCAATCCCCCTGCAATGGGCAGGGACACCTCACACTAGATCAGGCTGCCCACAGCCTCATCCAGCCTGGCCTTAAACACCTCCAGGGATGAGGCTTCCACCACCTCCCTGGGCAACCCCTGCCAGGCTCTCATCACCCTCATGCTGAAGAACTTCCTCCTTACCTCCAGTCTGACTCTCCCCATTTCCAGCTTTGCTCCATTCCCCCCAGTCTTATCACTACCTGATAGTCTAAAAAGTCTCTCCCCAGCTCTCCTGTAGCCCCCTTCAGATACTGAAAGGCCACAAGAAGGTCACCTTGGAGCCTTCTCCTCTCCAGACTGAACAGCATCAACCTCTCCACAACCTCCTTTCAGGTATCTGCAGACAGTGATGAGCTCTGCCCTCAGCCTCCTCTGTTCCACACTAACCATCCCCAACTCCTTCAGTCTGTCCTCATCAGATTCACTCTCCAGGCCCTTCTCACAGCTTCCTTGCCCTCCTCTGCCCTGGCTCCAGCACCTCCACATCTCTCTTGTACTGATGTGCCCAACACTGAACACAACACTGAGCTGTGGCCTCACCAGAGCAGAGTCCAAGGGGACAATCCCCTCCCTGCTCCTGCTGGGTACAGCACTCCTGATCCCAGCCAGGATTCCTTTGGCTTTCTCTGCCACCTGGGCACACTGCTGGCTCATATTCAGTTGCTGGTCAATTACAACCCCCAGGTCTCTTTCTGCAGGCAGCTTTCCAGCCACACTGCCTCAAGTTTGTACCCTTGCTTAGGGTTCTGGTGGCCCAAGTGCAGGACCTGGCATTTGGCCTTTTTGAAGCTCAAACCCCCTCTTGTTGTGTATTGACAGCTTCAGCTTCTCAGCCCAAGGTCTTCTCTGATGGACAGAACCTCCCTCTCTGCTCAGTCCTAGCAAGACCACATCTGGAATATTTTCAGGCACTGGAATGAGCTGCCCAGGGAGGTGGTGGAGTCCCCAAACCTGGCTGTGTTTCAGGGTGGTTTGGATGTGGTGCTTGGGGCTGTGGTTTAAGGTGAATCTTGTAGAGCAGGGTTCTAGGTTGGGCTTGGTGCTCCTGAGGGGCTGTGCCAACCTGCATGGTTCTGTGGTTCTGTGTCCATTTCTGGGCTTCCCAGTTCAAGAGGGGCAGGGAACTGCTGGAGAGAGTCCAATGGAGGATAGGAGGATGATGAAGGGACTGGGACATCTGTGAAAGGAGGAAAGGCAGAGAGCCCTGGGGCTGTTTGGTCTGGAGAAGAGAAGGCTTATAGGGGATCTTATCAATATCTACAAATATCAGAGGGATGAGAGTGAGGAAGAAGGAGCCAATCCCTTTTTATGTGATACCCAGTGACAGGATGAGGAGCAATGGATGGAAACTCAATCCCAGGAAATTCCATCTCAGCATCAAGAAGACTTTTACTGTGAGGGTGCTGGAGCAGGGTGCCCAGAGAGGTTGTGAAGTTCCCTTCTCTAGAGACTTTCAAGACCCACCTGGATGTGTTCCTGTGTGACCTGCCCTGGGTGATCCTGGGGAGCTGGACTCAATCTCTGGAGATCCCTTCCAGCCCCTACCATTCTCTGATGGTATGATTCTGTGTTCCAGGAAGGGATAGAACAAACAACACAGAAGATATTCAGGGAGCAACCTTCCTCCTAGAGACTGAATCCTAATAGCTCTGATTCTGTATTCCTGAGGAATCCAGAAATTCCTGTGGCATACAGAGGAGAGTCTAATGCCACTCCACAAGGTCTTTTAAAAAAGGGTTTAAGTCCAATCAGCAACAATTCTTAATAGTTCCATCACGTGGAGAGATGCCAAATCATTTCCTATGCATCTTCACTGTCATATCTGTGGGTAATATCAATTTGTATTAAGCCATGTGATTAAAAAAATGCCCTAAGTGAGAGGGTTTTTTTTTATCTGTTTGATAGCAATTCATTAGCATTATCAGAGCTGGAAATCTGTCCAAAGGAATGCTCAGAGCTCTAAACTCTGATGCATTTGGCATAAGAGGCACTGGGTGGTATAATTCCACTTTCTGACAGATTGACACACACAAAAAAAAAATCATTAGGAGAGGGTTTGCTCAGGCCTGGGAGGGAGGAGCTGCTGTGTCTGTGGTGCTTGGGGGACACAGGGCTAAGCTTCTGTGTGATGAGAACAGGAGTGACACTGATGCCAGGAGACAGGTTAGGGAGGGTGTGATGGTTTGGGAGTTATACACCCCCCACTCTATGAACATCACCCAGACTACACTCAGCCAGCTGGAAGTTAAGGACTGAAGCTCTATTTACAGCTTAGCACAAGATACAAGCAGATATATACACAATATACATGAATATTGACAGAGATGCACAGAAATAGAATCATAGAATCACNGATGCACAGAAATAGAATCATAGAATCA
>WBNM01007371.1:17578-28817 GCA_013399055.1 Ramphastos sulfuratus
TGCCACAGGCAGGGACACCTCCCATGAGAACAGGTCACTCAAGACCTCAGACTTGTTAAGTTAGATCACATTGCTAAATAAGTCTAAATGAAAGAGCTCTTCCATGTTCCCAGTATGAAGCCTTCAGGAAAGAGCTATGGCTAGTTAAGGAAGGGAACTGGTAATATAGAATGAATTAGACAAAAGAAGTTAAAATGCACATAAGGAAAAAAAAATTAGTAGCCAGTTTGGTAGATCCACCCCTGTCCCCCAACCCCAAAACTTCACCCATGTGCTGCAAACTAGACAAACAAATCCAAACTGTTAAAGGCAAATGGTGAAAAGGTAGAAAAATAGCACAGGCACTGGAAATGAATAATGATAAATAATTGATAGAGTTCAGAAAAATACATTTAAAAATCAACAGGAAGTGCTGTGTCAACATCACTCTGATTTTGAAGGGATAAATGTGCTGCCCCTGTTTGTATCTATTCCTTGTGTGCAAATAGTGCCCAACTTTCATTAATTATTAAATCATTAAATTATCTATTATTAAACATTTTCTTAAACTTTATTAATAAAAATAATATTTGCCTGCTTCCTAATGAATTGTATTCCAAGACAGATGAGAGAGTGAAAAAGAAGTCAAATGCTGGAATCCCATCATGCTGGGTGTTGGAAGGCATCTCTGGAGACCATCTTGTCCAACATCCCTGCTTAAGCAAGAGCAGGTTCCCTAGGATCACAATGGCCAGGTGGAATTTGGAGGTCTCCAGAGAATAAGTAACAACCTTCAGGATAGAATATAATCAAGGTTATTTGTGGTGGAAGGAGAAACACAAATGGAAAAAAAAAAAAAAAAAAAGATCGATATAGGGAGTTAGAAGGAGGTGCAAAACAAACCAGAAGCTGGAATAGGGAAGGATCATGTCAGTGAGAGAGGATCTTAAATGAGAAGAGCAGATAAAAAATTCTACTTGTGAGGTGAGAAGGAAGGGAAAGTTGAAGAAAAGGCTTGAGCAGCTGAAGGCAAGCTAAAATGATGAGGAAAAGCACAGCATGCTTGATCAGTTATCACTTGAAAGAAGCTGATGGCTTCTGATACGATCTGACACGTACTCTGCAGCACCTTTGAAGTTCTCAGCCAGAAAAGAGACCCATTCTCTTAGGCACTAGATAGCTGCAAAGACTCAACACTTCTGCCCATTGGGCTTCCATGAGTGAAGTCAGCTTCTTTCCACAACTGTTTTATTTCTGATCATAAGTCGCAGCTTTCCCTTCTCCTTTTTGAAGATTAATTATTTAAGCAGAGAAAGGCAATTAAAAGAGTTTACTTTGTTTTCAAGTATTCGTTGAGTCTCCAACTCTCACTTTATGCACCCACTTTCTTATATTAGAAGGTTCTTCTGCCTGTCATTACTGGAATGAATGAACTTTCCACATAGTAACACAGAGAAGCTGTCTTCCATCTTTTCTTTCTAAAATGGTATTAAGAAGCTGCTGTCAGGATGGATTCAGTCTGCTTCAGCCCTGTAAATTTTGTCCCCATTGCCTGTGCTAGAAGATCCATTTTTTTTTTTTTTCCCTTCCTTATTCAGACTAAAAACCTTTTGGAAACCACCAGAAGGTCTGTTTAAATGTGGTCTGTATTTCAGATACAGAGGTAACATTTTAGAGCTAACCTCAGGATGGAAGGCAAAAGAGATAGATATGAATGATGAAATGAAACTTGGAAGTACCCGGAACATTGCAAGACAATAAACCAAACAAAAAAAAAAAAATTAAGTTCTGATTGGAATGCACCCAAAACTAGCAAAGCCTTTCAGTCAGGAGCAAAGGGTGAGAAGGGCTTTGGGAAGTTCCAGCAAAAGCTGAGATTTGATTAAGGCTAATCTTCAAGTTCCCCCACCCACATCTGTCACCTGATATTCAAAATTATGCAGAGAAAACAGAAACCGTATGGAAGATTTTAGTTTCACCTTCTATTTCCTAGCCTCACTTGCAGGACCAAGATGAGGTGAGCAAAAGTTGGTCTCCTTGGTTCTGTTAGGAAGCTGGAATCCCTTCTGAAAGTCTGTGATGTAAAGAGAGATGTATTTCTTCACAGGCTACCTTTTAAAAGGTGAAGCAGTAAAAAGATGTTGGTGTTCTTCTTAATTTCTCCTTAAAATCCTGAAAGAGTGGATGTGTGGTCTTGCTTTGCCACCGTCTAATAAAAGATATTCCTGGCTGCAAAGATCTTGAGAACAGCAGAAGCAGATGAAGAAGAGTGAGAGGGAGGAAGCAGTTATCCCTATTGTTCTGAGGTGCAATTCTCAGCGTAGCCTTTGGGTATGTAAGTAGACAGCAAAGGCAGCTTGCAACGAAGGATTCTACTCTCACAACACAAATGAAGTGTTTCAAATGCTTCACGTACTCCAGCTGAACTCCTGATGTCTCTGAACTAACTCATATAAAGCTCTGCACTGTAGACCTGCTGAAACACGGGAGATAACCCCAAGTTCTCTGACTCTCAAATTCAGTTTCTTTTCTGCCACCCTTCCTGTCACCCTGTGATAAAGAAGGCATATGAGAATGAGAAGCAAAGCTAAGATCGTGGCATTAATCCTAACTTTTCTCTTACAGAAATTATGTATTTTTAATTAACAAAGTAAAAAATAATGGAAGTGAAAAATCTGTGATACTCTAGAACATGTTAAGTGAGTCACCAGAGACTGCAGGGAAAAAATATACAAAATTATATCTAGAAGTGGATATAATAGCAATTAGAAAACTCAGATCTCTAGATCCCTATTTTAGATCCCTGAAGGCTGAAAGGAAGTGATGAGTGCAAGAGATGTCATGTACAAAAACCCTGTGATGTTTGGCTACAGCTTGAATATCATAGAATTATTGAATGGGTTGGAAGGACCTTAAAGATCATCTAGTTCTAACCTCCCTGGCATAGGCAAGGACACATCCTACTAAACCAGGTTGCTCAAGGCCCCGTAGAATCATAGAATGGTAAGGTTGGAAGGAGACCTCAAGGATCATCTAGTTCCANCCTGCTGGCCACACTGCTCTTGCTGCAGCCCAGGACTCGGTTGGCTGTCTGGGCTGCATGCGCACACTGCAGGCTCCTGTTACTCATTTACAGAGCTGAATGAGTAAAGGATGGCACAAAACAGTGAGACTGAGCTGAAGATGTTTGCATTGCTTTGATGATGAAGACTGTTGAGAAGGTTTTGGAGAGAAAGGCCTAAAGTTCCTTCTGTGTTTTTTTCAAGATGACAGCTAGCTACAATAGCTGCATTTTGATGTGAGATCCCTTAGCAGTAAGTGATATAAGGGAAAAAGAAGCAGAATCATGCTGTTAGTCTGAGACTAAGTCTAAGCACCTTGGTCTTGGGAATGGAGACCTTCCTGCTCTTACAACTCCCTGGAAGGAGGTTGGAGCAAGGTGAACGTTGGTCTCTTCTCCCAAGTAGCAACTGACAGGACAAGATGAATCAGCCTCTAGTTGTCTGAGTGGAGGTTTAGGTTGGACATGAGGAACACTTTCTTTCCCAAAAGGGTAGTCAAAGCCTGGAACAGGCTACCCAGGGCAGTGGTGGACTCCCCATCCCTGGAGGGATTTAAAAGCTCTGTAGATGTGGCGCTGAGCAACATGGTTTAGTGGTGGATCTGGCAGTGCTGGGTTACCAGTTGGACTTGATGATATTAAGTCTTTTCCAGCCTAAATGATTCTGATTCTTATGTGATTTAACAGATGTTATTTCTTTCCACAGCTGACATACCCATCTTTCTAACCCAAGTTTATGTCACCACTTGTCTGAAATCTTCACCTGACTGGTCACAAACATTTCTAAATGTTTAAACTGTTCTGAAGAATGAGAGCAAGAATTAGAAGGAAGGATTTAATTTAGCCACAATTTAGCCAGAATAAACCTACTGTTTCATCAACAGTAAGCCTTCTGTTTGGAGTTTCTTTTTAGCTTTTAAGATAGAAGATGATCATCACCCAATCATCACCCAAACCTAAGGTCAGTGAAAATGATTTTTGGTGGAAGCAAAGCTAGGCTGACACTTTGTGGTTTTGAAAATTCTACCCATAGGTGACAATTGAAACTCTTCAGAATATTAACTGTGATGGAAAAAATGCATAAGTAATAATATCTGAGACTGGGAGTTACATCTCTATCTGGTAATGGTGGTGTGTGCTTGTGTAGGTGCTTGGATGAGCTCAATTTTCTCACCTCTGTGTCACACATGCATAGTGACACACTGCCTGAGGCAAGGCAGAGCCTCTATTATCACAGGGTCTCTCAAGAGGCCACAAGATAATGAAATAATAACTGGAGTGTCATAAACATGCAACAAGCATGCAGAGCATATTTCAGACTTGTGTCTCATCAGCAACCTGGACCTTTATTCAGCAAGGGGGAAGTTGGTCTCTTCCCTAGTAACAACTGATAGGAGTAGAGGAAATGGTCTCATGTTAAATCAGGGGAGGTTTAGCTTAGATGTTAGAAGAAATTTCTTCACTGAAAGGGTTCTCAAAAACTGAAACAGGTTGCTCTGGGAGGTCATTGAACCCTCGTCGCTGGAGATGTTGCAAAGAGGTAGAGATCTGTGCTGGTTTGAGGCTAATTGGAATATTTTAATGAAGAAAATCATATTATAGGCTGTGAAAAGAAAACAATGGTGATGTCTACTTCACTCATAGGCTTGCTGAGATGTTTAAGAATAAGAACACAAAACATAGATAAGACAGAGTCTCTCGGTCTCTCTCTGGGAGCCAGTGGGTCCTCTCCTCTCTGCTGAATAATNGTGACTCTTCTGAAGTCATGACGGAAGAATTCCACCCTCTGTAGGAACAGCTGACATCATCACTTGCATTGGTGACCAGAAAAGGGATTTTCCCCTGGTTAGATCTCTGCCAAGCTTGTAGTTGTGACCAACTAAAGGAGGTGATGTTTGGTTCTGTTCAGTCCTTTGCAGCAAGGGCTTCCACAGCCTGACTCCATGTATGCCGCAGCACTTCCTTTGTTCACATACTTCAGTCACTCTGAAAGCAGACTCCAGGGGAAATACATCTAGATCTTGCAAAATTCTTCAGGTTGGGAAATCTGCAGTTGGTTTTTTTTTTTAGTTCTGGCTTTTCAGGCATGTTTTCTGAGTGCTGAAGCACTTCCAGAAAAAAAGAGATCTTGTGGTCCAGCTGCTCCAGCTCGTTTCTGAAAGCAGTTTTGCTCTAGCAGCTTTTGTCTTTGATGTTTCTTGCCTACCACGACATTTTGCACTCAGTTCTGCAGACAACCTGGTGCCTTTAAGCCACAGCAATCTTTTTGTTCTGCCGTGCTTCCAATTTGCATGGAAAATTATTCATCTTAATAACTCTCCATTGTTCACCTCTTATCTTCCTAAGTCAGGGAGCTCTACAATACAAGCCCTGCTGTCAAAAGGCTTCTGCGCACTCTAAGGCATGGAGTGATTTGCCTTCAAGTGAATTCAAGGCTTTTAGGCACTCCTGTAAAATCAGCCAGAATTCATAAGATGTTCTTAATTCCTTCTCAGGTCATGATGTCCACCTTTACCTCTGGTAGCAGTCTTTGACCCAATACTCCTGCCAATGGTGCTACTGCTGAGCCTTGCCCTGCTTCGAAGGGAGACAGCTTATTGTTCTTCACGGTGAATGAAGGTTTGGCTCACAGTACAAGGGAAGGGTCCTTTCTCTGAATGACTTAAGGTAGTGATTACAGACATCACCTGAACTCAGCAGACAATATTTGGCCTGATCTTGCACTTGCTGATGCCTGTTCCTGACAGGTTCATTGATGGGCATGGGGCGATATTTAGGGGTTTAGATCCATTGCCTTTTTTTACCCATTTGGACATACAAGGTAATGTTCTGGAAGAAAAATAACACACTTTTTAAGCAGTCAGGTTCATGAATGTGTTTTTCTAACTGTCAAAAACTGCTGACATGTTCATACACAAGAAAAAAGTGCATGTTTGATGAGTATAATCCAAACTGCTGAGTAACGCAGGTAGAAGATGCAATGCCTGCTACATAACTGCAGAGAGCTGTAAGGTGTTTTCAAAGGGAGTGCTTCAGAAAACATCAAAGCATCTTTTCAGTTGCTGTTTAAAACCACTTGTGTTTCTCAGTTTTTAAGCACTATCACTCAGCACTGGTTTTGCTTCCTAATGTTGATTTGCTTTCAGCTGAGTTTTTGCTTCACAGCCTACATGAAACACACCTGCTTAAGTACTCTGGCAATATGGAGCACATCTGAAAATGGTTCAGTATCTATTATTTCATAACTGAAACCCAGTCAGGTTTCTTTTGTATTTTAGTATGATATTGTAAGCCACACAGGAAACCTACCTTCATTTCTATAGTGGCTTATTCTAGAGTATTTGGTCAGATATTATCAACTATATAACATTAAAATTACTCAGTGTTGGCACCACTCCTAAAGACAAGCCCATCTACATGCATTGCAGCTCTGTTCAGATATTAAAAGTGTAAAAAATGAGTTTCATTTTCTGCCAAGATTAAAGTAACCATCAAAGCAGGTGAAATAATAGCCAAGTGAAAAGGGCACTGTCAAATTTCCTGAAATGTCTTTATTTACTGAAAGATTAAGTCAAGTGAATCTTTTACAACAAGCGGTGTTGCCGGTCCTGCTGAAATCGATGACAAAGCTTTGCTGACTTCACTGGCAGCAAAATCTCTTCCTGCCAGGCAATAGAAATACAAACCCTGGCTGTGCCTTTGTGGACTTCAGTGTAAATCTGCATTAGCCTTACTCAAGTCTAGTTAGTCTGACTGTACTGGGCACTGGTGAGGCTGTACTTCAAATACGGCATTCAGTTTTGAGCCCCTCACTACAAGAAGGACAATGCAGTGCTGGAGTGGGTACAGAGAAGGGCAACAAAGCTGGTGAAGGGTCTGGAGCACAACCCTTCTGAAGAGCAGCTGAGGGAACTGGCTTTGTTTAGCCTGGAGGAAAGGTGGCTGAGGGGAGACTTTCTTACTGTCTAGAACTCCCTGAAAGGAGATTGAAGCAAGGAGAAGCTTGGTCTCTTCTCCCAAGTAGCAAGCAACGAGCAAGAGAAAAGAGCCTGGAGTTGCACCATGGTGGGTTTAGGATGGAACAACTTCCCCAAAAGGATTGTCAAACCCTGGAAAAGCCTGCCCAGGACAGTGGTGTTGTTTTCATCAGGTAAGGAATTTAAAAGCCATGTGTATGTGGTGCTGAGGGACATGGTTCAGTAGTGACTCAGCAGTGTTGGGTTAAGTTGGACTCTATGATCTTAAAAGGTCTCTTCCAGCCTAAACGATTCTATGGTTCTGTGATTCTTGCATTCCCTTCAGGTGGGTTTAAGTCTTTCTGAAGAAGGTTGTTCACAATAAAGAGACAAAAGCAGTTTTGCTTACAGAAACAGGTTCAAAGAGATGAGTTAATGAAAAAACCTCAGGGAGTATACTGATAAGGAGAACATCGAGCACTGCCAGATGGATTTCAGTGGACATGCACTGCTCCTTCAAAGGGAGTGCTCTGTCACTCTACACCATTTTCTCAGGTTAAAGGGAAGCTGAGACATAGGGAAGACTGAAAACACTCTAGTCCCAAAGACAAATAGATGTCCTTGCTCCCCACCCTTCTCCCCATTCCAATTTCCCCCAGCATTTGTATAGTGGCATTTTTTAGAAACTTTTTCACAAGATTCCTCAAATCCCCAAAGGTTCATTAAAAAGCCTTAGTTTGTAGGAAGGTCCTTTGTGGGTTAGTAACTGGTTAGACGATGCAAAGCAAAGGTGGTAGCTACTGATCATCTTTCACAATTGAAGGAAGTTGCAAGAGGAAGGCAGGGGAAGGAGCCGGTGCCAGGTCCTGCATTGTTCAACACATCCACAAGAGATGGTGGATAGCCAAGGTGGCTGGTGGTAGAAAGTTGTTTCCAGTATTCAGAAACAAAATTTTTCTGAGAAAGAAGCCCATGGATCTCATCACCTGACTGGGTAGTAAAATGGCAGAGAAAAAGACAACACTGATAAATACAAAATGGGAGAACATAGGGAAAAAACACATCCCTGAGGAATGCAGACAGTTATGCAGGAGCAGTTGTCACTCAAAAGAAGAGATCTGGGAGTCATGTTGACACACAAACCAGTGCTTAACATGCAGACCAGGGGCTGGGCGTTCCCTTGGCTCACAAACATGACCTGCTGACTGCCAGAAACTGGAAGATATAAAAGGGGAAGGAACCCTCTGTACTCACCCTGTTTCTCATAGGTGTCCACTATTTGCCATGGTTGAGAGAAGATGTGGAGCTATGTGGATCTCCACTGTGACCCAGAACAGCTGCACTTACATCCCTGTGTAAAATGAGCTGTTTAGAGGGTAGGTCTAACCTGGAGTCACAAAAGAAAGTGAAACTAGAGAGAAGTACACAACCTGAGAACCGATGTCTGAAGTCACAAACAAAGGACTAAAGGATCAGAAAAAACAAAAAAGTCTCAGAAGAGACCACAAGGAGACCTTGAATTAACTCTTGACAGGTCAGAAGCTTGCTGGATGTTGCTGGTGCCTTAGCACAGAGGTTGACTGAGACTCCAAAATACCACAAAATGTCACAGACAGATCTGAAGAGCTCAGAGGCAGGTGTGAGCACTGTTCTGCAACTGCAAGGTGTCCAGTAGCTGCAGAAAGAGACAGGCACCACCTTCCTCAACAAGGTACATACAAGGAAGTTGGTATCAGCAGTTCTGATAGCTCTTCCCTTGGAAAAAGACATTGATTGGAAAGAAGATCAATGAACTGTCAACATCAACCCAGCTTAGACTAATTAATTCTTATTTGCTGTGACATAACTTTATTGATGAATGGGATGAACAAAGCATATGGGAAATTATAATGTCTAAAAAAATGTCTTCAGTTGAATTACTCTGAATTTACACCATGTGCTGTTGAGTACAGGTTTAAATGTCAACATCAGATGTTAATCTGTCCTTAACTGGGCCACACCAGCGGGATAGTTTGTCAGCAGCTGATACTCTGCTTAGCAGAAGATGATGTCAGAGGAATGGGGACTTGCAGAACTGTGTGGAGACAGATATAGAGGCAAACAGGAGAATCTGAAGTCCTAGCATTGTTACTGCTTCCTGAGCTTGACATGATTCACATCCCCAAAGTCAGTAAACAACTGCTGAGAGTAGTTGCTGTTAGGCTGATCCAGGGCTCCTCAGCTGGCCTTAGAGAGAGAAAACACATTTTGTATCAGAAGCTGCAGAAGAGAGCTTGGGGGTCTGAGCCTGCTGCTTTACCTGAGAATGTTACGGTAGTTCATACCTGTACATCCAAAGAGGTTGTGAGTGTGCTCTGCACTCTGCTTCCCAACCTCCCATTCACAGCCCACTCACACCCCACTGCACTGTAGCCTCTGGATGTGTAGCACCCCAGATGCACTATAGATATGCTGAGAGGTTTTCTAGGTAGCTTGGAAGCAACTTTTGGGGGACTCTATTGTCATGGGCAGATAGATAACTGCAACAGGCCAAAATAACCAAACCAAATGAAAACTGCAAGGAAAATTAAGTAACTAACTCTGGATGGTAAAAATGTTGTGTCAAGAATGGGCCACTGGTAGAAGCAACAGTGTAAGGGCCTTAAAAGGGACTGGATGTACTTGGAGAAGGTAGTGAGTAAGTTGGAAATGGAAGTGTTTGGATTGTGGTATTCATAAGAGGTATTTAAGAGCTGCTATCAAGATTTTGTCTCAGAAAAGAAAATATGGACTGGAGAACTGCAGCTTTAACTGTTTTCTGTTTTCCAAACACATGAAATCTTAAAGACATATCCCATTAAGTAGAAACTACTGGGAAAAAGCTGTCAAAACAAACATCTTTGTCAGCAACACAGACAGTGTCATCAAGTGCACCCTCAGCAAGTCTGCTGACAACACCAAGCTGCATGGTGCTGTGGACTCATTTGAGGGGAGGGATCCATCCAGAAGGATCTTCATAGGCTTGAGAAATGGGCCAGTGCCAACTGCATTAGGTTCAACAAGTCAAAGTGCAAGGTCCTGCATCTGGGTTGGGTCAGTCCCAGGTACAAATACAGGCTGGGTGCAGAGTGGGTTGAGAGTAGCTCTGAAGAATGAGACCTGGGTGTATTGATGGATGAGAAGCTCTACAGGAGCAGGCAGTGCACTCATGCAGGCAAACTGTTTCCTGGGCGGCATCAAGAGGAGTGTAGCCAGCAGGCAAAAAAAGGTGATTCTACCCCTTTACTCTGCTCTTGTGAGACCCCACCTTGAACACTGTGTCCAGTTCTCATGTCCCCATCATAAGAAGGACACAGAGCCACTGGATTGGGTCCAGAGGAGTGCCACAAAGATGATCCAATGGCTGGAACAACACTGTTATAAGGATAGGCTGAGGGAACTGGGGTTGTTCAGCCTAGAGAAGAAAAGACTCCAGGGGGATCTTATAGCTGCCTTCCCATATCTGAAGGGATCCTACAGAAAGGCTGCAGGGGGACTTTTCATGAGTGTCTAGCAACAGGACGAGGGGGGATGGTTATAAGCTGAGGGAGAGTAGGTTTAGACTCGATCTTAGGAAGTTCTTCAGTATGAGGGTGGTGAGATTCTGGAATAGGCTGCCCAGGGAGGTTGTGGATATCTCCCCCCTAGGGTTGTTCAAGGCCAGGCTGCATAAGACCTTGAGCAGCTGAGTCTAGCTAAGAGGCATCCCTGCCCATGGCAGGAAGGTTGAGTAGATGATATCTAAGGTTCCCTCTAACCTAAGCCATTCTACATCTGCCAGCATTTTGGCTGGAGGCAGACTGTGAGTACTGAATACCAGAGTCTGCACCACATATCATGTGATGATGGAGGAATGGGGAACTACCTCCTGGCACTGACCACAGCTTCTGCAGCTGATTCACACAATAGCAAAAGCCAACCAAGTCCTGGGCTCCATGCCCAGCAGCATGGGCAGCAGGCTGAGAGAGAAGATTCTCCCCCTCTACTCTGCTCTGGAAAGATCTCACCTGCAGTGCTGGGTCCAACTTTGGAGCCACCAACACAAGGAGGGCATGGAACTGATAGAGTGGGTCCAGAGGAGGCCACAAAGATGATCTGAGGGCTGGAGCACCTCTTCTATCAAGACAGGCTGGGGTTGTTCAGTCTGGAAAAGAGAAGGTTCCAGGGAGACCTTCTTATGGTCTTGCAGTATTTGAAGGGGAGCACAGGACATCTAGAGAGGGAC
>WBNM01007372.1:0-72126 GCA_013399055.1 Ramphastos sulfuratus
TGTGATACTGATACTGTGATAATTTCTGGTGTTCTGCCAGGGCAAATTGGTTTCAAATAGCGGTGTTAAATGTCATTTCATTTTCTAGTTTCCTCTGGAAATGAAAAATATGATACAAACAGTAGCCTGGAATTTTTATCCTGTTTCCCTGTATCATGCCAATTCTCTTCCCATTTAGAATATCAAGGCTGAGTTGGAAGTGGTGAGGGAAGACCTGTCAGTGACACAGAAGGATAAGTTTATGCTGCAAGCTAAAGTGACTGAACTGAAGAACAGCATGAAGTCGCTGCTGCAGCAGAACCAGCAACTGAAGTCAGACCTGAAGCAGGGCAAGATGAAGAAGGTATTTAAATAGGAAGAACAGATGTTACAGGGTACTGGAAAATACTCTGCTGCCCGAAACCTGATGAAAAGTCTGAATTGAAATGCCTGCCTGTGATACAGACTTACTGCTGTTCTTATATTGAATTGATAAATACAGGAAGGTTTGCAGGCAAAAGTAACCATACTGAGCTTGACTTCTCACCTTTTACTTGAGAAATCTTTGTGTTTAACATCTCTTACATTTACATGTTGACTTACAATAATAAGCAAAAAAGGTAGCACTTCAGTAATGAACCATGACCAAATATGGAATACCTTCTTATAGTTAGTACTTTCTTCATGTTCATATGTCTATCCTCTCTATACTGTCTAGTTTTTCATCATTCCCGTTTCAAAAGGTAACTGTTGGTGGCTTCTTTGAGTGTGCAGATTTGCTGCAAGTACACAGAGAATGCAGTAATAGCAGAGCTCTTGTTCTTTCCCTCCCTGAAGTAATTCCTTCACTTGGTGAGACAGGATTTTGTATGGAAGCCTCCATTTCATTGTTTTAGTCATTGATCCTGATACCTCATCCTACAGGTTCCAGAATTTCCAGAAGGTCTTGTGTGATTCTACTTAACTGATTCTTTTCTTTCTAAACTGTTCTCTTAAGTATACTGAAAGACTGTTACTATAATTTGTTGTGAAGATCCATGTAATTTACTTTAAATGCTTCCTGTTTTGTTTCTTCAGTAGAGTTAGTTCTTGAGTAGATCCTTCTAGATCCTGTTTGTTTACTTATGAGTATGGTTAGCCTATGACATTAGATTAGGAACTTTTGATTGTGACCCATGAGATTTAACATGAACATGCTTCTGGTTCCTGCTCCAGAATGTAGATATGTACCAGAAGTTTGATGTGAGATTCTTTCTTTATGACAAAAAGAATTACTTAATTGTATTTCTGCCTCTTAATTTTTTCCCTTTAACTAGAGGAAGGAACTGAAAGGAGAGAATAACTCTTCAAATCCTGTGACTCCAGTTAAGATTCCTGATTGTCCAGTGCCTGCTGCCTTGCTGGAAGAACTGCTGAAACCAACAGCTGTGAGCAAGGAGCCTTTAAAAAATCTGAACAGCTGTCTCCGACAATTGAAGTATGACCTGTTATTTTCAACCATATTAAATAATCTTAAAAATGTTTCTAAGAAACCAACTGCCAGTCTAAGAAAAAAAAGAATTTGTAAAATGAATTCTTTTCCTCCTGTTGGGACTATATTTAGAAGAGTAGGATGTTCTGTCATTGTAATGAAGCAGGGAAAGAAGCCTTTACAATGAACTAGACAAAATGTCCATCAGACACAGCAGAACACACTAGAAACAGCTATTTCTAGTTGTCCTTGCTGGTGAAAAGCTGATGTTTCTCTCTCTTCATAGCATAAGCAAGGTTGCCTGTGATAGGAGCCCCACAGTGTGTTAAGAAATCTCTGCAGAAGAAGTTCATTCTGCCAAAAATATGTTTTCAGATCTTCCCTTACAAGGTTGCACACGAGATTCTGAGCAGGAAAGATACAGCTTTATGAAGACAGGAAGGTCAGGTTATTAAGAGAACTGAGCTGCTATTATCACCTCAGTTGATGTTTGAGGGGAATGAGCCTATGATAGTGTTCTGTGATCTGTTCTACCAGACTAGTCCTTTTTCTAAGTTGGTGTCTGACAAAAGTAAAAGGTCTGTCTAGTTATTTTTCTGTGCTTTGCTCACCTCTACCTCCCACATTGTTTTTTATACCTGCAAAAGTACCACGTTGATCAGGTAGCAGTCTCTGAGTGCCTGTACTGAAGAAACAGTGCTGCATCACCACTGGCAATGAGTACCTGCAGCAAAGGAGCTGCTGCATTGTTGGCCCTTATTTTTGAATTAAGCGTCTTGCATTTGGTTTGCTACAAAAGAAAAACAGTGTCAGCTTCCTATAGGCTTTTCTCTGGTGTACAGCTATAGCTTATGTAATCTTGGAGTAGGTATTGAGAATAAGGAAAGTAATTTTCTGATCTTACATGTAACAATTAGCTTTCTGCTTGTTAATGTTTTGCTTTTTTTGTTGTCAATGCTTTCAAAAGGCAAGAAATGGACAGCCTTCAACGCCAGATGGAAGAACACACCATCACAGTACATGAATCAATGTCTTCGTGGACTCAGATTGAGGGGCAGCTAATGGACCTTACTTCTACCAGTCCTGCAACTGCGACAGACCAGCAGGAGACCCCTACTGTAGATGAAAAGAAACAGAATTGTAGCATTAGTGACAAGGAGGCTTTGACACTATAACCTCCTTATCAGTTGTCTTTCTTCCTGTTGCTTTAAGTATGTAAACAAATCTTTATCAAATTTATTTATTTATTTCGTTTTTTTTAAAATGGTGTTCAGAGTTGTGCTTTTGCCTGTAGGAGCAAATGGCATGGTTTTGAGAAACTGGTGTAATATTAAGTGCAGAAAATTCTGTTCTAAGCCTTTGTTAGAAACCTTACCATAATAATTCTGTCATGTTGGGAACATTTTGGGGTTTAGTAAGAGATTCAGATGAAGGTTTAAAATGAGGTCAAGAGGACCGTCTGGTTCCAGGTCTGTATTTGTTCGGTCTGGGTGAGTTTGTTAAGGGATGACTGTTAATTATTTAATATCTGGGTTTTGGTGATGGTTGTTTTTTAATGTTGGGGGATGGGGGTGGTGGTAGTATTTTGTTGTTTTTCCCTGATCTTGGGTTGTATCCAGTTCACAGGGCAAAATAAGTTCTGTTCATGTTCAGCCATTAGCAGTGGTTAAGACCTGAGTATTCTGAGTATCCTCTCTCTTCCCTCCCATGATCTCTTAATCTTGAAATTCAGATTACAGATATCTGTATGTAAAGAAATGGCTTCAAATTATTTTTTTTCCTAGTTATAGAGATAATCTCTGCCCTACAGCAAAAGAAACAGGACTGTAAAGACAAGCCATGCAGACCGCTGTATCTTTGGCAGATTTGCCTGGGATGTTGACTGAAGTATCAGTTATTATTTTACAGTTGCAGGCCAGTAGGGAGCTTTGCTTCACTGCACAAACACTTACTGCACCTTTTTAGTTCAATTTTTGAAGTAGACACCCTTGAAAAAGGTATGTGTGTAATATATATATATATAAATATATATATAAAAAAAGGAAAAAAATAATTTTCTGACTTTGAATATCTGTTTTAATATGCTTATATACTGTAAGTTAAGGCTGACACGAGGGTTTTTTGTTACTGTCATTGTTTTAATGTTACATTTAAGTTTGCTGGATGTTGACATACTGTACAAATGGCTTAGGGAAATTAGCCCCTAAAGCCACAGCTTTTAGAAATGTAATTATTTTTACTTTAAAAGACAAACTGATGATGCCTATAAAATTATTTTTATTAGCTTTATCTTCTCCCACACACTTCCCCTACTTTTTCACCCTCTTGTCCACCATGAATGGAAATGTTGGTACTGTGGCAGCCTCTCAGCAGAGCACCTTGCCTGGATTACAATTAAAGCAGCCCACTTTAGATTCCTCCCCTTTTTGGTCCTGTTGTTCCATGTGGCTCATAGCCCACTCTCTCCTTGTTCAGAAATGGGAGTGTGGAGGTACTCCTTTGCCTAATGCACTAAGAGCTGAGGCACAAACCAAAATATAGGTGACAGATTTAGTGCCAACTCATGTGCTAGCATGTTTTAGTCTTTAAAATAGGTCAATTATATCCATTATAGTTTTGCATTAAAAAAAATACTGTAAGTACAAGTAGATTAAGTGGCTGGCAAAACCCCCAAAAAACTCCAGTTCATATATTTTTCCAAAGAGATTGTTGCTGCTTTGAGATGGGTTTGGTTGCTTGAAGGGGAAATGATTGCAGTTTGCTTAGCAGTAAGGCAAAATTGAGCAAATAACAAAGCCAAACCCACCTCTATTTATCCAAAGTCTAATTTCTTGTTATTACCAATTCAAGCTCTAGCCCAGTTGAACACTTTGCACTTAAATGTGTCCATACTGACTGAGTTCATGCCCCTAAGCTACTGGATCTTAACTTATATTTTATTGGGATCAAAGAGAAGTGATGCAAAAAGTCAAGGTTTTGAAACTGGTGAAGGAAGAAATGTATTAATGTGGCATTAGGTGCCCATCATACAGAATTACCAAACAATTCAAAGGCAAGTCAAAGGCTTTACAGCCTAACTTGGAGGTGTTAATGTCTGCATACTGCTGCAGTCTACTATGTGGACTAAATGGTACTGATTAGCTTGCTGCTGTCATGTTCTTGAAGTTGCCTGTGTATTAAGCTCAAAGAAGAAAAAAATGCAGTGTTGTTAACAAAATTAAAACTGCATAATTAGTAATATTCAGTAAAAAAAAAAAAGGCTATCAAACATTCAGGATTTTAAATAAAACAACACTTGTGCAGTGTTAGTGTTGCTGTTCATTTTGGTGAATACATTGCCCGCAGTTAAGAATCCATTGTTTTAATCTCTTAAGTTTGGCAACAGTTGTATGGATGAAGGTTTTATCTGATCTCAAAGAAGAATGAACTTGTTAGAATCCTTCATTGTTTGTCAGAATGTCTGCTCTTCTTTGATAGTTCATTCTGTTTCCAGTGCAGCACTGCATTTTCTCACTAGCTCCTATAAAGACATCTGAGCATATACAACCAAGTAGTCATAGCTGCTTGTTTTCCCTTTGCAAGATGAGGGAGCTGTTGTGAAGTGCTCAGATTAAACCTTTTGCAGTGACCCACCTGTTTCTCACTCCAAGTACTTGGACAGGAGTTATTTCCACTTTATACTCACCATGTGTTTTTTCTATAAACAGAAGCACCGCACCATTTACTGAAGTGCAGGACAGACGGTGAGACGTGAGGGTGTATATGTGGTGAGGTACTAAGTCAGTTAAGTTGTGGAAGTCACTGGGAAGCCTTCTAGAAGGAGCATACAGCATGTAACACAAAAGCCTTTTCTTTGAAGTTAATCAGCTCAGATTCTTAATTATCCAGAGAAAAAGTCTCACCCTGAGGCTGAACATGCTTACTCTACAAAGCTTCAGGTCTCTGCTGTGTAGGCAATAAAACAAACTAGTCATAGGAATGAGAACTGCCCCCCCTCTGCCTGTTGCAGCACTGCCAAATACATCTGAGGAATAATCTCTTAGACTTTTTTTTTTCCTTTTTCAAGCACTGCAACAGAATGTGTTTTCCATGTCTGTTCCTTCAGCAGTTGCTACCTATTAAAACAAGTCTTACTGATGAAGGAGAAATGTTACTGTAATGTGAGAATGTTGCCCAATTGATTGAAAAATAGTAAATGCTGCAGTATTACTTTTTCAGATGCTGTTGGGCTTTTGAGGATTCTTGAATAATTGTGCATTGTAAAAAACAAAGGAAAACCACAACCCCAAACCAGCAAACCCTACAGTGGAAAAAGTCATTAGTTCCCGAGTCTCTGGTGTTGCTGAATGATCCACTCTATTGTCTTCCAGATTCCTTGGAAATATTTGTGCACTGTATTGGGATCAGCTGAGCCCCTTGTCCACTCAGGCAATGGGAGAATCTGATCACATACTGTATGTTCAGGCAATATCCAAGCTGAAATCTGTGAGCATTTCATGTATGTAGAGAGTAGAGAAATAATCCAGAAGGGGGAAGTTCTTGTGCTTCTCTTTTCACAGATTAATAACTCCTCCTGAGAGGAGTGAACTGCAGTGGTGTGGGTGTGTCAGTGTTACCTATGACAACATTAAAAGGACAATATAAATTTAACTGAAAGATGACAAATTGACTACTGGTGATGCAAAAGCTTGTGATGTATGTTTTCTTAACTTTGCTGGGCAAGTATGAGTAGTTGCATGTAACTAACCTTTAAATATTTTCATGTGAAAGCAATTGCAGTCCAAAGTAATTACTAATGTTCATTAGCTGTCATCTGACCACTCTTGTCTCCTGCAAATGTGTAACACTTCAGTCTTGGGCAGGAGGGCAGCCTGATTTCCAATATGGATGCACATATTTCTAGGGGAGGGAAAGATGTTCTGGGTATTGTAAGTGAAACACTGTGATCTTTTATACATGACATTCAATAACATCTGCTTAGGCTGTATTTGTAAAGACACAAGTTAACCATTTCATGTTCTTGAGTGGATAACCCAGGGGATGGAGGAGTTACGCTATGTACAATTAATGTTTATGATCATACAAAGCATGTTGATTATAAAAATAATGTGCATAGAAATTCCTTTGAAAGTTTTGTGCAATAAACTATTTTTGGTAAAGGCCTCCATGGTGTTTCTGCTTTTAAAGATAAATTTATCTTTTGTGGTTTCAGACGGTAATTTTTATGTTTAGGATTCTGAATATGCTGTATAGCCACCTTTGAAGGGGAAACCTACCCTATTTTCAAAGACAGCATTACTGTGGATTGGTCTTTTACACAGCTGAAGCTGATTTTATTTCCCTTGCACTGCTGGGGTTTTTTTGTTTGCTGAAGTTGTCAGGGAAAAAAACATAATTAGTGTTTCTCCCTTGGCTTGAATTTGTCAACAGCTGAAATCTGAGCATACAAAATGGAGCAATGCAAAATGCAACACAGCCAGTTGCAATGATGAGCAGAGAAACGGATGTAAATTGGTTGTAATGTTACACGGTGTGATTTAAGGAGATGTTGTCAACTTCTTGAAGGCCTGGCGTTTTCTCTCATTGTTTAAACCAGCAGCTGCTAGGTTCACTTGTACTGTAAGTAGCTGTACTTGAAAGGCACTGATGTTACACCTGAGGGGATGCCCAGCTGTGATCTGTGAAGGAACTTGTCTCCTCATGCACATGGAGCATCTTCCTTCGTGCTTCTGCATCTCTGCCGGCTTATTCCAGACTACTGCAGCAGTTGAGTTTGAGCCTTCTGCAGTACCACATGTACAGCAGGTAGCACGTTTCTGTCTGCTAAATAGCAACTCTGAATCTCAAACACTGTAAATATACAGCCTTAGGCTTTGGAGTGAGATGCTGTGAAATCGTCGAGCCCTGCATTCGTTAAAGCATCTCCCTGTGCAATATCAGTCGAGAGTCCTATACGCTGCACCTACTCGGAGTCCAACCGCCAGCGCTTGTTTGCCGAAAACAGCCTTCAGCAGAAACAGCCCTGGCTGAGGTAAGCAGAGGAAACACAAGCGTACACCCACCCCTCTCCTTCGCCTGGCCGTGGGGCGGGGTTGCGGTGTTTTTCTGTCAGGCAGCGGGGCGGGCAGCCCCGGCGCTTGGCGGGGAGGGGGCCTGGCGGGGCGGGCAGGAGGGGAGGAGAGACGGAAGCTGGGAGGCCGCTGAGGTACCGTCCCCGAAGAGCGTGCGGGGAGTGTCTGCTTGCGGCGGGCGGGCCGGGGCTAGGGCATGGAGCGGTGGGTCGGGGCTGCAGGGGGCTGGGGCTCCCTCTGGGGAGCCGGTTGGGGCCGCTGGCCGGGCTGGGAGCTCCTGGCCGCTTGCGCGGTTATCGGCGCCGTGGGCTGGCTGCTGCGGCTGCTAGAGAGGAGGCCGGGCGGCCGCGGGGCGCCGGCAGCGGCCATCTCCTCCCCGGCACCGCTGTCCGTGGGGAGCCGGCGCTGCAGCGGGAGCCGCCCAGGTGAGAGACTGGGGGAGCACGGCGAGGGGTGGGCGCTGCCTCTTGCTCTGCGAGACCCGGCGGGGCAGCGGGCATCGACCGAGGAGGCCTTCGGCCGCTGGGCCTTGCTGCCTCCGCGGCCCCGGGGGTCTTCTCCCGTGGGCGGAGCTCGGGAGTGCCCGCCCGCAGGCCCCGCCGGGCTCGGCCCCGCAGCAGCGGCCCTACTGCGCTCGCCGACCCCTTTTTGTCACAGGCAGCCCCCGGCGCTGCTCTCCGTTCTGGTCGTGTGTTCTGCCCTGCTCACGGCGGAGGGCCGGCTGCTGCCTGCTCCACCCTTCTCACGCGTCGCTGCTCTTGCTCCCTGCTGCCTAAATCCTCCCCCACGCCCAGACTGCCTTCCCTTGCTAGCTCTGGGGAATACGCGTTAATTTCTTGTCTCTGAGAAGTCATCTCTCTTTTCGTTCTCCTTTTAATTCTGCCTTCTCTGTAGCTTATTGCAAGTTTGTTTTGCAGTTCTGTTTCTGCCACGTAGTTCGTAACTGTTAGCTGATTTGGCAACAGGCAGTATGGACTATCACATACCCGCAGCACAGCCACAATTATTCTGCCACGTGCGAGTCCCAACAGCTGAAATATGGCCAGAGACAGATGTGTCTCGTTTAATTCCTGCCTCAAAAAGCCAAAATAGTGGGTTTTTACACGCTTAGAAGCCCGTCTCTTATTCTTTCTTAGTGCTAGTAAGTCTGTCTGTCTGTTTGTAAACAGATCCTGATGTTCCATACTGGTGCAGTATCACAACAGGAAATACGTTCTGGTTGATTTGGAAGAAGTCTTGAACGTGTGTTTGTTGTTGGTGCAGTAGTTGTATTTGTAAAGCAAGACCTTGTGTGCGAAACTAGAACAGGTACCTGATTCAGTGCTGGCTGTGCTCTGAATCATTTGAAGTTACATAAAATGCCTTCTAAGGTTCAGGTAATCCACTTTTATACATGCATCTAGCAAAGGATCAAATGAAGTTGTGGATGGCCCTTCCCTCTAAGTGTTCAAGGCCAGGGTGGGATGGGGCTTTGAACAAGCTGCTGTAGTGAAAGGTGTCCCTGCCTGTGGCAGAGGGTTGTGACTAGATCTTTAAGGTCCCTTCCAGCCCAAACCGTTCTGTGACTATCTTAAAACAGGCAATTGCTCTTTCCGAGCTTTGCAAGTCACACTTTTTGTTTTGGACAGATCAAAATAGGTGACACAGTTAAAAATTAATACATAGCCACGTTAGCTGTAAGCTTAATATTAGAAGACAAACATATGCAGCTTATATCTTTGAAGTAAATGTTGAGATTCTTTAAAAATGATTACGTTCTTTTTTGAAAGAGCTTTAGATGTGCTATGAAACAGCAGTACTGTGTCAAAATCTGTTTCAACACACTTGATCAAAAAAAAAAAAAAAAAGTCTCTGCTCTGGAATTCCAAGCAACTCTGATGCTTTGAGAAACTAATCTGCTGCTTCAGGACAGAAAAACAGTTGTGATCATGAAAGGTTAGTTGAGTATCTTTTCTTTTACAGCTGAGTGGCTGTTACCATTCCAACAATGTTTTTCCTATTTCTACAACAAGCTTACTGTAGAAGACACTCTGTGCTTAACAGTAGACCTTAAACCAAAGACTGATTTCTTCACTGTTGGTCTGCTTTGTCATTTCGCTCTCCAGTTCAGCTTTGCCCAGGTTGTAATGGACACATGAAATTTTATTTTTTTTTTTTTACATAGCTGAGGAATAAAATTTAGGCTGTAAGTTCTGTCAAAACACTAAGGTACCAGAGAAAGTACTCCTTCAGGACATTTTTTATTTAACCACAAGCCAAGAAGAAAGACTTCTTGTGTATACCACCATTCTCCACATATGTGGGTTGTACCTATGTATGGGTCTGCTCTTCTGCAGAATGATCGTGTGGGTTTTCACCCCCCAAAATAGAATTCCCAGAGTTAATTCCCTAAGACATTATATTATGTTGACTCTGAAGTGTTTTACTTGAGTTGTTTTCTGCAATAAACTTTCTTCGCTCTGAGTTTCAATCTTTTTTTTTTTGCATTGGTGTTTGTTGTTGTTTGTTTGTTTTTTTCCAGTTATGCTGTCTCAAAAAGCCTAAGGACAGCAAGTTTTGATATTGTAGCTGACCTCGGGGCCACATTTTATTCCTTCATTAAAATGTGGTGGTAGTGTATTTCTTTTTATAACATAGATGATCAGAATGAAAAAGTGAGAAGATTTTTCCCATCTGTCTCTGCAGTCTTTTGGGCAAATCAGGTAATTGTAACAACGAGGTTGCTTGGAGGTTCAAGAATCACAAGGGAGCTAAAATACATTGGGGAGGTAGCTCAGCAGCACCAACTGTGGTGCTGCAGGTTGGATTTTTTTTTTTTTTTCCAGCTGAAATACTCTGATTTCCCATCATTTAAGTGAGGTTTCAGTTAATATTCATGAAATATGCAGAGCTTGAGGAACATTCTCTAACCACAAGATATTTAAACTTCTACACTCCAAAAAATGTGACTCTCAAAGGAAGTGACCCTCCAAGAAACCAAGCCTCAAGTTCATGTAACTATCCAGTTGTTATTATAACTGAAAACCCACTTCATGTTTGGTGATATCTTTTTCTGTGATATTTTCTATTATTAGAAATGTAATAGTTTTGAAGTTCAGGTTTCAGTGAAGATTTTACTTGGCGATATTGAGAGTTAACAGTACTTGGCTATACTGACTGTTGGTAAAAGTTACAAAAACTACTGAATGTGTTTGGGTTTAATATGTGAAAAGTTTGCTTTTTTGAGTGATTTAAAACCCAAAATTGTCATGTCCTTTTGATTGATTTATTTGGTGATGCTGCTATTGGCAATACACTTGGGAAAATAAGGCAATTTGACTATACTGTGAGTCCGTGGTGAAGATGCAGCTTTGGAATTACTTCTGAGTTTGCATGCTCTGAAAAAATGAACAATTAAGTTACTTGGATCCAGTATTTGGAGTGCTCCATCCATGTGCTATGTTAGGGTGTAGCCGTTAAGTGTTCAAGCCTCACATTAGTTTCCCAAAGATTGGTGTCCATCAGAGTTGGTGTTGTGACTTTGTATTAAGGACTGCTTGTGCACCCTGTCCATACAGTAGGAGAGCTCAAAAATGGTGGACGTTTCTTATACTGCTTTGTGTGTCCACTTTTGAGGAGGTTTATTTTGAAACTACAGATTGTGCTGACTTCATACCTGAGAGATTGCTTTGTCCCTAATGGAGTAAGATTAGGAGTTGTGTAATTCCAATTATAGCATGATTAAAAAAAACAAAAACAAAAACAAAAAAAAACCCAAACACAAAAAAACAAACAAACTAATCCATGTGGAAAAGTTGCAGATGAGCAGTCTGTAGTCTGAAATTTCATAAACTGAGGATGGAAAATAAACTGCTAAAAGTGCTATACAGACCTGTTAAGCCAGTAGATCCCATAAAATGAAGGAAGCCTGAGTTTAAGGAGGCAATGAAGGCAAGCCAAAGGGATATAACACACTAATAATTTCCAAGCTAAAGCTGTCCTTTGCAATTAGCAGGAAAAAGTCACAGCCTTTGTAGATACGTGGGTGCACTATCTGATGCAGTAACTTCAAGGCTTCTTATGTTCTCAAGCTATCCAAATCGTGATTTTTTTCAGTAGTGTTTTTCACAGCAAGCAATGTGTATTGCCATGGTGTTGGGCAGGATAATGCAGGGGTGATAAATGTGTGAATTACATGTAGGGCAGTGAGCTAATGGACTTGTAGTGTCATACAAGAGAGAGGGAATTTCCTTTGGAAATGGAGACATTCTTCCAGATCCTGTTCTTTATCAGAGGGAAATCTGGACGGATTAGCTGTTCTTGTCTTCTGCATGCTCTCAAAACGGGAGCTGGGGAGCAGCGTGTTGTGTAAATAGTACCAGCCTTGCATCATGGTCAGAGACAGGCTCCTCTGGTTGCTGCATCACACTTAAACCTTATGCTTTCATCAACTAGAAATTCTTATGGAAACCAGAGAAATAATGCTGTGCTCTTAGCTGTGGATGCTGCCTAACCACAGTCTCTTGCTGGGGATAACTATTTACCCTGTTCTTGTGTTCTATTACATGCACAGACTGTACCTTTCTTGGCAGGAATCAAGTATTTCTCAGCCTGTCACAAATTTCCATGCACAGATTCTGAGTTTAATTTTCACTGCAAAAGAAATTTGGAGAGGACAAATGAGAGTATGAGGTCCGTGGTAATGGGTTGGACTTGATCTTTGAGTTCTCTTCCAACCTTGGTGATACTGTGATAGAGTAAAATTTAAGCTGTAAATACTCCTTCAAGTAGTTGTGAGAGGAGAGGAAATAAAACTCTTGGGAGAAGTCCGATAGCTTAAAAATATTTTTAGCCTGTTGAATTGAAAATATTTTGTCATCTCTGCAACTGTGGTATTTTTTTCAGAACACAGAAAATTGAGACCTTTTTTTTCCCTGTTTTCGTATGACATTTAAATAGCAGAGGTGGGGGGGAAAAGTAGTGTTGTTCTTTACAGTTTGTCTCCTCTCTTTTCTGCCTTTAGGTGAAATAACAATGGATGCAATATTATCCCGATTGAAGCAGCTCAGCTCTGATGAGCTTAGAGAAGAGGTTGTAAGAGCAGGACTGAAGTGTGGGCCCATTACCTCCACTACTAGGTTTATTTTTGAAAAGAAACTGGCCCAGACATTGTTGGAGCAGCAAGGAGGTTTGGAGGGAAAAGAATCTGCTCTGTCAGAGGAGGCTGCTGGAAGTGTCCCATCTGATAGTAGCCGGGCAGAAGCACAGAAGGCTTCGAAAACCACGACAGTGAGTCACAATGGTCACGGAAGTGTTTCTGAAGACACAGACTTTGGCTACTGTGTAGGTCTGAACCCTCCAGAAGAAGATGATGTGATCCACATGAACTGTTCACTTCCTGTCTGTGGAGCAGAATGTGTTGATTCACAAATTAGTACTCAGACACCGTCCAAAGACCCTCCACTATTCTATGGTGTTTGTCCAGTTTATGATGACATTTTGTCAAGAAATGGTAAATACTAATTCCCTTTCTTTCTAGTGATAATCATTTTATAGTCCTGTCTAAACAGATTTTTTTTTTCTGCATAGCGGGTGATATGAACAGCACTGTATTCAAGGACTACTTGAAGTATTTTTTTTTTTGTTTCTCTAAATAATATTTGTTGGATCTTCTGAGGCCTAGAAACAAAGATATCTCAGGTGTTCTGCGATCAGAGTTGAGGATCCTCTAGGTGGTGGAGCTCAGATGAGGAAAGTTATTTCCTGCTGCTATTCTCATACCCATCCCATGTCTTCAGTCTTTCTCAAGAATAAAAAGTAATCCTGCAAATTAAAAATCAAAATCTGTTTAGATTGTCATTAGTTGAAGCTTATATGCTCACTTCTAACAGATTTCCTATTTTCTTTCCTACCTTAATGCCAAATGGTATCTAGATGGATTAGTCATTCATCACATTTTGTCGATGAGCACTGCAATAAGCAATTACTAAACTCCCAAGTGGTAGGATTACAGTAGTGCATAAAGGATTACTTGCCCTGAGACAGTAACAAGTATTCTTTCTCATGAGAAGGGTGTTCAGATGTCTTAATTTGGACAAATAATACTGATGCAAATAGAGAGGAAGAAGAAAGATTTGATTAATATTTAGGGCTCTGTGTAGAAATCTTAACGTTGTGACAGTGGATCACTGACACAGTTGATCTTTCTGAGCAAGAGAACATGGAAAGTAATACAGGGTGAATAAACTCTGAGTTTGCTTTTCAGAATGGGTTTGAAATGCTTCTTTGCTGAATCTGATAATGATTGACCCAAGTGGCCAAACACCGTACAGGTACCACCTGATGTTAGCTGGAACCTGTAAAATTCTTCCACTCCATTTTCTAGAGAAAAAAACTTAAAAGGCCTTTGATTCTTAACCATATGTTTGGTAGAAAAACAATTGTGATACCAAAGCTGGAAGGATAGTCTGAGAATTTTGTTACCTGTTTCTAGGAACAGATTTAAGATTATTGAAAAACTAATTTCACTTTGATTGTACTTTGTTGCAGAGAGAATACATGTTTATGAAGATAAAAAGGAGGCTCTCCAAGCTGTTAAGATGATTAAGGGTTCCCGTTTTAAAGCTTTTTCAAACAGAGAGGATGCTGAGAAATTTGCTAAAGGCATCTGTGATTATTTCCCATCTCCAAGCAAGTCTTCTTTATGTTTGTCTCCAGTGAAAATGGCACCATTTAACAGAGGCAAGTGAGAGTGTTCATCTGTGTAAAGGAGATGCAGTATACACTCTGATAATTTTTTATTAGAGAACTTCATAACCAATACACCAGCAGCAGAAAAAAAATCAAAGGGTGAAGCATCTTAATAAATTGAAGTTCCTTTAGAGTGGTGTTGAAGATAAGCTGTAAACAAGTGTTAGATCACAGCTCCAGAGCTTACTGCCCAAATAAAATTACTGGATAAGTAGATGTGGCAGCCAGTATTTAATTATATTTTTCTGTGAAATAAATTTGAAACAGGCAATAAAAAGTTTATTTTATTTTTTTAATTCAAGCCTCATTTTACTTCTATGTAAAATTAACACTGGTCTTGAAGAAGTCATCCTTAATGTTAACTGATGTTTTTCCAAGAAAGGAGCACCAAAGTTTATGTACAGAAATAAAACCAGAAGTAGAATATACTGGAATCCTGCCATTTAATCTGTAAAGAACTTCCACAGAAGTAAATCAGAGCCCCAGGAATCTTGGAGAAATCTGAGTTTTGCCTTTTAAAGCAGAAGGTTTGGCCTGCAGTGTATGGTCTGTGTGGTCTGTGTTGTGATACGGTAAACTAAAAGCAATTATCGTTCTGGTTCACTTGACTTTTACACTAAAAATGTTCCTGTTCTTTTAAAACTCTAATGTTGGCAGTGGTTTTCATGAACATACTGCTTAGTCTGTGGCCACATTAGGTAGGATTTGATTTTACTCGTAGTCTTCAGGATTTTCAGGTTTGACAAGATGCTGATAAATTTGCACAGTACATTGAAACTGTCCTCAATTATTAAATAAGTTCATAGGTCCAGAAATAAAATGGTAAACACTGAGCGTGTTTTAGTGCTCCCACTTGCTAGGTTAAAAGGATTCAGTCATAGAAGTGCAAAACCAATTCTAATACTCAGAAAATCTTACCTCTTGTTGAATTTTGAATTTATGCTTGGAGGAAGGAGATTAGTAGTTTTAAAGTTTACTTGTCCCTGTTAAAGTCTGAAACAGTTTTACAAGATGATTAAGTCTTACCCCTCTCCCTCCCTATTACTAACTATGACTATTTTAAAATCTCTTGTCATTGACCTCAGTTTTTTACTCCTGTACATGAAAGACGCAAAGTTCATGCATTGATAAAAAGATACAGATAGATACAGACATAGATAAAAAGCTTATTTTCATGGTCTGGGTATGAAAACAGTGATCACTGAAAAGAATGCGTCTAGAAATAGGTTACTTATGTTTTGACAGAGGGCTTATGTTCTCCTGAGACTGAAACTGCTAATAAGGAGAGAGCCAACAGTTACAAAAGTCCACGTACTCAAGATCTTACTGCTAAGCTTCGGAAGGCTGTGGAGAAAGGAGATACTGCAACATTTTCAGATCTTATTTGGAGTAACCCTCGTTATCTGATTGGGTCAGGAGACAACCCAACAGTTGTACAGGTAAAAATAAATAGAAAAATCCAAGTTCTGGTTCAGTGATTTAGTTTTTGAGGCCTGCTAAGCAGAATTGGAAGGAATGTTGTTTCCTACTCTTCCTCCAAGAGATCTTGTTTCCACTGGCAGAGCTACTTGGTGTTTATTGGTACTGGGTGAGAGCTAAGAGAAACATAGCAGAAGTCTTGTGTAAGTTACCCATCATAACCAAGAGTTCACTTTGGTCTAGAAGAGCTAAAGAAACTGTGCAGTTCTTTAGTGGAAGAATAGTTCTACCCAGTAACAAAGGCAGTATTGATCTCCTCAGAATAATTCCAGTCTTTTAAAAATATAATGATTTTAAAGAACAGGGCAGTGCCTAGGCTATCACTGGGTGTTCTACAGCACTGCATGCTTACTTAGGCATCAGACATGCTCTGCAGCTAAAGTCTGTGTATAAGGCATCATTTAGCACATGCCAGCAGTCTGACTTTAACAGATGTCTTATGTCAGACCAGCTTTGTGGAGGTCTTGAAATTTCATATGCAAATATTAACAGCAAAATTAGTTTTATATATACACATACATATGTTTTTCTGCTCTTACCACTGCCTGTCTCCTTTTATTTTGTGATATGTGAATATACCCTTTCTGCCATGTTTTTGCCCTAGATATAAGAGAAGACTATAACTGAGTGCAAGAATAATTTTGCTGATTATAAGAACCTGGGTATTAAGCAGCCTGTCATTACAATGTCCTATAATCCACTGCAGTTTTAGAATCATAGAATGGTTTGGGTTGGAAGGGACCTTAAAGATCATACAGTTCCAACCCATCTGCCATGGACAGAGACACCTTGCACTAGAGCAGGTTTTTGAATGTTTATGTACTGTTTTATAAACATATTTTCCAAATAAAACATAACTCCCTCCCTTCCCAAAATCTAAATACAAAACTCGGTGTGACAGCCTTTGTATTTTCACAGTTAAATCAGTTAAGCACATGTGTGTAAGAGCTGTGTCAGTTCAGTCTGATGTTTGTCTCTTATTTTTTTTCCAGGAAGGGTGCAGGTACAATGTTATGCATGTTGCTGCCAAGGAGAACCAGGCTGGTATCTGCCAGCTCTTACTGGACACTTTAGAAAATCCTGAATTCATGAGGCTTATGTATCCAGATGATGATGATGTAATGCTGAAGAATCGAATCCAATACATCGTTGATCTTTACCTTAATACACCAGATAAAATGGTAAGCTTTGAGTGTTTGCCAGTTTTAGTCTTGTGGAAACAACTGGAAGGCGTTAAGGATGTGTAAGGCAGAAGGAAAGAGAACAGGAGACTCTTAGCAAAATGAGCTGTTGATGAGTTTTGTTGGTTCTAGCAGTCATTGTTCTGCAATATGGTGTCGTGCTTAGCCATGACATTTATATTCCCAATATAAATATTCTCAAAATAAAATACATGGCATTGGCCTCATTGTGTTTCCAAATAGATGTGAATTTTCCCTTTTTCCCCATTGCAGGGTTTTGATACTCCATTGCATTTTGCCTGCAAATTTGGGAATCTGGACGTTGTTAATGTGCTTACCTCACATCCAGCTATTGTAAAAAATCCAAGAAACAAATATGATCAGACTCCAGCAGAAGTAAGTCTCTCCATATCCACAACAAACTCAGAAATATTATGCCTAGTCACTGTTTTTCAAAGTTCAGATGTTAACTACTGTAGGTAGAAGGCTTCTAGTGAGATCCTAGTGTCACGATCTTTGAAATCAATAAAAGTATCTTTTAGACTGATTGTATTTGGGGAAAGATTGAAGATTTTGTGCTTCACTGCCTTTACAGTATCTATTTTATGGATGTAGATGGGTTTTAATGCTTTGTTCTACTATGTGTTGAAAGTACTGGGTGGAATGGATAAAGGCCAGCAATGTGACTGGCTGCAGTTGATTTTGGGGTGATGACTTATGCTCCACTAACAAACATCTGAAATTATATTAACAGGTAGTTTGTGAAAGAAGCAAGAATAAATCTGCAGAACTAAAAGAAAAACTAAGAGAGTACTTGAAAGGTCTGTATTCTGTATCAGTTTCATGCTGTATCAGGCCTGTATTTTGGCTCTTTGCTTACTGTCATTCTGTTTGTTTTCTGAGAGAAGCTCTGAAAGTGGCAAGGAACAGAAAACTTCTTGTCTTCTAAATTACAGTCAGAACTCTCACTATGCCTCACAAGGTTGTCCTCCTAACTCTGTACCACAGACATGGCTCTTAATTAGTGAGCCTGAAGCAGCAACTTGAATCTAAAAGCAAACAAAAGATCTCGATAGAGCAAGACATTTGTCACTCTGGGGGAGTCTTGTAATTTGTTTGATAGAGAACTTTTCATTGTGCCTTTTGTGGGTTTAAGCAAATGGAAATTTTGAAATGGGAAGATCGTTAATGAAAGGATACATGTGCAGGTGTTACTGTGTTAGAGAAGGGAACCTGTGTTTATAATCCAGTCTGTAAGCAGGCTGTAAGTCCTGAAAATGTGTTTGACTTGCAAGCAGTTTTACTAATGGAGCAAAGTCAGATGGTTAAGTGTACGAATGTATTGATATTCTAGGAAGAAGCAGCAGGCTGATGTCATAAAAGCTTTCTGTTTTTTATTTTAGGTCGCTACTATGTACCACTCTTGAGAGCAGAAGACAATTCTTCAGCTCCTGTCATTGGTGCTCCATGGTCACCCGATCAGATAGATGATAGCCGCCAAAGAACTTTATCTGAATACTCTGGCAGCCCCAAAGATCCAGTGTTGTCAATAAGAGCGTTTGCAGGCCCCATGAGCCCCTCAAAGGTAAGGAGAGAACTTCATGTGACTCTAACGTCATGACCTGGAGTATTGTGTTCCTTGTGTTGGAGACGTGGATCTGCTGGACTGGGTCCAGAGGAGGCCACCAAGATGATCAGAGGGCTGGAGCACCTCTGCTATGAAGACAGGAGACCTTAAGAGCTGTCAAAATCAGTATCTGAAGGGGATCTACAGGGAGAGCGGGAAGGGACTGTTCAGAAGGACTTGTAGTGATAGGACAAGGGGCCATGGTTTGAAACTGGAGCAAGGTAGATTAAAGTTGGTCATCAGGAAGAAGTTCTCCACAGTGAGAGTGGTAAAATACTCGAACAGGCTGCCCAGGGATGTTTTTGAGGCCCTGTCCCTGAAGACATTCAAGATGAGACTTGATGTGGTCCTGGTCACCCTGCTCTAGTTGGAGGTGTCCCTGCTCACTGCAGGGGTGTTGGTCAAGATGACCTTTGAGGGTCCCTTCAAACTGAGTGCAGCCTTTATGTTGCTGTTTTGGTTTTTTCATAAAGAACCATTGGAAGCTCCATCCACAGTTCATTGTGTGGTGTAGCTTGCTCCTGTTAGAGATTGTGGCTCTCTTTTTCTTGACTAGATGGATGCTCCTCTATAGAGAAAGAGGAGCACAGAAACTTCTAAATATTTTTTACTGCTGAAAACACAGAAACATATGATGTATGAAAGAAGAGTGGAAGTTCAGTCAGAACAAAGCTGTTCTGTTATTTTTCCTATTAAAAGAGTGCTCTTTGCAGACCTATCAGTGTCTTACAGATAACTGCTCTAACTTCCTAGTCTAAACCAAAGTCTTCCAATGTGGCTATGAGTCTGGTTTAAAAAAAAAAAAAANGACCTTAAGAGCTGTCAAAATCAGTATCTGAAGGGGATCTACAGGGAGAGCGGGAAGGGACTGTTCAGAAGGACTTGTAGTGATAGGACAAGGGGCCATGGTTTGAAACTGGAGCAAGGTAGATTAAAGTTGGTCATCAGGAAGAAGTTCTCCACAGTGAGAGTGGTAAAATACTCGAACAGGCTGCCCAGGGATGTTTTTGAGGCCCTGTCCCTGAAGACATTCAAGATGAGACTTGATGTGGTCCTGGTCACCCTGCTCTAGTTGGAGGTGTCCCTGCTCACTGCAGGGGTGTTGGTCAAGATGACCTTTGAGGGTCCCTTCAAACTGAGTGCAGCCTTTATGTTGCTGTTTTGGTTTTTTCATAAAGAACCATTGGAAGCTCCATCCACAGTTCATTGTGTGGTGTAGCTTGCTCCTGTTAGAGATTGTGGCTCTCTTTTTCTTGACTAGATGGATGCTCCTCTATAGAGAAAGAGGAGCACAGAAACTTCTAAATATTTTTTACTGCTGAAAACACAGAAACATATGATGTATGAAAGAAGAGTGGAAGTTCAGTCAGAACAAAGCTGTTCTGTTATTTTTCCTATTAAAAGAGTGCTCTTTGCAGACCTATCAGTGTCTTACAGATAACTGCTCTAACTTCCTAGTCTAAACCAAAGTCTTCCAATGTGGCTATGAGTCTGGTTTAAAAAAAAAAAAAAATCACAACAGTATTTTTATCTCCTTCTTAGAAATGGCAGTGATGTTAGAAGCAATTTATCACTTCTGTGTGGTGGATTAACCTTAATGTCTTTTGTAAAAGTAAAAACTGATGACCAAGTGGTAGCTGTGGAGTTTGTTCTGGAAGAGTGTTACTTGTACAGTAGAAAAGCCAAGTCCTTACTTTTCAGGAGGAATACTTGGATACCAGTTCCATAGAGTATAAATGTATAGGCATTTCTTTGACTCATTTATTGAATGTAAATGTGCTGGACTATGGCAGCTTTAGAAATAGTGAATAAATAGAATTGATGACTTTATTTAATGCTGGAATTCCTCCAGGACTGAGTTTAAAAACAAAACCAAACCACAACATCATACATTTTCTAAATATACATATTGCTTAGTTTTCCTTAGCAAGGGGGTAAAAATATTTTATACTCTGGAATATTTTACCTAGAGTGTAAACAGTGCATTTGGTAATGCAGAATTTTAATTGCTGACGGATACTTCTAATCTCTTAGTGGAATTTTTAGTCAGTGTTGCTGTTTTTTGTCAAACAAAGGCACAAAAGTTGAGATTTTACAAAAATGCATTAATTCAGTTCCTTCAGGGGTCAAAATTCAGACTTCCAAGTGTACAAGGAGTATATTCTAATAGCTGTACCAAGTCTGTGGAATGAAATGTATACAAACAAAAATACCACCTTTGCATCCTAGAAGCCAGTGGACAAGAGAGCACTTGTCATCAAATACATTTATAATAACAGGGCAGAATTAAAAGACGGAGTTTCCTGCTGCAAGCAAATTAAAAGTAGGCAGGCTTAGTATCACTGCAGTTTAAGATGGTCGTACGTTATGGCCTTTACCCTTTTAATAAGCAGTTATAAGATCAAAGGAACCAATAGCACTGGGAGGAGTCATTATAGGTCCAGTGTGAGACTCTTCTCAGCTGGAGTTGAGAATTACTCATGGCAGAGCTTGAGTTTTTTTGCTTGTAGACAGCAAACAGCTAAATGTGTTGTAGACGTGTGGATAAACAGCCAGCACTGGGCTACCTTCATGTTGTATGGGGGGGGGTTAAAAATGGTTTCTGTTTTTTTTAAAGGCTGAAGAATTTCGCAGGCTCTGGAAGACTCCACCTCGAGAGAGAGCTGGCTTCTTCCGTAATGTCAGGAAATCTGATCTAGAAAGAGGTGTTGAAAGAGTTGGAAGGTATCTAAAAGACTTTATCAGTATAAAAAAATTAGCAATAGAGCAATTAAAAGCAAGAGACTTGTGCTGAGTGTATGTTTTTTACTTACTGAACAATATCCTAGGGCAAAAGTTGCTGGCAGAAATGTTTTTATGAAGTATATTGTACTTGGGGTAAACAAAATAGCTGAAGATGTGTGAGCAAGCTTTCTTAGCTTTGAAAATGAAGATACTTTTAACTGTTGCTAATGGTATTTGTAAATGCTTTTCTCAAACATTAAGCTGACTGCTCTATCAGATGTGAAGTTCTACATACCTGCTTTTTCTTGTGGATTGAGGGGTTGTTAGAAAGAATGAAAAGACCCTAACACAGATGTTCTGCTTATAAAAGCTGTCCTTGCTGTTACAGTACCTTGTGTCAGCAGGATATGGAAACCTCCCATATTTTGTTAAAGCTTTGATAAGATTTCTTTCTTTGAAATAACCCCTGGCTTCCTCCTACCTTCTGCCATTCCCAAGTGGGGAAAGCTCTTGAATAGAGGAGTATTGTTCAGGTTGTGGGGATTGATCTCTTCCTGCTATCTGGAAAAAAAACAACTTAAAAATAGCAATATTCATGGAGCTAACTGTAAGACTAATAGACAAAATTTGAAAAGTAGTGCAGAAAAAAAAGAGTTAATTCTGTGTTTGCTAAGGATGTTTATGTTGCTTTTGCAGACTGTTGATTGTTGTGGAATTGTGTTGCCTAGTTGCACTTTTATACTTCTATTAATAGATGATAAAAATGTGTTCAGAAAAAAATTGATTGTCAAACTGATCTTTCTGTCTTCACAAATGATTCGTTTTATTTTATTTATTGCAGGGAGTTAGCTCATGAACTGGGGTTCCCGTGGGTTGAATACTGGGAATTTCTGGGCTGTTTTGTTGATCTGTCTTCCCAGGAGGGGTTGCGAAAATTAGAAGAGTACCTGAGTCATCAGGAAATGAGCGAAAAGGCTCAGCAAGAAACAGGGGAAAATGAAACCTGCAATAGATATAAAACTCCACATCCTTCTGGTAAGAAAAGGGCAAATGCTGCAAACAACAGTTTGCACCTGGGGAGAAGCAGGAGAGAAAAAGCTTGGGGCCCAGGGGAAGTGTTCACCTGTGGTGGTTGCTATTATTAATCTGTTATCCAAACAGTCTGATTGTAGTGTTGAAAAAGGAGCTAACAATACTTGAGTGCAGGAGAATTAGACCAGACCTCCTTAGCTGTTAGTTTTCTTACATATAAAAATATTTTGATTGTAGCCTCCAAATGAAATTTCTGTGAGAAAACCTGTATCTTCAGCATGTTTTCACTTGGAGCATTTGGCAATTAATTTTAGAGTAGAAAATTCTGTATTTCACAGATCTAGACTAAATAACTTTACAGTTGAGGGTGAAAGATATGAACAAAACCCAGGAAAGCTTTTGTACCTTCTTAAACCAGTGCTTGCCACAGCGCACATGCACATATGTTGTTTATGGAAGATGCACACAGGTCATAGAGCTTTGTCTACTTCCTTTTCTATGTGATGATAGATCTGAAGGGGCTCTCATAGTGGGATAAGCCTGGTCTGACAAGACCGTGAGGGATGGTTCTTGGACTGGTCATAAGCCTTTGTGCTTTGGAAGAGGTGAAAACTTAAGCTGATATTAGTAACGTTTTCCTGCCTCACTCTGCTTTATCCTGAGCTTAGCATTTGTTGCTGGTTAATGATGAAGTGAGGAGTGTAAGAAATGAAGTTCTCCAGTAGGAGATAAAAGGTTATTTGCAAAAATGATACAGCTGTAGTTTTGCATTTGTAGCTTTAGTTAGGTTAGTTCATGATTTTGCATAAGTAAGATTAGAGAGGGCATCAGTAAATAGGCATAAAAAGTGCGGATTTGCTGCTAGTTTGTTTGGTGTTCCGTTGGAAGTGTTTTTATCTGTTGCTCTTATTAAAATTGTTTACAGGCAAGAGTAAGAAATGCTGCAATTCTATTTCTGTTGGGGCATTTTTGGATGAGGATGATGATGACATGAGCTTAGAAGAGATAAAAAACAGACAGAATGCAGCACGGAACATCAGCCACCCTGTTGTGTCCCAGGAGCCCAGCATCAGCGAGATTGGAGAAGCTGAGTGTGATATCTTGTCAATGGGGCGGACAGTAAACATCATAGAAGCAAGAGCTCACCCCAGGCACTATGAAAAGGCAGCTTCTTCCAGCAAAAATGGGTTCTGTAATCCTGTGGCTACTGAAAGGATAATTAGTGACAGAAAGCATTTGCGTGACAGAGGAGAATGCTGTGGATCCCCTGTTTCCAATTTAATGTCAGAATTTGAAAGCCTGTCTTTCCAAGAACAAGAGCTTGCAGGGCAGCCAAATAAACGTGCTGCAAAAACTGAGGAGGAGACCGTTGTGGCTGAAGGAACAAGTCAGGGGAGAACACCCAAGGACCAGCTGGATAAGGCCTGCTATGCAGTTTCACTGGCCAATTCTGAGCCAAGCGTTACAGGTAAACCTGGAGAGACCAAGTTAAGGACAGAACACAAAACAGCGGCAGAAAAGGAGAGGCTGGCCATGGAATCTGGAATTCAAACAAACAAGGCACAACAGCGTCAAGAACTTTCTTCCCAGAAATTGTTTTTGAAGGCTTTGCCCACAAATGACACTTCTAGGAAGCTCTTCCTGCTTGGGTAAGAATTGAGTTTTCTAACACTTGATTGTCCTTTTGGTTTATGTTTGCAAGGCAAGGTGGGTTTGGTACATCACTGACATCAGGGTTGGGATAATATGATACTAAGCAGCTCTAGTTACAGCCAGCTGGAGTGCTTTACTGCTTGGGCAGCAGTCGTGTGGGGATGCAGCTGATTACCTGAACACCTTATCCAGAACAGAAGGAAAAAGAAGTCTTTGATTTCAGATGACTTTCAATTGATTTGCTGTTTACCATTCATCTGGCAGGCTTGCAGCTTCACTATGAGCCTGTCTTAGCCAAGCGAAGTGTTTACTGCACTCTTGGGACGTCATCAGATTGCATCTTCAGAACTTCTGTTTTGTGGAACTACTGTGTAATATTGGCCAGCCATTAATGGGTGAGCCTACTGAAGAAAGTTCATAGAGAAACTGTGGTTAGAGAGGAGTAGGAGCAATTTGTTTGCTTTTATCAAAAACATGTTTGGGAGTTGGGCTGGTTTATTGCCTGGACAAAAGCCTTGTTCTCATCTAGTCCTGTTTTCTGTTCTAGGGAGCAGCCCTCAAAGCTGGACAGCGATGTCTTGGCAGCTATAGAAGCAGTGGAGGTGGACCCACAGAAGTACCCCTTTATTTACAGGTGGAGACACATGGTGCAGTCATACTCCTCATCTGACAGGCAAAGGTATTTCTGCAAATTCTACAGGTCCTGCCTGACCAACCTGATCTCCTTCTATCACAAGATAACCTGGCTACTGGATGAGGGCAAGGCTGTCAATGTTGTATTCCTAGACTTTCAAAAAGCCTTTGATACTCTTCCTCACAAAATTCTTGTAGACTCATGGCTTGGCTGAGCACAGTGTCTCCTGGATGAAGCACTGGCTGGACAGGAGGGCCCAGAGAGTGGTGGTCAACGGACTTAAATCCGGTTGGCGGGCAGGCAGTAGTGGCATTCCTCAGGGATCTGTGTTGGGACCACTTCTTTTTAACATCTTTATTGATGACCTTGATTCAGGCATAGTGAGTGTCATCAGTAAGTTTGCAGATGACACCAAGTTAGGTGGCAGTGTTGATTTGAATGAGGGTAGAGAGGCTCTTCAGAGGGACTTGGATAAGATAAACCAATGGGCCAAAATTAATGGGATGAGTTTCAACAAGGCCAAATGCCAGGTCCTGCACTTGGGTCACAACAACCCCAAGCAATGCTACAGGCTTGGGGCAGTGTGGCTGAAGAGCTGCCTGGCAGAAAGGGATCTGGGGGTTGGGATAGACAGGCAGCTGAATATGAGCCAGCAGTGTGCCCAGGCGGCCAAGAAAGCCAATGGCATCCTGGCTTGTATTAAAAACGCTGTGGCCAGCAGGAGCAGGGAGGTGATTGTGCCCTTGTACTCAGCTTTGGTGATGCCAAAGTGTGTTCAGTTTTGGGCACTGCAGTACAGGAGAGATGTGGAGGTGCTGGAGCAGGTCCAGAGGAGGGCAAGGAAGCTGGGGAAGGGCCTAGAGAATAAATCTTTGAGGAGTGACTGAGGGAGCTGGGGTTGATTAGTTTGAAAAAGAGGAGGCTGAGGGGAGACCTCATTGCTGTCTATAACTACCTGAAGGGACATTGTGGAGAGGCTGCAACTGGTCTCTTCTCACAGGTAATTGGAGACAGAACAAGGGGGAATGGCTTCAAGCTGAGACTGGGTAGGTTTGATTGAACATTAGGGAAAAAGTCTTTCACGGAGAGAGTGGTCAGAGACTGGAATGAGCTGCTCAGGGAGGAGGTGGAGTCACCCACTCTGGATGTGTTTAAGGGTTGCTTGGATGTGGTGCTTAGGGATCTGGTTTAAGGTGAATCTTGTAGAGCAGGGTTATAGGTTGGACTTAGTGATCCTGAGGATCTTTTCCAACCTGGATGTTTCTGTGATTCTGTGAAATTCATCCAAAGAATTCTTAGCAGAACAGCTCCAACGGTTGGAATTTCAGGCCTTGTTGCTCACAAAAACCTTGTTTTAAATATTCAAGTCTAACTACTAGTGTGTTTCTGAAACCAGTCACTGAGCCTTTTGGGGCTAGTGTCTAGTGACAAGATGGTTTACTGGTGCTGCAGTCCAATTCCTTCCATGACACTGCAGTTCCAGATCACTTTAGCATATCTGCGTAGACAAATCAAGACAAGGAAATGAAAATCTCAAAAGCAAGTTTTCTTGTTGGCAAATGGCTATTTGCAGATGTGTTACTTCCTATTTGGATCCCTCAGTGGCCTCAAGGGTAGTTGTGATGTCAGTTGGCAATTCATCGCTGTTGGGGACACAGTGCAGAAATGTTGTATTGCTTTGAGGTACTTGGGTTGTGCAGAGTGATAGTAAAGTGCATTTAGTATCATCAGGCATCTCTTTAATACTATTTATATCTTTACTCTTGATTACCCCAGTCCAAGGAGCCATCAGTGTGAATGATGTCTGAAGCTGTCTGTTTCGAATACTGGTGCTTTTAAGGACTCAAAAGTGACAGCTTTCAATAGGGAGTTGTATTGATGTGAAGATTTATTCCCATGGTGGTATACACTGGTCAGAACACTGAAGAGTCCCTTGCTTGCATAGCCTGCAGTTTATACATAGCCATGATAAAGCTCTTGGGAGAGAAACAGATGCCCTAGTGCCACACAACAGACTGAAAGCAGGCAGAAGGCCCTCCACTGCCCTGTACCAAGCTGTTTTCTCAGGGTGTTTTTGCTAGCTTTCTTAAATGCATAAAATGTCACCTGTTATGAGAGCTATTTCCATAAGAAGTTGTCAGGAGAAGTATCAAACATCCATGCCTTGATTCTAAGATCTAAAGTTCTTCTTGCCTTACTGCAGCTTTCTCAACAAAATGACTTCTTGTTTCTTTCAGCTGGCCAAGTTCAGCAAGATTCAAGTCCCAAAACATGGCTACTGGCCTTCCCAATGCTTCGGTGTATTCTAATTCAGGAAGAAATAGTCCCCTAACAGGAAGTCCAGGAAAATATGGCAATGCCACCTCCTTCTGTCCAGAACCTGGGAGCCCTGGGCGCTACAGTCCAGCTGGTGTCAATCATGCTGTGCTGAAACTGCGTTACTCTTCAGAGCCTCCTGCCCACTAAAGCAAGGTTCATCTTCCTGAGACTTCAGTTGTATTTTAATTGGTAGAGTGGAGGAAAAAAAACTACAATGTTACTGAAGTGACATGAGGTTTGTACCTGGCTATTTATTTTTCCTCAATTGAGGACAAATGTATGTTTGAAAAAAAAAAAAAGTTGAATATATGTCTTTATGCCATATACAAGATAGGTTACTGGTGATATGCAAGAAGTTAGTGACAGTGCAGTTGTCCAGTAGCTATAAATTAACCCTTGGTGCCAGTAAAGCAGTGAGCTGAACCTTTACTTAGAAGTGGTGGGATTTTGCCTTCACCAGTTGTCATTGTACTGAATCTGTTAGCCCTCAATTGCATCGCTTTTGCTTGGGTAGTCTGGAGGAAGCACATCATCAGTAAAGGGAAATCTTAGGAGAGGAAACTGATGGCAAGAAGTAAAATGTTCCTCCACTTGCAGGGGGAGCAGTTGAAAGTTGAAGATCCTAAAACAAAGCCTGGGTGATGCAGCTTTGTTGTGCTGAGAATAACTCTGATAGGCTGTACATAAGCAGAACTGTTTATAGCCAGCAGTTGGGTCTAGAGGGTTGAATACACGCACACACATTCCCTATTTGTGTGTATTTATGCACTTAACTTACACAGAAAACCTTAAGCCTTTGCTTGTTGTGAGGCTGTTAAAACACCATGACAATACTGAGTGTTTTAGTCAAGGGGCACTAGAGAAATTGCTGTGATTCCTTTAAATGGTAGTTTGAAGGTTAAAAAAAAATACCTAAAAGTTAGCTGGTTTCTTTTCCCCACAGAAGCTTCTAACATGAGCAGATTTTACTAGTTCTTGCACAGAAGCACATCAGCAATAATTTGAGCAATTTTACCAGCAACATACCGTAATGGTCTAGTTTGTAATGCAGTAGAGTGGTAGCCAGTGACCCAGGGCATGGCTCCTTATTTCCCAGCTGTAGAGAGGGAGGAATAAGGACTACAAATGTTTTTTTATTGAAATCTAAGCTTTTACTGTGTCTCTAGTCTTGATGTGGTAATGAGTTTTTGTTAGAGCAGTCAAAAGTTCTATTCTGTAGCCTTCTGCAAGAATGACTTGTTTGGACAGTAGGATGCTGAAACTGAAGAATGCTTTTCAAAACTCAAGACAGTTTTCCGTCAAGCTAAATGGTTGTAATGTGAACAAAGGGTTCCAGGAACAGAGCTCTCTAGTGCTGAGAGCTCTCTGGTTAAAAAGAAAAAAACACATCTAACAACATACATCTGAGCAGAGATCTGCCAATGCTGTGCTAGTAAATAAGGGACGGATTTAGATTCACCAGTGCCACACAGTGAGGGAGAAAGCACAGAACCACCTTGGCACAGTTGTCTAAAAACCTGTGGTTGTAGGTGGGAGTGGTTGGTCCCTCAGCCAGCAGCACAGGGGCTGGCCTTCAAAAGGCAGCGCCGGGTGGGTTTGCTGGCTGTTGCACATGGCAGTGACTGTTGGTACACAAATGTACACCCCTCAACAGGTTCATGATCTGGAACTTAAAATCTGCACTAATGCTTTTGCAAGCTTGATAGTGCCTTTTGTAATCTTCCCCCCCCCCCCCCTTTTTTTTAATTCTTGTTCTTTTAGAAGTTTAAAACAAAAGTGGTATCCACTTACTATGGGCACATAAAATCCAGATTTTCTTCTGGGCTTTCTGGACAGAGCCTCTTTTAATGTCTAAGTTTAGCTATTTGGTGTGCAGCTCTCTGCGGGGGGAGAGCATTCCTGGTTTAGAAATTAGTCTTTGAAAAGGCTTATTTAGCTCTCTTTGTAACAAAGCCTATTTCTAGTGAGCTGGACATTGGGAAGAGCTACTTTACACAGGTGTCATTCAGTGATACTCCAGACAAGCAGCTGGGGTTGGGGTGGGTGTAATTCTTTGAGCGGTTTTAGAAACTCAGAGACCATTAACCTGCTCTTACCAAAACTGGACTTTTCCTTAAGGTTCTTTCTTTGGGGCCTAGATGCAGCAATCTCTGTGGTCTCAACTTTTTTTAGGTTCCTAATTCCTAGAGTTTGATTTTTAAAGGATTTAGAAGGGTTTTGTTGGTTTTAAAAGTTGGGGTTTTTTTAATTTTAATAATTTAATGTAAATGAAGTCTTTGTCATTCTGGAGAAATTATTGGGATGTTGAGTAACTGCCTCAAACCATGTTACAGTCAAATTCATGTGGTTAAGTTGCTGTGTGTGCAGCTGCTCTTCTCCACCTGGGTCCTTCTGGAGCCATCCTATGGTGATGTTGGCCTTTTGGTTAAGAGTTTGCTACAGAGCCAGGAGCCTGACACTAACTTTTAGGCTCTTCTTTTTGTCCTTTCTACCTTCCATACACTTTTTCCTTTTTTTTTTTTTTTTTTTTTTTTACTATGTAACTGTGTATTACTGGTATGTACATGTAGACAAACACACACACTCCTCTGCCACACCTCCACCAAACCCTTGCCTTTCACTTTGTTTTGGTTAGGTCAAGGGAATATTTTCTTTTAACTCGTGTTATGTAATGTGCATAATCCAGTTGTGCTGCATCTTGAGAGGTCTTTTTTTCTAACAGTCAGCCACTGATATAGCTATTTGGTCATTCATGATTGTAAAGACAGCTCTCCCACACTGAGCCTGTGGAGACACTTTCACTGAGATTTATATTGCTTGAATTGTGTTTTCTTGGTCAAAAATTCACTTACAATGTGGCAAAAACTTAGTTTGGGTTGGTTTGGTTTTTTTTTTTTAATCCAAGTGTCATATTAAACCTGCAGTTACCCCACTTTTTGTTCAAAAATAGATTAGTAGCTACAAGTGTCACACTGCAGTTAGTGCGGGGCACAGTGGTTGGTATCTTGACATGGCAAATCACTAACTCGTCCAGGCCTTACTGACACAAGTACTTGCATCTTTTGTGTGTGCATGCACAGTGACATGGGGTTATGCCACTGAAGACTTGAAGAAGTCTCAAAATGTTTGAGGCAAGCAGTCAGAGCATTATAAAAATTATGTATGTATTTACTTAATGGTGAATTTCCTTCCCCCTCACACTTAAGTGCCACTGAAAATGCTGTTACTTTCTGTACACATGCAAAGAGGTGGAGTGTGCCCTCTGGCTGCCCACCACAAACCTATTTATTGGCATGGGGGTGTAAAGGGTCTGTATGTAAGAGGGTTTGTGTACACACACACAAAAATAAAAATGCACAGACTTCTCATCTGGCTGGCTTTAGTGCTCCTGTTCTGTGCTGTGGTGACACAGCCCTGCAGCTCCCAAAAGCCAAAGGCTGTACCTGGACTTGGGCAGCCCCCTCCTCTCTAGCACAGTGCTTGCACCCACCTCTGTGTAGATGGCAATTCACTCTGAGCCAGCTACCCTCTGAAGTTTACATTTCACTATTTGGAGGTAAAAGGACCAAGCCTGTCAGTGAACAGTTGATCCAGACAATGTCTCAGGTGGCAGAAGTACAACAGGAGGTAGTTACACACTCTCCCACTGAAGAGACAAGAAAGACAGGCAAGTTATTTTATTCAAAATGTTTAAAAAGTTAATAGACAAAAACTGATAAGTTATTCTCATTGCATCAATGAGAGATAACATTGTGATGGTTTCCTCTTGCCCCTACACCTTGCACTACAAGACCACATTTTGTTCCCTACTAGCCCCACCTTCCTTCATGCTGATGTAGCAGTCCTGTATCAAGCAAACCATTAACCTTGTCTCATGGAGGGTTTGTGCCATGCTTGTGCTTCATACAGCTCTGACAGGAGCTCGTGGACGTTTCCAGTGATAAGACAACCTGCCAAACACGTTATTTATGTTTGCTGCCCTTGGCTCATGCTCTGTCACCCACACAGGATGGATATAGTGACATTTTCCAGCATTCCAGCTATTACACGAGCTCAATTACTACCCTGGTTTAAAGTGCCTAGCAAATGGCCTTAAGATTAAATGCTTCTGAGCCCTCCCCTCCACACGAAATCAAGTTCTCAACCACCTGCGTGTTTCCTAGAACAAGTCCGGTGGTGCCAGGGCTGTACAAGGGGAGCCACTTAAAGCATTCTGCCTGACCTCTCTACTACTCACTTGGCCTAGAAAAATATTCCCATAGATTTTTCACCCTTCAGGCACCAGCAGTTTGTTCCAATACTACAGATCCTCTGACCTGAAGTATCCCTGCCTCAAACCCATCAGTGCTGTTATTTCTCCAAGAGCCAAGGTATCAGCAAATACTGATCAACAGGAGCCAGCACTCACTGCCAGGTCAGCAACTGGAAGAACTTCCAAAAGTGGCTGCTTTCCTTCTGTCTCACTGCTACAACTATCCCCACATCCTGCTACAGATCAAGTTTTAGTTAAAGGCTTTATGAGACTGAAAATCATTGTTCAGAGTAAAGCACTTCCTGAGGATGGAGAACACTTAGTAGAAGCAGCAGTTGATTCTAGCACCACAGCTCTGAGGCAAATGGGAGGTTTTACCCTCTTTGCTTTATGCTTACCCTCTCTAGGCACAGTTTATACGAGCTTCTTAGGGGGCAGAGGGGAACAGTGACACAACATAAATGCATCCTCAACAGCTTACAAAAAATGAAGCCTTTGTCCCTTGAGCAGCAGAATACCATTTGTCACCTCCTCTGCAGGGGCTGAAACCAGCTGGCTTGTCTTCAGTTTTAGCTGCAGTGAGCTACAAGGCTGTTCCTTCCAGAGCCCACACCAACTGCTTTCCTGCACAAGAGAAAGTACCCACAGGAGCAAGCTTTGGTTAAGGAAATTCACACAGGGTGGGGGGAAAAAGTCAGTGCTCTTGCAGCTGCTGAGCACACAGACATTCAATCTCTGTATTCCACAGCCCCACTTTGTGTTTTTGGGAATACTTGAGGACTGGACAGCTTCAAGCTTACAAAGATTTCTTCTCATCAGGACTGAAAGGCAGATATGAGTATGTATGAAAGGGGCAGGGGGCTAAGGGACATTTTGAAGACGGCATTACACTCCAACAAAATGGATAAAAACCTAGTGGTACTGTAGCTGAATGGACTCGTGCAGAGACCAGAGGCAGCTGCTGGCAGCCATCAGTTTGGCTCACTCAGGTGCGTGTGATTTTCTCTGGAGGCATGAAACCTGTGTCACCCAGTGTTCGAAGTGCCACTCGTCCATTGGGCCGGATCACCAAATGGGTTATGCTGCCATTGTTGAGAGACATTCGTAGCCAGCCTTCTGGGGGGAACTGCAATGCTCTGTCAAAACCAAATTAAAATACATAGTATTAATTCATAAACGGGTAGTAACATGACCTCACAGTATCATGACCTGTTCCAGATGAGAAAAAAAGAAAGAAGACAGCTGTGGTCATTCTGCAGCTTGCGTGTGAATGCTCCCACAGCCAGTCAGCCTTAGACAAAAATCCTTTTCTTGTGCAACTGATATGAAAAGGCAGTGTGGACACCTGGACCAGTGCCAGCAATGCCCTTGCATAAGCAGAGCCCAGCAGATGGGTATGATTATTGCAGACAGGATTAATTTAAAATCAACAGAAGGCAGAAGCTGTAATGCAGGCAGGTTGCTGGGAGCGCACTTAGCGGCCTCCTAACAAACCTAAGAAAGTGCAGGTCAAAGTTCGTCACTGAGCCAGCTGCAGCACCACAAAACCCCGGATGGTTCAGGGCAGGTAGAGAAGATGGCTCATCATACTCTGGAATTCCTCCACAGACCAAAGCCACAAGTGGCAAACAGCACCTTAAAGCACTATTTTAGCCTTATCACAGGTAGGTATAGAACAGCAGCAGAGAAGTAGGGAATGAAATAGACAGGATTCATTCCTGTTGTGCCCACATGTGCCTATGGAAGAAATTCACTACACCTGCTTTCCATCATCAGCTGTGATTTCCCCCAGAAGCAGCCACAAAAGGTACTTTGTGCTTTTGGTGGAAATACAGCACCACAGCTGGACTCCAGCTATTCTAACACTCTTGACAGCCTCAGGAGGCCAGTGATGGTAGTAGACAGCTGGAAAAGGCATCATACTCTCTTAAAAGATACTTTCCTTAGATACTAAGGAGTAACTTGGTGTGAGCAGTCTGTTAGAAAGGCTGAGGAATTAAATAATAGCTCCAAGTCAAGCTAGATTCAATGGGAACACGGACTGTGTGCCACTGTGCTATCAGTAAGCTTGGAATGGAAGGCACAAAAGACAGGAAACAGCAAAGAGAAAAAGTATGAAAGTATCTTGGGAAAAGCTGAAGTAGCAACCAGGCATCTATTTTGGCACAAGGAAGAGCACTGTCTACCTGATCAATAATTTTAAGTATAGCAATTTTGAGGAGCTCTAAAGCAGTCCACAGAGCAGAGAAGCCAGCATTTAACTAGCTCAGCTAAATAAAGCTAACTGAAATTGCTGTAGATATTGATCAGATTAAAGTTTAATCACATCTGTCTGCTCAAGACAAATTATCTTACAGACAGTGCTTTGTTGCTAGGGAAGAGGAATAAACCAGACTCAGCTGACTGGATCCAAAGGCAGACACAGATGCACAACTGTCGTCTTCTTCATGAGCAACCTTGATATTAGCAGAAGGATCCAATCTCCCTTCTAGTCCAATACTGGATGTTACTATGAAAACACACCAATACAACTTCCACTAGTAAAATGTTCCCAAAACTAAATCAAAACACATCCAGTCAGATGCTGTTTGTTGTCTTTCCCAACACTCCACACAGGCACTGTCCACATGTTTACGGGAAGTAGAAGCCTATCACAGAAATGTTCAGGTTGGAAAAGCCCCTCAGGATCACCAAGTCCAACCAACAACCCTACTCTACAAGGTGCACCCTAAACCATATCCTCAAGCACCACATACAAACGACTTTTAAAACACATGCAGGGCTGATGACTCCACCGCCTCCCTGGGCAGCACATTCCAATGCCTGACTGCTCCTAATGTCCATTCTAAACTACCCAGTCACAGGCTGATGCCATTCACTCTTGTTCTATCACTAATTACTTGTGAGAAGAGACCAGAGAGCTGGTCTCTGGTATTAAAGAGACTGTCAGGCAAACAGGAAGGTTTTGAGTCTCACCAGTTTAGCTACTTTCCCTTCAGAATTAGAATGAAAGTGTTCCAATTTTCAAGTGTGTCATGTATCTGCAGAAGCAGCTGCTCACGATGCAGTCACTGACCTCCAGCCACCTCAAACAAGCCAAACCAACACATCTCCCAGGTCAGCAATGCCATAAACCAGCACCACCACCTAAGCAGCAGGCTGAGCTCTCCAAGGACACAGAGGAAGAGGCATTGCTAGGCGTACCTGCAGACAATGTAGCGGATCACGTTGGCATGGCAGACGAAGATCTCGTAGCTGTCCTCCTCCTGCTTTGCATCTGCTCTATGAATGAAGTTTCGAAAAGCAGCCTCAATTCGAGCTCCATCTTCATAATACTGCTAAAGGCACAGAGGTGAGAATTAAACACTGCTCAGAGCAGCACCTGCCCCTCTCTGTGCTTGCAAACAGGCTGTGTCTCCTAAGAGTTCTTCACAGCAAGAGTGCACACCTGAGGCTGAAATAATGCTCAAGGACCAGGAGTTATTTTAACTGTTCTGCACACTTACAGAGGGGAAAAAAAGTTCGTGCAGGTCTGTCATGAAAAGTGTCAGCTCAGACACTGAGTTATCACTACTGTCAACAGAAAAGATATTTAAAAAGCCAAAACATAACGAGTAAAGTTAAAAACATAAGTAAAATGTTACCACAGCTTCTGGTTTCCAATGAGAGACTGGAGGGTCTGGTTCTATAGGTGCTCCCTCTCTCAGCAGATCAGTGCTAATTTTTTTGACTCCTGAAATATGAAATACACACTCAGAAGTTGTTCTTTCACATGCCCCTGCAAACAGGCCCACAGCTCTACGATCAATAGTTTTCATATTCTTTCTTCAAGGAAGCCTTCCTCTCCATCCCAAAGACCATTTTAGTTCACACACTTAGTATCAAGTCGTCTCTCCAACACAACTCTTCTGTCATCAATAAGGAAAAGTTTATTTCAGCTATGAGCAGCCAGACCAGCCTGGCACAGCAAGCTGGATCTCCCCAGTCTGCTGCATTTTGAAGAAATGCACTTGCAAAGATGTTAATCTAAAGCCTTGTATCAGTTAATGCTTACTGCTAATTAATGCAAATACTATGCTTTTGATAGTTAACATTTGTTTCTCTGAAGAAGGACCGATGGTTTAAGTGGGTTTTTGGCTGGTATTGGGGTTTGAGGGGTGGTGTTGGGGTATTCTTGTTTTCCAGGTTTTTGGGTTTTTTTTTTGAAGTAGTACGTTTATGGTCAAGAGAACTGCCTTTCAGCTCCCTGGAGTATCTGCTAAAACACTAGGCAGAATCATCTACAGTCAAATACCCTTAGCTGAGATTCTGGTATGTCTAAGCAGCAGGAAAACAAACACCACCACCCAGCCCTCTGAAAAACAACCCAAACCCCTGTATAAACAAAGCCACACACCCACAGAGAAGCTCCCCACGCCTTTGTGAATGTGCCACTTCTTCCCCTGCACACAGCATAGCACTGCACAGAGGAAGGGCCTCTTAAATAACCTAGAAGGCACCACATGAGAACTGCAGTTCAACTTTCTCCTGTGACAGTCTCTGCTTTACAAAATGCAAGTGAAGAGGAAGCTGCAGTTCTCCTGCACAGCAGTACCAACAGATAGCAGCCTCAGAGAGGCAGATCCCTCTTGTATTTTTAAAGCACTGGAAACAAGCAGAACCAGGGTTGTTGAGTTCTTTATAAGAAGGGCTGGGAGTTGGCTAAATAACATCTTTACCTTAAGGGCAAGCTTCAAATTCTACTGGAAGCAGCTTTCAGGATCACAAGATGATGCAAACTGAAGGGAGTCACTCACCTGGGAGATGTTTGCTTATAATCTCAGTTGTTTCAGTCGCTCTGGTCATGGAGGAGTGGATAATCTGATCAAATTTTAATCCCAAGCTTGCCAGCCTGTGTCCAGTCAGTTCAGCCTGCTCTCGACCTTAAAAAGGATATTACATAAATTGGTGATATTATTCTAAGTGCCTCACACAAACTACCAAAAAAGTTGTCCAGTAGACACAAAAGGTCTCCACCAACATCAAACTTTTTTTTCTTTCAATAACTAAGTGGAAAGCGTTTTTAACAGAGTCATTTCTTACTCAGATTAAGCTTCCTGGCTGGACAATTTCAAGTTGCATTTCCATCAGTAGGAAAAAATTCAGTTTGGTTCTTTTTAATTTAACCACCGCAAACATATCAAATATTGTATGTTTAGAGATTTTTGACAAAGTGTTCAATATCCCTGCTTAGCCCCATCCCAAGGGAGCCACTTCTACCAAAAGACAGCGCTAAGCCAAGCCATCTGGCATCTCAGTGTTGAGGGAGCAGAGCAGAGGAGACTGTCAAACTGATCCACTGACACCTGACAGGGCATTTCTCATAAAGGCAACATCAGCTTGGCACAGCTGAGAACACAGCACTGGGATATCCTAGAGAAGGCTGCATTCCACCTGCCAGGTAACTTATCCTAGGCACAGGATGAGACAGGATTAAGGCTATACTTTGTTACCAGTTTAAGAGCATCTTAGTCCCGAAATTACCATTTCACTGCTATTTGCACACTTTGGGGGGAAAACTCAGGGTTTTATACAGACCATTTGGCACCAGGCTTCCAAAACCTCCAGCAAGCACTGGACAATAATAATTCTTCCCCTCTCAAAACAGTGTTGGCATGCATACAGGCAAGAGAGTGTCTGCTGTTCTTAAAGTGCACTATTAAAAATAGCAGTAATTAATATTTGAGCCCTAATCACGGGATCAGTGAATAAAGATTAACACAGAGGTTATCCTCATTCCAGATAATGGATTAGCAGTATTCCCAGGAACAGTGCTTAGCAGAAAAAGTGAAATGTTTTTAATTGGAATACACCCCAAGTGAGAGGGGAGTCAGGGGTAATTTTTGGGTTTAAACACAAATCAGCAAATTAACTAACAGAAGGACAAGCCACCTTCTGAGAGAAAGTTACCCCAAAGTTGGTTACAGAGCAAAGTTTAAAACCTTTGGCCCTGGGGAGTCAGGTCAGCTAGCACAAGAGCTTCCTCAAGCAACATTAAGATAATTGGAAGTTTCCTATGTTAGGTTTCTTTACAACTGAGCTCTGTAAAGCTCATCTTAATGTTTTGATTTGGAGGATCAAAAAAACCCACAAGTTACCCATGACAACTTTCTGCCACAAAGGATCCTGACAGCAGATTAAGGTTTGGCAGTGAGAGCCAGAAAAGAGCTCACTCACTGACCTGGGCTCATCAAGACAGCAGCACCTGAAAATGACTTTTTTTCAAGACACCAAGTATGGTGCTTCCATCACCACCTACCAAGTGGGGTCAGAGTTCTGTCCTTGTCAGCTCGGCCATCCAAATTATACTGAGAGTGACGGATGAGGAATATGTGCCTGGTGGCTTTCGCTTTGCAGTGACCCAAGCGTGAGGCAAGTTCTTCTTCCCCAGTTTCTTCATTTTTCTTCTTCAGGTTGATAAGAGACAGTGGTTCACGTCTAAACAAACATATTTAGAATGTCAGCTTTTAGACAGGGGACACTAAGATGCAGAGGAATTTGGCAGAGGGGTACTCCTGTCTTACTTCTAGATACAGCTGCAGTACTGCAATTGACTAGTTAGCCATTCACGGCAAAACTGACCCAAACCATTGTGCAAGAGCTGTATAAACAAAAGTCTGCATAAAACTATGAAGTTAATGCCATGGGTTAAAAAGTGTAACTGACAGAGACAAATCTGCTCTTTAGGGACACCTCTCAGTTAATTCTTGGGGGAGGAAAAAGCAACAAACAACAGCAACAAAAAAAAAGTTAAATCCTAAAGCAAACAGATGGTGCAAACTAAAGCATATGAAAGCTACATACAGCCTGCCCAGACAAGAAGATTACAAATATTAGCAGAGACTTTGTATTTTAATTCCTGTCAATTCAATAGCTGTTTTGGGGATTTTCACTGATCTTCAGACACAGGTAGATTTTTGTAAAAAAAAAAAAAAAAAAAACACAAACAAAAACCCTAACTTGCATTTCTTTATTCAAAAATAAACCAACCAACCAACCCAAAACCAAAACTAAAAAAAATCCCTCTAAGACTGTAGCTGGACAGAGCTTTGCTAAACAGCAATGGCAATACCAGGGACTGTCTAAACCTAACTTAAACAGAAGTATCACTTAACCCACAACAGCAGATTTTCAGCTTTCTCTCAGGAACCCCTACATGCCACTGCAACACATCAGTCAGCCTGACAGATGTTTTAATTCTTCTCTCTGTTGTGTTTCTGCCTATGTCATGCAAAAATCAAAATTAACGTATAGCAAAAGCTGTGTCACACCAACTGGTAGGCAACCAAGCAGCAGAAAACTAAACCTCATCTCTGATAATGTATTCACACAATATACTTCCACTGTTTGCACACTATGATGAATGGTGATTATAGCACACTAGGCTTAACTGCTATTAGCTGTTATCTAGCTGTATCTGTTCAGGCAATTGTGACAGCTGTATGACAGAGCCCAAGCTCCACTTCCTGAATTGGTTAAAACAAAAGTTACATAGGTCTGAAAGTACTTTGGAACTCCTGAGGAAAATCAACCATTTAGCAGAACCATAAAGGCCAGGATCTGAAGTTAAACAAGCAGCCTTAGCACCTCCCTCCATGTAACTAGGTATAACTTTGTTCAATTCAAGTTTTGGATTTATAATTAAGGTGGGCACTGCCCTGTTTATATAACCATCTGATTCTGTAGCCTCTCAAAAAAATCAAACCAGGATGCATTATACAATAAAAATCTGCTAGTGCTTAAGTTTGGATTTACTATTATTATACTGGAGCCTGACATAAGTATCCCCAGGGAGATAATTCTACCAGACGGAAGCTAAATGAGCCAAAGCTCAAGACAGATATTTGCACATTCTAATTAAAGAATCACAAAAAAAGGGCAATTAACCCTTGGGTGACTGCATTTCAGCAATAATTATCTTCATAAGGCTTTAAGCACACTACTTTGCAGTTTCATGGTGAACACAAGCAGGAGGCCTACTGCATGTCCAGCACATGCACACGTTTGTCACCTACAAGGGTGCCGTTATTAATGGATACATCTTCGTGTGGACATAAGCCAACACTGAGAGGCTGTTAACACCCTGTCAAAAAAACAACAGGTGTGCCCTCTAACAGAGCTCACCTATACCATCTCACGGAGTGAAAGCATTAGACTAAGGCATCTGTGTCGCTTTACAGTGGGGAGTCTCTGAACTGGCATCCCTTCAGAGCTCTCCGGTGCTCCAAACTGTCAGAATTTTTCAAGACTATCCAAGGATCTTAACTACGTTCTGCTCTGAACACTTTACCACTTAACATTTCACGTGGAAACTACTCCTGCCTTCTTCTGAATCAACCTTCAAGCGCGGGGAGCTCTGTGGCCCAAAGCTGTGCCTCGGCCACAGCGATGAGCGTCAGCCAGAGGAGGGCCGGTGCAGGGGGTCTCATGGTCGCGCTAAGGCAGTGTCCGCGGGGGCGGCCGGTAGCTGTTTTCTCTCTTCTCATCAGAGGAGAGCTTACCTCGCCCTGAGCTCGCAGACACTCTTTTCCCCTCATAAGGCTCCGAGGGGGTGGCTTACAGGCGGCTCCCGCTGCCCCCTCGCGGCTAGGGGACCCTCCCGGCCCCTTACCACAGCCGCCGTCCAGGTGGGGGAGGGAGAACTCGCCGGCACAGGCCCGCCACACCTACCTGTCCCAGTTGTTGTCCCAGTAGCCGCCGGTACCGGCGGGTCTCTCTATCCAGCCAGGGGCCGGCGGGCAGGAGGCGGCGGCGGAGGGCGGCAGTAGCAGTAAACCCGGCGGCGCGGCAGAAGCGGGGGGAGCGGCGGCGGCGGAGCCCCCCGGTCGCTGCTCGGCGTCGCCGCCGCGGGCCGGCTGCTTGCCCACGGCAACAGCTGAGAAGAGGACGGAGCCGCCGGCCAGCCCACAGGCGGCCAGCGCCAAAGCGCGGCGAAACGACATGGCGCGGGCGGCAGCCGCGTGCCCCTCAGCCCTGGCGCCGAGCGCGCCGCCCCGCCCCGCCCCGCCCCGGACGGAGCGCGGAGTGGGGCAAGATTCCTCCGCGAAGGCTTCGAGAGCGGCGCGGGGCGCCGAAAGCAGAGTCGGGCGCTGGGGCTGCGCGAGCCTCTGCTCGTCGCGAAATGCCGAGCCGGCGTCTCTCTGCCGTCGGGTCTGAGGCACACGGGCAGTGCCTGAGGAGTGGTATCGGCCGTGGGCCTGTCCTCTGTGCAGTCTTAACTCAGCCTCTCTCAGCCCGGCGGCTCAGCAATCCGGCCGGAGGCTTGGGCAGCAGGCAGAGGGCGGTGACGCTGCCGGCCCAGTCGAAAACCGGTTTCTGCCCAAGTTGGGTCACTGGAGCCCGGGCAGGTGAGTTTTAACTATCAGGTTTTAACCACCTAATTACAGGTGCCAATGCGAGCACTTGGCAGTATGAACAGGAGGTTGCAACTTTCATGGCTGAAGCACGCAGGATACTTAATTACAAGCCCGGAACTGACTTACATAGGAATCAGCCTCTTGGAGTCACCATTGGTTCCTGGCACTGGAAAACTGGGAACCTGGGATTTGGGAAATACAAGAGCTGGATTATAGTAGGTCTGGGCATTCCCATCCCACCTCATAAAACGGACCAGCACTGTGTCCCCTTCCCTCAATGCTGCTCCGCACTTCACAAGGACTCCTTTCTGAAGGCAGATCTCAGTTCGGTTCCACCAGCACTCTCTTGTGCAGAAGCTGTGTGCTCAAACCGGTACATTAACTATCTGCAATGCTACTGTCTTCACCACACCACAGAAGCCTTGGGGAAAAAGAAACAGAACTAAGCACCTTTTTTTCCTGAGCTGACACTGAAATCTTGCACTGATTTTTCTTTATGTGTTAAGTCCAGCAGTTTGCAAATGGTGACAGAAATGCTACTCACTGTGGATCTTGGGATGCCGGTAGATTTTACAGAACCCATTATTCAGCCTTTGCATATTTAATCTGGCACTCTTATCATTCCCATCCACCTGTTCCAGCTTTGCCTCCATATTCACATTCTCCACACTACAGATTGCAGTGTTTGTGTGACTCCACTAATACGCTGAGTACAGTTTCCAGCAGCCAGATTTCAGTCAGTGAGTGACCCCAGAGCAACTCAAAACAGAAAACCGAAAGCTGTTTTGCTCCCCCAAGAACAGAGATCTTTTCTGCGTAGTTGTGGTGCTAACAGGACCCTTTGTTCTGCTAGGCTTAAAGCAGAACTACAAGGGTGCTGTGCCTGCCCAAAAGAAATTGGTCTTTCTCCTAAAGTTACATCAGTTTCCAGCTTTCCCAGCTTAGTGTCTTTCCCCTGTCCACCACTTTGTGTCTCTGTTTCACACATAGATGGTGCAGATGGAGAAATAGATCTGGCTGTGATGCAGGTCCCTTGGCTCTTGGGATGTTTTACCGATCAACAGTGGCACCCAGGGGTCAGACAAGTGAATCAGAGACCCTGAAAAATTTTTGCAATGGACTCGATGTTATTTTTCACCTCCTTTAGTTTTCTTGCCTGCCTCATTGTCTAAGGTATTCACCTTTTTTTCTTACACAGCTTTTAATTTTAATTACTTTTATTTACTTTACCTCAAAAGTAATGTCCTTTTCATAGAGGCAGGCATGTGTATTTATACTGTGCATGTTCTTTCTTATCAAGACATCAGGAGGAAAAAGTTTATTTTCAAAACTTCAAATCCAGTTTCTCATACAGAGCACATTTCCCCCCTCCCCCCCATTTCTTAGCCACTTAGCTTCCTGCAAATGACTTCTAAATCTTTCCCCCCCATAATGCCTTTTCTCTTTTATCCCTCATTAACACTCATTTTCCATTAACTGTCCCACTTGTATCCTTCTTCTCCTGCAGCCTGCCCTCAAACCTGAATCTCACTTGAAATATTTGACCTCCAACAACTAACAAAAGGCGGCAAAAATTGGCACCTGATACATTCAGCTGGGGATAGGCTGAAGCTGGATGGGATAAACAGTGCAGCTCCTTTGCAGCTCCTTAGAAATCTCTCAGTTGCTTGAACTCAATTCTAAAATCCTATGGTTCAGTTTGAAACTTCAGTGCTATTAAAGGTTCTCTGATTGTGTAAATATCTTAACACTTGGTCAAAATCCCACCACAGACAGAGGTGAGTTTGCTGAGTGCATGACAGTGGCACCACACCACCAGTGAAGTTTGAGACTGTTGTTAAACAATAACAAAAACTGTGTCCTCAGCAAAAATGCCTTTCAGAACACCTGGGCAATTTCATCATGCTAGAAAATGAAAAATATTGATTGCTGGCCTCAGAGCGGCATTTTGAATGCCATTCTTCTGGGATAACACTTCGGAAGTCTCCTGCTCACATTCTGCAGTCTGTTTCTTTAGATACTAGTGCACTTAGACGCCTTATGTTAAAGGTCTCTTGAGATTACCTTAGTGATCTCTATACTCAGTAAAGTCTAGAAATTTTATTTTTAATTAGATTATGTTTACTGGTTTGTAAAACTTGCAATTCAATTAGCTAAAAAAAAAAAAATCCCTCTAATTTATGGAAGTGTTACCACTAGCTCGAATATACAATCCTGCATTACATGAGTAACTACATCTTACTCTTTGGTTTTTTACATAGATTCATCCTGCTACTATTCTAATCCAGTTTGATTGTGTTTTATTTCAGCTGTGAGCAGAAAATCCATGTAAAAGGATAGCAACCTGCTGATGATACCCACTAATGGAATCATTCTGTTAGCTAAACCAGCAAATGCTTCTGCTATGATGCCAACACTCAGGGATGATTCCCAGGGAGTTATCGCATTTCTGTGGCTAGATGCAGAGATACCTTTCAGTAAGGTGCTCAAGGTGGCCTCTTAACTGTGTTGTGACCAGAACAAAGCAAAACAGAAGTCAGAAAGCCAACCCGGGTGGCAGAGGAGTCGGTAGAGATGAGATGTGACAAATAATGTTGCTTTGCCTTGGCAGGCAGAAACACTCTGTGCTGACAGCTGGAGCAGCAGTAGCCCTTGGGATTACCTTCACTAGGAGAGGAATAAGAGGAACTTCTGTTTTCTATATGGGATCTGGATCACTTCAGGGATGAGTCACTGGGTGTTTTACCATTAGCTACAGGTCTCTAGCCTATGACTGGCAAGCAAAATTTATGAACCTTCAGGCATTTATTTTTTAAACAAACAAAGTAATAAAAGACCGTTTGAAACAAGGAAAATGTGGGTTTGGAAAAGCCTTTTGCATGACCCCAAGCATGTTTACTCACCATGTATCACCTTCCCTGTTTATAAAAACAACCTGTAAATTTATTCTCAAAAGAGACAGGAGAGAGAGAGAGAGAGAAGTCAACATTATGTAATTTGATCCAAAGGGATTCAGACAAATACTGTGGACTTACAGCTGACCTTCTTGAAGGAAATACTGATGTAATCTTAGCCTTCCTCAGACCTAGCAAAATTTAAATGATATGCCTATTTAAACTTGTGGGTTATAAAATAATGCTACTTAAGCTCACTGAATACATTTTTTTTCTTCTAGAGCAAGAAAGAATACTGCTTTTAAGTAACTTTGGCTTGTATGACTTGACCAGTTAAAAAAAGTAAAGATTTTGAAGCATATACTGACGTCCTGAGCATATCTGACTGCCTCACTGAAGGGTAAGCACAACCACTCAAGTGCTGTGTTAGTTAAATACAGCACAGAATTTAGGGAGATTTTGGCATGAAAGGAACTCACTATATATATTTATATGTATGATAGCAGTGATTCAGATCTTGAGTTTAATCTAGGTGTTGTGAATCACCCACTCCAGGATCATTCAGATTTCTTTTGATCAGAAAAAAAAAAAAAAAAGAGATAGCTCATTTAAGATGAAAGATTTGTCCTCTTCCTCAGACATGTGCTCTACAAGCATATTTAAAACCTTCACCTTATCCAGAGCACAGAAAGTCTTTATATCACAAAAGATTAATCCATTTCTTACTTTTACAGTCACCATATTTCTAACTGAAGCAGACTGAAAAGAGTTTCTTTAGTAGCTCTGGTTATCACTAGTGAACTGCATGAGGTTCAACAAGTCCAAGTGCAGAGTCCTGCATCTTCTTGGACCAATCCCAGGCACAAATCCAGGCTGAGTGCAGACTGGATTGAGCATAGGCCTGAAGAAAGAGACTTGGGAGTGTTGATTGAGAAGCTCACTATGAACCAGCAATGCTCTCATGCAGCCCAGCAGGCAAATTGTGGAGTGTGGTCAGCAGGGCAAGAGAGGGGAATTCTGCCTCTTTACTCTGCTCTGCTGAGATCCCACTTTGCATACTGCATCCAGTTCTGGTGTCCCCAGCAGAAGAAGGACACAGAGCTGTTGGAGTGAGTCCAGAGGAGACCACAAAGATGATCCAAGGGCTGGAGCACCTCTGCTATGAGAACAGGCTGAGGGAGATGGGGTTGTTCAGCCTGGAGAAGGGAAGACTCTGGGGGGAACCTTAAAGCTGCCTTCCGGTACCTGAAAGGATCCTACAGGAAGGCTGGAGAGGGCCTTTTCATAAGGATGTCTAGCAACAGGACAAGGGGGAATGGTTTGAAGCTGAGGGAGAGCAGGGTTAGACTGGATTTTAGGAAGATCTTCAGTGTAAGGGTAGTAAGACTCTGGAACAGGCTGTTCAGGAAGGTTATGGATTCCTCCTTCCTAGGCGTGTTCAAGGCCAGGTCATATGAGGCCTTGAGCAGCTGAGTCTAGTTNCTGGATTGAGCATAGGCCTGAAGAAAGAGACTTGGGAGTGTTGATTGAGAAGCTCACTATGAACCAGCAATGCTCTCATGCAGCCCAGCAGGCAAATTGTGGAGTGTGGTCAGCAGGGCAAGAGAGGGGAATTCTGCCTCTTTACTCTGCTCTGCTGAGATCCCACTTTGCATACTGCATCCAGTTCTGGTGTCCCCAGCAGAAGAAGGACACAGAGCTGTTGGAGTGAGTCCAGAGGAGACCACAAAGATGATCCAAGGGCTGGAGCACCTCTGCTATGAGAACAGGCTGAGGGAGATGGGGTTGTTCAGCCTGGAGAAGGGAAGACTCTGGGGGGAACCTTAAAGCTGCCTTCCGGTACCTGAAAGGATCCTACAGGAAGGCTGGAGAGGGCCTTTTCATAAGGATGTCTAGCAACAGGACAAGGGGGAATGGTTTGAAGCTGAGGGAGAGCAGGGTTAGACTGGATTTTAGGAAGATCTTCAGTGTAAGGGTAGTAAGACTCTGGAACAGGCTGTTCAGGAAGGTTATGGATTCCTCCTTCCTAGGCGTGTTCAAGGCCAGGTCATATGAGGCCTTGAGCAGCTGAGTCTAGTTGAGAGGTGTCCCTGCCCACGATGGAACAGAGATCCTCTGATCTCTGAGGTCCCTTCCAGTGTAGGCCATGCTATGTACTCTTATGATCTCAGATGCAGCTGTGAGGAACAGCTCTTCTATCCTGTAACTGATTCTCTTTCTTTACTCCTTTTAAGGAGTAAGGCCCCTTAGCACACTATGACTAAAGTCTCATTGACACTAAGAATTTAGAAGAAATCTCCTTGCAAAGTCTTGTACTTCCTACACCATTCCAAAATGGTTGTGACTGCAACAGAAGAATAAAAGTCTGCCTGCTGCATATTAGTGCTCTGAAGCCTTGCCTCTGACAGAAGGCATGGGGAAAGAGTTGCTACAGAGGGCAAGAATAAATACTTATAACAAACTCCTTTGGGGAAGGGTGTAGGGGTGTGTGCCACCTGCCAGACCATCAGCTGCTCCAGAATCAGCTGTGTTGCCTTGAATGCTCCAGAGCAGTGCAGATTTATGAAAATGGATGTCACCCCATCAGGTATGGGGCATTGTGCCTTCAGCTTTAGGAGTCCAACAGGTTATTGTCAGAGTCCTTCTCAATATCTTAGCTTTCAGTCTTTTGAAACCAGAAGGTTTCACTCTATCAAACCGTTACAAACCAGAAGACACTAAAAATATGCCTGTGACAAGAAATACCTAAAAAGTAATTTCTGAACTGCTAAACTCGTTTTACTAACACAGTCTCAGCCCTTTCATGAACACATCCAGTTCTGCCCCTCGTGAAACTTAAGAGTTTATAACAGCAACACTAACACTGCATTATCTAATGTAATGCTCTGATAAATGATGATGCATCACATCAGAAGGGTTTAATTTGAAACAGATGGTCTAAGGAGTGGAAACATAAGCAAAGTATTTTACTGTAATCACTACCCAGGAAACAAAAGGAGATTTGATATTATTGCCTCAAGGACTGCACTCCCCTTTCAGTATTTTTTGTCTTTGAGAACAGTAAACTTTTATTTTGCTTTTGAAGGTTAGGTGCTGCTGATAGCTCACAACAAGAAACAGGCAGGTCTAATCCTCATTAGCAAGTGAGAATTTGCTTTGCTGCTTTTGCAAAATTCAGCTGATCTCTCTTTACACCATCTCTTTACTTTTGTTCTGTTTCAGAAAGAAAAGAAAAAAACAAAACCCAAAGAACTTCTACTCATTACAAACTTCTGCTGCATTTGATATGAAAAGTTGCTACAAGCGCTTAATATTTAGGCACCACAGTCTATGCCTAAGCCCAGCAGCACTATTTTTTAGGTGCACTGTCAAACCATTAGAAGACTTGATCTATAAAATTCACTTAGCAGGGAAGAGAGCACTGTGCTTGCAAAGTCATTGGAGGTAGTGATGTGACTAATTAGACAGTTTAGGAGATTTCTAGTTACACAGATTCATTTAATGCTTTACAAGAAATACAGAAGCAAAATTCTAGCTAGCACCAAATGGAGATCCTTTCCCAGCTCTGCCAGGAGCTGTTTCAGATATTCCTTGCCTTCAGAAAGATTACCCTAGGGATGAGCTTGGCACAGGCTGTCTAAACCCCACTGTTCCTTTTTTTGGAAACAAGCATTTAAATGCAGTGTTTTCACACACAGGCTGCGTTGAGGCTGTGGAGACAAAGCCCTGGGCTGAAATAGTTTTTGGGGAAATGATGCTAACCCCAGGTCTGGGAGTGTGCAGGATAGTCAGCCACACAGGGGACATTCTCTGCTGCTGGCACAGCAGGAATAGCAGCTGCAGCTCAGATTTAGATGGATGAGCTTTCCAAACAGACAGACTAAAGGCCAGTCCAAGGAAAGCACTGGCTTAGACTGCACCTAACCTCAAACATAAGTAATTTTTCTGAAGTCAGTGGACCTCATCCCAGTGTTTAAACACTCCCTCTACACATATACACTTCTCAGGAGGAATAATGAGCTTCACACTTAACATTTCTCAGGTTTTGGAAAGGTAGCATTTCCCAAGCTTTTCTCTGATGCAGAAGATCAATTTTCCAAACACACCCCCCCCCACCTCTGCTGAAACCTCACTCATAAGCATGTACTTGAGACTTCAGCATCTTGGGGCTTTAAAAATCCCAAGTATGGCAAGATCAGTCCAAACAGCTTAAGAAGTAAGAAAAGTTAATGAGATAGTCAATTGTGTAACACAGATGTGTGGATCTTATTACACATTAGCCACACTATCTTGTAAGCTTGCTTATAAAGGCAAGACCTAAGAATTCCTTAGTATTTATTGCTATTCTCTTGATTTACTGTGTGACAGTAATAAATGGCCTAGGAACACTGCCCTGGGTGCTCTACAAAGACTGTGAGCACAGGCTCCTTTCAGACCCTGTCTAGATGAATTTCACATTGTGCTTGCTGGGTTTATACCTTCAGGATGAATAGTATTGGAATGATCAATTTGTCCCCAGTGACAGTGTTTCTCAGGAAAAAAGGGATGTAAGGTACATCTACATGACTGATGAGACACAGAAACAGCCTTGCCTCTGCTGACAGAGATGATGAGCAAAGCATCAGACTAAGCAGTGCTGTCTCCCTGAAAGTGTGCTCAAGAGCCATTGCTTGCAAACAATAGGAGTTAGCACAGTTCTTGTCTTTGCTTATGATTTTTTTTTCCCCTGAAAACAAAATGCAAAATTCAGGACTGAGGAAGCAGAATCTGATCTCAGATAGAGAAATCAGCACCTGGATCCCACAGAAGTATTCCAAACTGTCATTAGTATAACTGGGAGCTGTCCTGTAGCATAACACACACACTTCCAGAGTCTCAGCCTCCTAGTTGGGAGCAGCACATGATGATGTTATGTCACCTGAGAAAGAGATTTTTTGTGTTGGTTTGTTTTGTTTTTCCTGATCAACAAGCAGAAAATCTTGGAGAGCATCTTCTCAGATTACAATACTCATTACTACACATTGCCTTTCTGTCTCATTCCCAACACTAATAAGCACAGGACCTAATTATCCCCATTTATAAATAGTTTTCTTCATCCTGTCTCTGTCCAACAACATTTTGGCAGGCATCCTCAGCAGAAGATTGGAAATTTTGTCCCTGCCAAAAACTATTGCTGCTGATGAATCACAGCAAACACAACTGAAAGCCTGTGGTTGCTTTATAAATATCTGTGCAGATAAGGATGGATGCAAATGTATGTGTGTGTAAATATATATATCTCTGTGTGTGTGTATAGCAACTTGGAAATTGCTGTGCATGTAGATCAGGCAAAATGGCACAGTGGCTTTTTCTCTTTCCAAATGATGTTACTGAGCTCATTCAAGCAAATTTCTGCTAATGCTTTCATGCATTTCCTAGGGAAATTTTAAGGACCCTCATGTGAGAAGCAGATCTCTGCATTGAGCTAGTCAGACCACCACATCAGTTTGAGTTATCAGTTACCACCTGCAGGGCTCAAGTGATGAATTTACTCTTGAGCATGGAATTAGACAGTCATGGAGCATCCAAGGAACTAGGCTTCAAAAATTAACTAATGTCAGGCTGGACTAAAGGGAGCTTTGGTTTCACATCCCCATGCAGGAGAGGAGAGTTAACGCTGTGCTAAAGGGCACCTTAGCTGCTTTTATCTTGGTCCTGTGGTAGTTTACTCTGGTTTCTTGAAAAAGTTCTGCCATGTGTTTTCATTTAGCTCTTTAGTAACTGAGTAGGGTTCACTGTTTCTTGTACTGTGGGAAACAGATACTCAGCTTTTCTTTGCTTCCTCCATGGCATTGTCATTTATCAGTTTGAAAACAACTGGGTTCAAGAGAGAGTTCTTGATGGGAGATGCTCCAGAGAGAAACACTTTGAAGAGAATTATTTTTCTGTCCTGATTTGCAACTAGCACTTTATTGTTACAATTTGGTGTGATTTACCAGTGCCTTTGCTTCAAAGAGAAGGAATGTATGACAGTTCCTTAGCTGAAATGAACTACAGGTGAAATACAGCTACTATCCATAGCAATTTACAGAATCACAGAATGTCAGGGGCTGGAAAGGACCTCCAAAGCTCATCCAGTCCAACCCCCCTGCCAGAGCAGGATCACCTATACCAGATCACACAGGAACGCGTCCAGGTGCGTTTCGAATATCTCCAGAGAGGGAGACTCCACAACCCCACCCTGGGCAGCCTGTTCCAGGGTTCTGCCACCCCCACAGGGAAAAAAATTCCTCCTCATGTTTCCATGAAACTTCCTTTACCTCAACTTCCACCCATTGCCCCTTGGCCTGTCATTGGGCATCACCCAGCAGAGCCTGGCTCCATCCTCCTGGCAGTCATTTATAAGGAATTCTTTTCAGCATATGTGCAAAATCCACATTCAGCAGGCATTGCTGTAGCAAGCTGAACTACACAGTGCACATTTTATGCAAGTTTTTCTTTTTTTTCTTTAATTTGTGATTCAAATCTTCTGTAACAGTTTTGTATTTGCAAAATGAAGACTAAGAAGCAATTTACTGTTCGTCCAGATTGAGTTTATGCTTTGTAATTAATTTAATGTCATATAAAACATTACTTTGGACTGTAAACTGGCTTGGAAGAAAAGAATTACTGATGTTTTCTTCTTGCCAACTTCAGCAATATGGAGAGGGGACTTACTTTTACAATGCTTCACTTTGGCTTTTTTTTTTCTGTGCACTTAAGACACATGGCATTGAAAGGCTTAGATATTGCTTAAAAAGAAATGATACACTTGATACTGAAAGTGTCACCCCAAGAAAAGTTCAGAGAAACACAGAATTGCCAAAAGCTGATGGCTGTCCTGTGAGGGCAATTCCTTGCCGGCAGCTTTCAGTCCCCAGACAAACCTGTCGTAAGATTCTGATGATTTATCTTATACCTCTGCCCTCATCAAGGCCCTGCCTATATTAAACTCTTCTATTTGTCTGCAAAATAATGACAGAAGATCTCTTCTTCCTGCTCCAGATAGATTTCCATGTAAATTAACACATGCTGCCTGACCCAGCCAAGCAATCCTTCACGCTGATAGAAACCAGAGGAGATTTTTCTCTCCAACAACAAATCCAACTGCCCTTTGCTTTTACCACCACATGGTGGCCAAAGGTACTTCTTCTGCCTTTGTCATTACCTCTGCTTTCTCTTTGACCTGACCTAGGGACTGTAAGAATGCCCTCTGAGGTCCCACACGTCTGCCACAAGGCATAGTGTCCATGGGTATGATCATCATATAGCCTCTACCTAGCAGCAGGTATGGTCATCATACAGCTCTACCTATTGCCAACAGATTTCAGATGTGGGAAGAGCAGAACTGCTTAAGGCAATGAAGCGTATGGGCTCTTGGAATAAGGATGGTGCTGTGTGGGTATTACACAGAGGGTTTGGATTGTAAGGAGATATGCAGGAGGTCAAGAGAAAGATGGAGGCAGAAATATTTCTCACATATTTGCAAAGCCAGCTCTCCACAGCCAGTGTAACAGACCAAGACTACTGTCAGCAAGACACAAACACCCAAGAATATGACCTGTACTGATGCTTTCATTCAAGGTTAAATATGCCCCAGTTCTGCCCTATTCCTCCTGGATAGCTATGGGATGCATCTGCTTGGCTCCAGCTACACAGCTGAAAGCAGAATGATGAGGTTTGAGCCTCTCACAAACACGTTTGTGAGGTCAGGAAGTCGCACCTGATGCGGAGTGAACGGGCATGTAAAGATGTACAAATGAGCAGTAATTTGTAGTGGAGCTAGGAAGTGGTGCCAGAATACTTGAAGCTCATTCCTGTGCCTTAAATGTAGACCATGTTTCCAGCTGAACATCTAGCTGGTACATCTCTTAACACTGGGCAACTGCCAACAAGATAGCAGTGCAATGCATGTGCATTTTGATACAGAAGAGTGCGGCCAACAACTGAGCAGTTTGTCTGCACTATGTCATAGTGTGTCTAAGAAATTAGTCATAACCAAGTACCCCCCTATTTATAACTACTTACTCCTCTGTTCTTTCAGACATCTGTCAATGGAACAGTAAGGGCTGATCTCAAGGCCAGGCAGATTCATAACATTTGAGCTGCAAACCCAGGATCATGCTCTTACCCACCAAATTTACTCAGACACTGCAGTTTCTACAAGGTGAGTTTTTCCTATGCAAAAGTAGCATTGGATTGTGTTTATAAAATCCCCCATCAACAAAACCCCTTTTGCCATCTGTTCAAATGACTGTACAAGAGAAAGAGCTGACAGCAAAGCTGTACTCCTCTAAACCACCTGTGCCAGGACCAGAACCGGATTATGATGCCATTTTATGAGCTTCCACAGTCATCTTGGATCCAAAGATCCCCATCTGCTCAGCACTTACGAAATTGGAAGAGGCTTTCAACATGTGTGCTCCATGGCTGGGAGGTTTGCTTTGTAACTGGCACACACAGGGGCTGCCCAATTCACATCCATTAAAGCAGTGACTGCAGAAAGAAAATGCTGCCCAGGAGCCACTTACCTGCACACCACATGAAAGAAGCTGGAAGGCAGAAGAGCACCACGTTGCTGCTTCACTAGGAAACAGAAATTCCTTCTTGCTGCCTACCACTCAGAAATGCCTACATGAAGAACCACAGAATCACAGAATGTCAGGGGCTGGAAGGGACCTCCAAAGCTTATCCAGTCCAACCCCTCTGCCAGATCACCTATACCAGATCACACAGGAACACATCCAGGTGGGTTTTGAATATCTCCAGAGAGGGAGACTCCACAACCCCCTGGGCAGCCTGTTCCAGGGTTCTGTCACCCTCATACAGAAAAAAATCCTCCTCATGTTTACGTGAAACTTCCTTTGCCTCAATCCATTGCTCCTTGTCATGTCGTTGGGCATCACTGAGCAGAGCCTGGCTCCATCCTCCTGGCACTCACCCTTTACATATGTATAACCATGAATGAGGTCATCTCTCAGTCTCCTCTTCTCCAAGCTCAAGAGCCCCAGCTCCCTCAGGCTCTCCTTGTAAGAGATGTTCCATTCCCTTCATCATCTTTGTGGCTCTGTGCTGGACTCTCTCAAGCAGTTCTGTCTTTCTTGAACAGGGGGGCCCAGAACTGGACACAGTTCTCTACGTTCTCTGTAGTAGGGACAGAAACTCCATTAAAAATAGCTGGCCCCAAAATGAGATGTGTTTGTGAAACTCCACTTTCCTCTTTGTGCCCTGTTGTGGGAAAAACAAATGACAAGTTTGCTCCACGTTAGAGGCTTGAAGAAGTCCTAAGGCCATAACAGTGAGCTAAATCCTGTGGGTGCAACTCCGGGTGGCCTGTGGAGTATAATGACAGTCTATTAACATTAAAGGAAAAAATACCACTGATTTCAAGGGAGCTAAGATTTCAGTGTGAGCTAGGAATGGCATTCACGAGCTTAAAGTGCTACTATGCCACACTAAAAGCAGGAATTCCCATTTTAGGTGTTCATCTCCAATATTCAAGGCTTGTGATTTTGATGTTGCAAGCCCTGCATTGCTGACTGTGTGTAATGACATGACTCATTGAACACAAACTCATGGGCATGCTTTAGTTCCAAAACAACAGTGCTAAGTAAATGATGGTTCTTCATTTGTATGGAAGGCTGCTTTGTCCTTTCAAGTGTTCCAGACATTGCCCTTTCTCCAGCTAATCAGACATATCCTCCCCATCATTTCTTTCAGTTACCACTGAATTCAGTGCAAGGATTTCACACACAGAGACAATGCTCAAATGCATCTTTGAAAATCCTGTGCTTACCCCATGCTGAAGAAATCACAGAATCACAGATAGGTGCATAGATAGTACAAGTCCTATGTGGAAGTTAGGAGTTTAAAGGTGTAAAATAAACGTTAGGAGGTAGGATGTTATCCTCAGGGTTTTCACATGGCAGATACTTCACAAAGTGTGCTCAAAGGAAGGGCTTTGAATGACTCTGTAAATCTGTTTTATTTCAGAAAGGGAGTAGCTATCTTTTAAAATGAAGACTTATCTGTGGTATCCCTGTTGCTCTAAAATGCAGCTAAACTCCTAGAAGGGCTAGTAACTACTTTTACTTGAATGTATGTCCACAGTTCTGTATGTTACACATATACATAGGCATTATATATACACACATATCCATAAGGCACTGTAAAATGTACCATCACTTCTCTAGGGCTGCTTTTAATCTGTGAAAGTAGATCACAGCTCTTCATAAAATTTGAAATGTCTAACCAAGACGTTTTAAAAATGTTTCAGGGTTACAGAGATAATCAGCTGTGAAATAAGTCTCACTTTAAAATTCAAGTCATTGTGACAAAAGTATCTATTTTGACAGTCATTCTAATCTATTTATTATAGAACTGCACCTATCTTAAAAGATGTATTCACCTGTAGGAATAGCTGCTTTTGTCTCTCCTCACTATGTTCCAAAATGTGAACTGAAACTTGTCCTGCAGATTAAAAAAAAATAACAATAATGGAGAAATTAATACAAACGTGGCTAATTTATCCATTTCTTAGAGAAAGAGGAAAGCCAAGATTGCTGTAAGCCATGATATGTTCAAATAAAATGCACCAAACCAGATCACAGGCTTATAGGATTCTGTTTGATGTAGTGAGCATCAATGGAGCCTGCTGATTACAGTTTTGGCCATTTTATATATAAGGTAATCTCTGCCTTGTGAAGACAAGGCAGACAGCTCACAAACATGACTGGCATTTATAATGAACATGCTTGAATGGATCTGTGCTTAATGCAATTAGCCTATATATGCAAATTATGGCATCAAAAACCCTGCAGCAGCTGCTGTTAGGAGGGCTTGGCCACTCTGTGCGTTGGAAGTCAGTCTTGCAGATCAAATGGGGATATTTGCAAAGACTAGAAACAGAGAGAGACATGAAGATAGATTTAAAATTGTACATCTTTAGCATGTGTAAATCCAGATATCCTGGACAGAACATTTCAACAAATACCAATTTTTTAACCCACTCTGTAGTGAGGATGCACAATTGTGCTGGACCACAGGATCCCTCTTAACCCCACAACTTCAATAAAGATCAGTGCAGAAACCTTCATTTAACATTATTCCATTGGTCATAACTAGGACACACTCTTGAAGACTCAGCAGATTTTCTCCTCTACCATAAGCACCTTGAAAATTAGATTTAACTTGCAATCACTAAAGGTGTCTAGCAATAGGACAAAGGGGAATGGTTTGAAGCTGAGGGAGAGTAGGATTAGACTGGATCTTAGGGAAGAAGTTCTTCAATATAAGGGTAGTGAGACTCTGGAACAGGCTGCCGAGGGAGGTTGTGGATGCTTCCTCCTGGGGGCGTTCAAGGCCAGACTGGATGAGGCCTTGACCAGCTGAGTCTACTAGAGAGGTGTCCCTGCGGTGGGCAGGGAGGGTGAAGTAGATGATCTCTGAGGTCCCTTCCAACCTAAGCCATTCTAGGAGTCTATGAATTTTGCACTGGAATTGGCCTTGCCATTTCTATTGTTTCAGTTCATGTTTTGGTTCAGTGGAAGAGGGCAGCACACCATGAACCATCTTGGCAAACAAATGCATCCGAGGTGTAACTCATCAGGGTAGACCAGACACTTGAAAATACCAAAGTGACTCAAAGGTTTAAAAAATATATATGTATTACGAGAGCCACAAAAAAGGTTACAGACAGAGCTCCACAAAGCCTGCACAGATACATTCCAACAATTCAAGGTGGCAGAACAGGTGAAATACAGACCATAAAAACGGTTCGACATTAACTTTTCCAGACTGTCAGAGACAGCAACCTTGACCCCATCTTTCCCACACACACAAAAAAAAACCCAAAACCCAAAACAAACCCAAACCTGAATATCTATATATCTATATATCTATGTCTCTAGTCTGGACCACAGATAGAGTCCAAAGAAAAAAACCACGTTGCAATTTCCACATTAGGCTTCTAGGAGAATAGGCCTCATCTGAGGAAGGTCCATTGTAACGCCTGTGAGGTGATTATCTGAGGCCAGGTTGACAGAACATTGATGCTTGGTTAGCAATTTGAGAACAGCAACACCACACAGTTCATTCACTGCACGTGGCTACTAACACATAGCTCTGTGCAAGCCTTCCAGCTGACTCGAACCAAACTAAATACTTACCTGTGTTCTGTTTAATTTGAAAAAGCAAATGCAAATGGAAGAGATTAGGGCAGTCCCTGCTATCACCTGTCTTAAAAACTCAAGACTTGAAGACTCCTTTAATGTCCTTGCTTACAGACATGTTTGGAGACTCTGTTAATGACCTTCAGGAAAATATGCCACCCTGAGGCTTTTTTTCCCTTGTACACTTCAGTTTATGTCTGCATCCAGTTTTGACATAGGGGACCAAATGCTGGTTGTGTATCAGTGCAGTATTTGGCCCAGAGTTTCAAAGTCTTTGCTATTCAGACTTTCCTATGAGGTCAACAAACAAAATAGTAAAAAAAAAAAACAACCCCAACAACAAAAAAATATTAAGGCTTCAAGTAAAAATATTTCCTCTCTCTCCCACCCACGTAGTAAGGTACATTTAATTTCATAATACTCAATATATTATACACTTAAAGATACAGAGATCCAACTTTTCAAGGCAGATTGTACTACAATGAAAACCTGGAGGCTAAATGGTACTGCATGAACAGGGAACGAATGGCTAATAAGATGCAATATGCAATGAAAACTGATGCATAATCTAAACAAAAACTATTGCTCTTTTTTAAATAAGTAATACAATCCACAGCTAAAAATTGAAGAAAAAAGAAAGGTTAAAAAGATTTAAGACTTCTGACACATGAAATAAACTTGACCAATAAAAATAAAGAAGCTGCTTTACAAGGTGTGTTAACTTGCTCTGGATTTTCATGGCTGATCCTCACCTACTGTAAATTAGCATCACTTAAATGAGCTTTGATGGAGGTGCACCAATTTACACCAGCTGAAGATATGGCCTGCAGTGTTTGTGAAAATGGAGACTGCCTGGGCAGAAGAACCTTACTGCTAATTTGTAAACTCTTGAGGAATTAAATTTTAGCATGGGCTGGATTCTGCTCCAAAAATTAGACTTAAAAAATAGGTCCCCAGTCTCTTGACAGGAGCTATGGAAACAGACACACTGATGAGAAAATAGCTGCAGGTTCAGTGCCTTGGATGGAAATGAGGCTGGATTTGCTGCATGCAATCTCCTGTTAACAGTTCTGCTTAGATTATTATTTCAGAAGATTTGAATAATTTACTCCAGGCTATGTGCACTGAATTATATGCAAACCTCAAAAGGAAAAAAAAAAAAAAAAGAAAAAAATACCATGGTACCATTGTAAACCTATTAACAAGCTGAATATCTCCCATCTGTGGGCAAAACTACTCACAAAATATAGAACCCTTACATCTGAACCTGTAATGACACAGTGCATTCATTCTATCTCCCTTACCCCTTGTGAACTATGTCAAAATAACCCTGGATATTAGTGCTTCATACACACAATACTGTGTTTAGTCTTACTGAGAAATTCTCTAACAAACTAATGTAGTTAACTTCAAAGGCTCCTTGGCCCTTCAAGTTCCTCAGTAGCTTTTTTGTTTATAAATGCCAGGAGAAAAGAACAATCAAAGTGGAGCACCACTGGGATGCAAATCTCAAAGATTACAATGGTGCATATTTTCAGCCTGCTTGCATGAATTTCATGTACGTATTCAAAGATACATGATAAAGTGTGCCCTTGTCTAGCTTCAGCCCAAAGTCAGTGTGTCCCATATCCCCTCTTTTCCAGGGCTTTACATATGGCATACCTGATACTTTGAAAACAAGTTAAGTCTTGTGATACTCTATGCACCAGAGTGAATTCCAGTCCTTGAGGAAGTACTGCACCTTCCCGAGGAGTTAACATCAGAGTATAGTTGCAGATTTATAACAGCTAAAGATGGAAGAAATCTGTAAGGCCATCTGGTCTAGCCCCTTGCCCTTGCAGGCTCACCTCTTACAGAATTGCTTTTAATGACTTGTCCAAATACAGTCTGACTGTCCTCAACAGTCTCCAATACTCTGCCTCTGAAGACTGTTCCACTGCCTCTTCCCCTCCATCTTTTCTGCTCCCTTCCAAACGCAGACTGTTGGTTACCAGTGACAATCCCTTGATTTACCTTTGGTTTAACATCTTTCAGCTAACATACTTGTAAAAATTTCATACTCAATTTCCACGTCATTGCTTTGCCAGTGACATATTTTTAGCCCTTCTCATCAGCCAGTCCATCCAGTCTTTGAATATGTATTGCTCCATCTATATCTGATCCAGTGTGCCAGTATCTTTGTGGTACTGTGGTGCCTTCAACTAAAGACAATATTCTACATGCCAGTGAGCAAATCTGCATAGAAAGACTCTTGCTTCTCTGCCCTGCCATGTTCCTGCACTAGGCATTCAGAATATCACCAAGGCAATAAGATGCACACTGCTTTCTAGTTCACTCTCTCATCATGCTGGCCTATTGCAGCTGCATTGCTTTCCAGGTTTCTCCCCTCGGGCCACAGACAGCATTGCACAGAGAGATTATTAACTTTCTTATGTTCTCTTCATCCTGTCTATCCAAAAACTGATCTGATATACAAGGGCCATAATAAGCATGTATTGCAGCAGATGTTAAGATTTATCAAATCAAAAGAGAAATTTTAATCAGGCAAAACCGAGGTCAGTATTTTGTCTTCTGGAATAATTAATCTCAACATACATGAAAAAAAGTAAGATGTTATCAAGACATTCTGAATTGTTACCAAATATCTGGAGACCTCTCCATTATAGTCAAGGACTGAAAAGGATTCAACCCCTTGAAACAAATATCCTGGGCGGGGGGGGGGGGAAAGAAAATATTAATTTAGCTGTCTAGTCAAAACTATTCACCAAGAGAACCAGGTGGGAAGTTGAGGTTTTGGTGCTGGTTGGCTCAGCAACAGAGAATTTGCAGTGACTTTGGCAATCAGGATATTCTTAACTACACACATGATCTGACTGGTTAGTCTTGGTCCAGCTCTCAGTACTTTTGACTTCTGAGGTCGTAACTGAATGGGAAGGAAAAGAAGATAAAGAATGGAGAAATAAAAAAGAATATCCATTTGTCCCAAAATTTGAGTCCTCATATTTGTGACAAAAGTAATGCACCCTTTTCTTTTTTTTTTTTTTTTTTTTTTTTTAAATAGTAAAAATGTTTTTAAATCCAACAAAGTAAATGCAGTTTTCTGGAGACAAGAAAAGGAAACCTCAAAATGTTAAACAGATTTGACTGATATTATTTTAAAAAGTTGTTCCCAGGGGGAAAAAACCCAAATGGAAAATCCTTTGTCTAACAGTACTGAAGACCAGAGGGAATGTGCTAGTAATTAGGCAGAGAGAAAATTTATATCCATTAGATGTACTCTTGGCTCAGTTACACACACTGTAAATGCAACAGATCATGATAACCTTGCTGCAGGATTACACAGGCGGCACCAGGGCAAGGCAGTAAACCAGGTTATTGCCTAAATCCAACAGGTAATAAGGAGGGTGCAGGGAAAGCAGCTGACAGCTGTTTAAAATATGTTCCCATTCAAACATTTATTTTCTTATCTGCTTGGTTTAGTTTTCTGAGTCAGAGAAACCTTCAAAAACCAGAGGGAGCAAGAGGTCAGAGTGGAAGATCCTTACTGATGTTGCGGTCCTTTTCCACGAGAGACGAACACGCGTGCGTGCACACACACAATTCATACACAGGGAGGCGAATGGCAGACGCTGAGAAGCTGTTTCTGATCTTTCTTCTGCCTCCATCTGTGATTAAGGAGACTTCTGAAGATGACACAGCATTCACAGCCCAAGTGCCCTTGCCTTGCTCCTTCCCAGGAGAAGGCACTGACCAGCCAAGCCTGGGGGACACAGAGCAGTTCTTGCACACGTGGACTGTCCAGCACAGGAAGCCAGTTTTCCATGTTGGTAGGAAAAACAGCAGTTGGGCCTCTGACTTCTGCTGGACACTTTTCTGGCCAGAAGAACTGGGAAGGGGCATGGGAGAAAACAAATGATCCTGGACTGACCCTACTTTCTCACAGCACAACTGGTACACAACAGGTATGTTGGACAGACACACGCACAACGGCTTTAGCGCGCTCTTGCACAAAAGAATCCGCTTTGTGGTTGTGGTGTTAGGTCGTAGTCAGTTCCTGCCTGTCAGTTCAGGAAGAGTCTGATGGACTGTACAATTTTATTCCCTCAAGAATAAGGCTGCAGCTGCTTTTTGGCCAAAAGAGAAAGATGAAAATAGAACAAACCCAAAACATGAAAAGGAGGGTGGCCGGCTGCTGCTGCTCCTTCTTTGTTGTTATTTGAGTCTTCACAGTGCTCCTAGCTTCATGGCTGGCTGAGTGGATGGCTCTTTAGTTTTAATTAATTCTATTTTACACTGAAATCTCATAGGTTGTTCCACCAACTCCAGATACCTTCTTAACATTTGAGTGTCTAGCAGGGCTGACAGGCGTCCCCTGGGAACTTGATGTTGAACCCAACCTCGTTATTCCTTTTGGCTGTCCATTTATTTTACTGTGAGGTGTCTTCAACTGTATATCATCCCTGCATCAAAAGAAATACCAAAAGATGGAATGTCAGTGACCAAAGCATGACAGCAGAATGGCTTCATTCAGAAGAAACAATTCTTCTTGTTACTCTGAGTCCTACTGTTGCAAAATATTCAAGCATGGGAGCAAGCTGGTTGAAGCCAATATACCTGAAGAAAAGCCACTGAAATGAGAGAATTCATTTGGCTGTTAGGTTACTGGATCAGACTCCAGTAAAGCTGTTCATTTAATTACTTGCTTAAACGCTTTGTTGAACCAAACTAATTGCATGAGCATTTGTAGGATGCGGGAGGGTTTAACTGCCACCACCGCTGACCTTAAGCCAAATTGTGTCTTACAATTAGAAATAAAATACTCAGAAAAAGCTCCTCCGTTAAATATCCAGTTAGAATTATCTTGGCCATCCCTAAAAGACAGAAGTGAAGCGTAAGGCTTCTTTATGACAGAAGACACAAAGTGCATGAAGTCAGGAAGCATTCTAGGATGCCTGTAATTAAAGACCATATTCCAGATGGGACTCTTTCATTTCCTTCCTTACGACCTGCTGCGAGGGAGCAGGACTACAGGCTTTCCTCAAAAGATCTTTTAAATCTAGGCCACTACACAGTAAAGCTTAATGTCTCTTGTCCCCAGAACTCACAAATTAATTAGATAAAAGCCTACCAGGAACTTGGGGATGTTCTGGAAGTGGCAGCATGACTGGGATCTGCTGTACTCTCACATCTTACTCCTGCACAGCGGATGTCTGCTGGGGTTTGTCTCAGTCAGAGGTGTAAGACTGGCTCATGCCAGCAGCAGTGACTAGGGGCTGGAATACTTTCTAGAAAGGAATACTTTCTCTCTGCCTGCAAACCAAGGCAGCCAGAGCTATTTCAGACCACTCTGACTTTTTCTGGAGGCCAGACTGTTTGACTGATTAACTGAATTCAAAAGGCAATTTCTTTCTTTACATGTGTATGCAAAACAAAACAAACTACTCAGGACTTTCACACAGCTCTTGAGAGCTCAGAATAGCTCCAAAACTGAAAGTACTTTTTATGTGGCAACCTGGTCTGACAGCTGTACCCTGGAGCAGCAGGTCCATCAGCTCCCACCCAGCTTCTGCTAAGCATTTAAGCTGTGCTTGCACCTGGGAATGGAGTTGTGGGGATCTGAACATACAGGAATAGAGAAAAATCCTATTGTGTGGGTTTGTAAAACACTGCATCCCTGAACAGCTGAAATATGCAGGGAACAATTTCTGTGTTCACCTTGCCCTAATTCAGTGCTGAAATTCCCCTGAAGAACACAGTCTGCCTCCTGAAATCAGGCAAAAAGGAGCTGGGGAGTCTTAGGAAGAAGGGAAAGCAATTTATAGTGTTATAGATAGAGAAAATGTGCTAGGTTTACAAAGCACAGAGTGCCTATGGGAGTTTTACTTCACTAGGTGAAAGACTTCAAGTTTATTAAGCTATTTATTTATTAAGCTAGGTACTTGACTTCAGGAATGTCAATAAAAAGATTCTCTGTCATGGTGTCTGGAACTTTAACATCTGGTGGGATCTGTAGCTATTCTAATAGCTAGACCACTTTTGCTGAACATTGTATTCTTCATTACTTGAAAGAGCTGGACTGAGGTGAATTTACAGGCTCTCCATTTTGAACAAGCACAATGTAAAAGCAGTGGCAGAAAAGGCTGATAACATAACCAAGAAGCTGAGATTAAGAACAGGCAAACAGCTTTTCATATTAGAATCTTTCCTGCAGCAGCAGCTGACACATCCAGGTCTCAGAGGGCAGAGAGCCAGAAGAATGTCCACAGATTTTCTTTCACTGAAAGAGACTTTTTGCCTTAATACATAAGAAAAGGGGGGGAAAAAAAAGTCTGTCTGCCTCCTGGAAGTTAGATCTCCCACCAGTAGACAAATCATCTTAACAACTACAATTCACTTGACAATATTGAGGAAAACCTTGCTGGCACTGAACTTCAAAAGATCTCCCACAATTCAGTATCCTTCCCAAGTGTTGGATAATGCTGGAGAGAGAAACCTGGGACACCACAGCCAGAGGACAGCATAGAGCAGTAAATGCCAGATGCAAACAAAATTCAGGTATTTCCTGATGAGCCCTCTAGGCCCCAACTTGGCTGAAATACTGCATCCTTGGGGGTGGGATCATGAACCTTTTCTCACACTTTTCGAGCCCTAGAATCTCCAGAAGGAAGAGAAAAAGAAAGATAAATGCATGCAGAAGCTGCAGCTGAAGATCTTGCCCAGACACCACTTACTCAGGCTCTCAGTGCAGCAAATCCTCACTCCCTAAGCTTTCTTTCACAATGGAAGGAGGCAGCAAGGCTGTAAGGTAATGCCAAGATATCTGTGCCTTTGTCCCCAGTCCTGTACTGTGGGACACTCAACACAGCTGAATACACAGCCCTTTATGCCAAGTTTCCAGGATGGGTCTGAGCCCCATTTCCATTAGTGCAGGGTATGCCTGCATGTGCTGTGATCCCAGCTTTGCTTCTATGTCCAAGCAATGGCTGGGTCTAGCCTCCCTTTAGGCTGCAAACCAAACAAGCTCCGCTCTTCTATGCGTAAGGGTAGGGATAATCTGCCTCACATCTTGCAAATCATTATCCAATTCAGCTAAGACACTACATCACTGTGACTTTTACAGCTTAGTTGACCACCAGTTCAAATTCCAGCAAACATGCAAACATTTTGTCATGATGAAGCTGCTACGAGGGTGTTGCAGAACTGAAGATCACCCAGAAACCTCCCACCCTCGCTAGCCTGCAGCAAACATGTCATTAGGGTCATGCCTCCAGTGAAGCGCTCGGCACTTGTCTGCAAACACTGACATTGCTGAGTAGCACCTCGAGCAGTACCTACCTTTGTGCTCCCACTGACTGCACCTCTGTAATTTCCACAGTGTTTACAAATGATACAGCCTTTGGGCCTCCATATGAGGGTGACCTAGGCATCCCTGTGGGGGACGATGGGACCTGGTGGCCTGGGGATTTGTAGGAGCCATTGCTGACCCTGCCCTGCAGTGCTTGATGGGACTGGACATTGTTATTGGCTAAATCAGCTTGCAGAGAGGTTGTGGAAGTCCTTGGTGCTCTTGTCATTGCACTTGAGAGTGAAGACACTGAGGACTGCAGTATAGGGTTCCTTGTGCTAAAAGTGGCAGCAGCCATCAGATTGTCTCTAGATCCGTATCTCATTGCCATGCTGCGTGGGTCTTCAGAGAGTGTGCTGACCTGCTGAAGGCTGTAGGAGCTAGGGGTGTCATAGACACCTGAGTCTGCAAACACTGAGTCAGGGTGCGAGTGGAGGAGCTTCTCCCTCTCTTCCATCTCTTTCCTCTCCTGGATGGATGCCATGATGGTTTTGGAAAGGTTATCATAGCGGACTGGGGAGGGGTCTCGCTGATGTGGAGCTGGCCCCCCCAGCACGGGGCTGAAGCTCTGTGGCGGTTGGCGTTGCAGCTCGCTCCCTCGCAGATGGCACATTTTGGCTGATAAATAGGGGGAGTGGTACCCGACGGAGCTGACCGCGGAATGCGCGATGCACTTCCTCCCAGAGGGTGACATGGGGTTTAGCAAACTGTCATAGGAAAGACTTCCATTTCTGTTTGACAGGGAATTGGGAGAAAAGATGCTTTTGTAAGGGGTGGAAGCTGCCCCTTCAGACTTTATTGGATGAAGGGGCACTTTTTCTGTCCCTCTCCTGCCAGCAGATTTCAGACTCAGAGATCGTGAGTTGATGGCAAAGGAATCTATCTGGAGTGGGGAAGATTGATAGGTCTTATGGAGAGAGCTCTTTCGGTAGCTGGGGATGTCCAGGCTGGGTTCGGATTGGTAATCAAGGCTCCTGCCATCCTCTTCTATCAGAGCCCCTTGACTGTGTCCCTCTTGCATGGTGATCTAAAACAGAGGTGAATATGAGAAAACAGAAGCCAATGATATATAACAACAGGTTTGCTCTCTTTGGTGAATGCACAAGAAGAGAAGAGCTGGAGGTCTTCTCTCAGACCTGACAGTCTGACACCCAGCTATGACACAGGTTTGTTACAAGGAATCTCCTAACTCCTGTCCAGCACATGGATAAGCACCTTAGAAGCAAGGAGGAGTTATTTCTAAGTGCTAAATAATATTTATCACTTAGGATATTGACAGATATGTTAATACATGGACTGCAAACATAGAATGAGAGATCTTCTAAACTAAGACTCAAGTCTCAGTCAAGGTAAATCAGATTGCAATCTGATAATGCTGCCCTTGGAAAGAGCACTTTGAGCCTTCTACAAATAGCTTTTGAGTTGAGGGATGTCTAGTTTTGCATGCTGAGTCAGAAATCCTTTAGGTTTCATTTCAACACACTGAGGACCAGCACACTCTTACCCACTTTACTCAGAGCTATGAGTATTCCATCACAGGATCACAGGATGTCAGAGGTTGGAAGGGATCCAAAGAGATCATCGAGTCCAACGCCCCTGCCAGAGCAGGACCATACAATCTAGTTCAGTTCACAGAAGAACACATCCAGACAGGCCTTGAAAGCCTCTAGAGAAGGAGACTCCATGGCCTCCCTGGGGAGCCTGTTCCAGTCCTCTGTGACCCTTACAGTAAAGAAGTTCCCCCTTGTGTTGAGGTGGAACCTCCTGTGCTGCAGATTATATCCATTGCTCCTTGTCTTATCACAGGGAGCAAGTGAGCAGAGCCTGTCCCCGCTTCCTAACACCCAGCCCTCAGATATTTATAAACATTTATTAAATCCCCTCTCAATCTTCTCTTCTCCAGACTAAAAAGCCCAAAGTCCCTCTGCCTCTCCTCATCAGGCAGTGCTCCAGTCCCCTAATCATCCTTGCAGCCCTCCACTGGACCCCCTCCAGCAGATCCCTGTCCCTCTTAAACTGGGGAGCCCAAAACTGAACACACTACTCAAGCTGAGGTCTCATCAAGGGTAGAGGGGGAGGAGAACCTCCTTTGATCTGCTGGATACACTCTTCCTAATCCACCCCAGGATCCCACTGGGCTTCTAGGCCATGAGGACACACTGCTGTCCCATGGACAACTTGTTATCCACCAGGACTCCCAGCTCCCTCTCCACAGGGCTGCTTTCCAGCAGATCACCTCTCAACCTGTACTGGTGCAGTTTATTATTCCTCCCCAGGTGCAGGACTCTGCACTTGTCCTTGTTGAACCTGATTTGGTTCCTCTGTGCCCAGCTCTCCAGTCTGTCCAAGTCTCGTTGGATGGCCACACAGCCTTCAGCTGTATCAGCCAAGCCTCCCAGTTTGGTGTCATCAGCAAACTTGCTGAGCAGACTCTGTCCCCTCATCAATGTCACTGATGATGATGTTGAAGAGCACTGGACCCAGCATAGATCCCTGGGGAACTCCACCAGTTACAGCTCTCCAGCTGGACCTGGCACCATTGATTATCATGCTTTGACCTCTGTCTTGTAATCAGTTCCTAATCCACCTCACTGTCTCCTCTTCCATCCCACACTTCCTGAGCTTGCTCACTAGGATGTCATGGGAGATGGTGTCAAAGGCCTTGCTAAGGTAGACTATATCCACTGGTCTCCCTGAATCTACCCATTCAGTTATATCATAGAATGCTACCAGGTTAGTCAAGCATGATTTCCCTTTGGTAAATCCATGCTGACTACTCCTGATGACTACCTTCTCTTCCAAGTGCCTTGAGATGCCCTCCAGAAGGAGCCACTCCATCATTTTTCCAGGGATGGAGGTGAGACTGACTGGTCAATATATCCCTGGAACCTCTTTCTTGCCCTTTTTGAAGACTGGAGTGACATTGGGACTGACTGGTCAATATATCCCTGGAACCTCTTTCTTGCCCTTTTTGAAGACTGGAGTGACATTGGCTCTCCTCCAGTCCTCAGACACCTCTCCTGACTGCCACAATTTGGCAAAAGTGACGGAGTGTGGCAGAGTGATAACATCAGCCAGTCACCTCAGCACCCTTGGGTGCATCTCATCAGGGCCCATGGACTTGTGAAGGTTCAATCTGTGTAACTGTGTAATTCAATAATTCTGATTTTATGGTCACAGGTCTTTGAAATTAACCACCTAAGCTTAATTAAAGCAAAGTGGCTCCTTCCCACCACTTAAACACCAAAATGAAGCAATTTTCTCTTTCTTATTGCCTGTGTAGGAGAGAGTGACCACATCAGAGAAGGAAGCATAGGCCATAATATATTTATGTGCACTGAAAACAGATAGGACTTGACTTGTGGTTTACTCTATGAAAGATGCCTTACAGTTCTGTTCACTCCAAATGCCATTCTGTGCTAAGCAATACCAGTTTTGCTGTTATTTTTTAGGAAGAGTTTGCCACATTGCACAATAAACTGGCTACACTGGTTGTGCAAACAAAGATTTAGTACCAGTTACATGTTTAATCAGAAATAAAGTCAATGCAGTTTGTTCTATATCAGATTTCTTTTAAAGGAAAACTATATATATTAGAAAAAAAGGCTATGTGGAAAAATTATGTTTTATTTTGAATTTTTCTTCAAGGGTTTTGGATTTTTTTTTTTTTGGTGTTGGTGGTTTTTGGTTTGGGTTTTTTTTGTTTTAAAAATTTTTTTTCTATTTTTGAGCTAGAAGATAGGGAAGTATGCAAAGGAGCTCACTATTTTCTAGAGCAATGTGCTAAATTTGGCCTTGTCTGGAAAAAGGAGACCAAGTGACAGCCTGTAAAGGAGAAGGAGAGAGCGATGACATAGCTTGTAAGTATATTTGTGCTACTTATCTTTGTGCCACAACCCCTCTTTTCTAACAGCTTTCACTGCTTAAATGCAGAACTACATTGATAGGCTGAAGAACTGATACAGAAGAGGCCACATGATATTCCTCTTGCTCTGCACCTTCTACCTAGGTATGGCTTGGCAAACACACACATGCTATTCTGTCAGCTTGCCAAGGGAACTCATTTCTGTAATATCCCTACCTGACTACTATAAAACTGCACAAGTCTGCATAAAATCCCCACATTATGCACACCAGTCAGCCTATAGCAACAGCATCTCTTTTAAGTTAGGATTGAAACAGCAGCCTCAGAGTGAAGATGCCTTACCCTGTTGTAATTTCATAGCACTGCCCAGTCTGCTGGCCTAATCAGAACCTATCCTGTATCCATATTGTGCCTATGGCTATATCCTGAAGGGGTAAAACAAGCTTCCCTTCCACAGCTCTCTTACTTTTAGCATCGTGACCCAAAATACTGTTGCCACACAGCTCCAAATTGCTAGCTGATGACTGCAAATATGATATTTTAAATTAGATGTGAAGCTATTTTTCATGTGACAGAATGAAGATGATAGGGCATTGCACTTTTGGAATAGAGTGAACATACTGCTGTTCTTACTTCTCTTTCATAAGCCAATCCTTTCTTCACTAAGTGCACAAACCCAGAGAATAAGATTTGCAATTACTGTTGTCATCAGACTACAGCCCAAACTGGTGGTAGCTGGGATTCTACCACCTATCACTATTTTCTAAATGAGAATCATAGAATCATAGAATGGTTTAGGTTGGAAAGGACCTCAAAGATCATCTAGTTCCAACCCCCTGCCACAGGCAGGGACATCTCCCACTAGAACAGGTCGCTCAAGGCCTCATCCAACCTGGCCTTGAACACTTCCAGGGAAGGAGCATCCACAACCTCCCTGTACAACCTTTTCCACAGTGTCTCACTAGAAGGACACTAGAAATATTTTCTTTACCTTTTAAGGAACATTCTGCCTTATCCTAGTGTTGCTGCAGTCAATTACAGAATCACAGAATATATCTGATTAGAAGATACCTCAAAGATCATCCAGTCAAACCTTCAATCCAGTAGTGAAGAGTCAATTATATATATCTCAAGCATATTTTCCTTTCCTTACTTCTATCATTCCCTTCTTGTTATTGGAGAGGTGACATTGGAGGGCCTGATGAAATTTATTGTGAGAAAACCACAGTGTGTGTGGCACCTGTGTTTTAAGGGTATCTCCAATGCTGTGTAATAACTTGGATACTTATTGCAAATACAGAGGTTAGATCAGTGATTTTCAAACTGCTGTTCTCAGGTCCTGGGGAGCTAAGGAATATTTTCAACAAATCCATGAGAAATAAATGAGAAAAACAAGCCTGCTAGCAGCGGGCTTAGTTTTGCACTCCACTTCCAAAGGTAACAGTGTAAACTGATCCAAAACTCCTGAGTAAAAGAGGAAACAGATTCCAGAGCACGTCTCCCTAACTGCTAGGACCTCAGTTTTCCTGACAGGAGGAAATGATGCCAAGTGTTAGGAAGTTGTTTCTTCCCATATAACCCAAGAGCACTGAGAAGGCATTAAGGAAGGTCAAACATAAGGAATCTTCCATTTGTTTTAAGTAATGGGAGTTGGGATGCTTTAAAAGTTCTTTCTGTTTACAAGCTGACATCTTAAGGAATCACTGAGCATGTTGACTGTTGGCTAAGGGTCTGATCCAGGAAAGCGCTAAGCATGCCCAGCTCCATCTGAAGTGAATGCAAGTTGGCATCTATGTCGGGAGAAGCCAATGGGTGGTGACACTTCTCAGCATCTCAGGATCAGGCCAAGACACTGGTAACACAGCAGTGCATGCCTGTCAGCAGGACAGATGTGTCAGGCTCAACAGCAGAAAGCTGCAAAGGCAGAGATGTTCTCTTAAGGAGCACAGGGAAAATATACACTGTCGCACAACCACACCAAGGGTTGTCATTTACTTTTGCTCTCTGACATTCACTAGAGGCCAGTGGTGAATCTATCCTCAGCTCCATGTTGCCTAGTGTTAGCTGGCAGCATATTCTCCCAGGCCTACTCACCTGCTCAGCTGTAGCATGATAGTGGACTTTGGGATTGTTGCTGAAAGACGGTCGATACTTGTACATGGCAGGTGTAGGAGGGCTGATGAGTTTGGGTGAAAGGCCACCTTCTGTAAAAGAAAGAAAGAAAGAAAGGAAGAAAGGAAGGAATTAAAAAAAGATTTTCTATGAAAATGTGTGGCCAGAGAGCTGTCATGCCTAATTCCTTGCTATCCATGTTCCTCTGCAAATAGAGTTGTGTGGGAAAGAATAAAACTTGCAGTAGTTTTGTGCAGAATCCTGCCAAAATCAATGTGGTCCCCGCAGAAATAACAGAACATTGCTGCCAGATCAGCAATTTCAAGAGGGAAAACAAAGTATAACAGACTCAGTGGGGTGACATATTTTGGTGAGCAGTAATTTTGTCATCATTTGAAATACTAGATATTTGAGTTGAACTCAGCTACAAGTTTTATCTAAGAAAAAAATACAGTTTTTATAACCACACCAAAGTTTTCATTTCACATTTTCATTAATTCTGTTTGTAATGCCCAAACATACTTTGTTCCTATTTCCTGTTCCTCAGTTCAAAATGAAATTTTTCATTTTTATAATTGATAAAAAATTTAAGAAGGGGTTTTAAAAGGGTTTAAAAACTTAGTGAAACAAATATGAACTATCCAATCTATGCTTGAATGAACCACTTCAAGATGATTTTTCTCTCCCTTTCCTGCTGGTTCTTTCTTTCCTTAGCTCAGAATAATTTTCCTATAAATAGAAAAATCCCTTTCACCCAGATGCCATTACTGTTTTGAAAGAATACCATAAGCCTTTTTAAGAGGCTGGAATATGTTCTTATTAATAAAACACCAACCAGGCAACTATACCTTCACTTGTCCCCAGCTGCCCTTTTAGTTCAGAGTACTTGCTTGGATCTCCTTTGGGTGGTAGAGGTGGTTGCACATCCATATTTTTATCCTCCAGACCTTCCAGGCTAATTTTAGACTGAAAATGACCAAAGAATCAATCAGCTTGGTTAAATAACAGGCATGTGCCAGTCCTGGCTGTACCACAGAACAAGAGCTACCTATACCTATAATGACAAACATGATTTAGCATCCACTGGAGAAAAAGATTGTGTAAAATTAACATTGCCATGACAAGTCAGTATAATTTTACCAAGTGTAAGGTCCTGCACCTGGGTAGGCACAATCCCAAGTACAAATACAGGCTGGGTGGTGAATGGCTGAGAGCAGCCCTGAGAAAAAGGACCTGGGGGTCTGGGGTGATGAAAAGCTCAACATGAGCCTGCAGTGTGANTGCTCTAGCCTATTCTGTTTGGCATGCTAAATAAAATCATCATCATGCTAATTAATTTGTGGTAGAAGACAATGGTGTTTTCTAGCAAAAATTTTCAGCAGCTTTCCAGGCAGCTCTCAGCAAGTAACTAACCAAAGAGTGTAACAAGTAACTACCAAAAAAAATCTTATGAAGTGGCTTCATTTGCATCCACTGCTTTTCACACAACCAAACAAATCTTTCTCTCTATTTCATGCCAAGAGAAGCTGAAAAAAAAGAAAAGAGAGAATTCAGCTTCTGAGCCAATATTCACTTCACTGGACTCCAAGTTTTCCTGCAGTCTGGAAGCTCAAAACCTTCTTTGAAGCAGAACAGCTGACTTGGTGGTACAAGGATCCTCATACAGTGTAAGGTTTGTTAAAGCTAATTTGAACACCAAGAAGTGGCAACTCTTCCAAAGACTATTGCAAGGAGTAGCCACCTATTATGGACTTGAAAAAGGGCTGTTACTGGATCAAGAGCTGCTGCTACTGAACCTGGGTTACTTTCAGAGGATGAAGCACATCAAAAAGACTCAATCTCTATCATCTCCAATAAATGCAGAATCTCAAAGAGATTTTCAATTACAAACTAATTCCCAGACTTGACAGTGTTCAATCCATGCTCTTCAAAAGCATCACTTGAAAGCTACCTTACCTTGCTCCGGTTGAGGTTGGCTTGGATCCCATTGTCGCTGATCTTCACTGTGATCTGTCGCTCAGACAAATCAGGTCTGAGGAAAGGAGGCTTCACACTCACAACTTGCTTTTTCTTGGGCTCAACTACATACCTGGTCAATTGTTCAACAGTCATTAAAATAAACAATAACCTAAGAGCAAGGCATAGACACAAGAAAATTTTCCTGCTTCCGAGGTATGACCAAAAATTGTCAGAATCTAGATAAGCAAACTCCTTTTGTTGAAATGGATGTAATAATTAAAAATCAGTAAAAAGACCAATGTGGGTTTTAGTGAGCCAAAGGAGACAACGTGTTAGAAAAACCAGGCAACATTTGGAGCACTCTAGGACATGAGCACAGATTACTTGAGGAAAGAAAGAGGCCTGCCACCACTGGAAGCTGTACCTAGTTAACATGAAGCAGCTTCCCTGTGGGGGAAGATGGTGACTGGGGGAATAAGACTCAGCATGTGAAAAGTTAACATGGAGAAGATGCTGTGCTGTCAGTTCTAGCTCACCAAATGGTGACTTGTTTCAGTAGCATGTTTAGAGTGTTCAAATAAGTGGAGGCAAAAGAAACAGTCAGGTCTATTGGAAGCAACAAATATAAGGGGAAAAGGCTGACTTGAGCAACCTGCTTTAGTGGAAAGTGTCCCTGCCCATCACAAGGGAGGCTGGAAATAGAATGGTTTGGGTTTGAAGGGACCTTAAAAGCCATCTATTATTCCATGATTCCATGACTCCAGATATCAAATTTCTTCCCAGTGGCCTAGAGTTCTGTAAATGCAATTGGGCAGTGGCTGTACAATGCATGAATGTCAATACATACACAAGCTTTCTCTGTTTTTTCCAGGGAATAGGACATTATAGTAGTGATGCCACAGTGCCTTTCAATATACAGGGAAGTCGGAACAGCTCTTCACAAAGCACAAACATTCTACTTGCCCTGGAAGTCCATGAGGAATTAGTTCAGGATCTGCTGAGCCACTTGGACACCCACAAGTCCATGGGACCGGATGGGATCCATCCTAGGGTGCTGAGAGAGCTGGCAGATGAGCTGGCCAAGCCACTCTCCATCATTTTCCACCAGTCCAGCCAACATGGATTTAGGAAGGGCAGATCCTGCCTCTCCAACCTGATCTCCTTCTATGATCAGGTGACCCGCCTGGTGGATGTGGGGAGGCCTGTGGATGTGGTCT
>WBNM01007372.1:72605-267844 GCA_013399055.1 Ramphastos sulfuratus
CTAGTCTTGAGGTCTGTGGTAATGGGTTGGACTTGATGATCTTTGAGGTCTCTTCCAACCTTGGGGATACTGGGATACTGTGATACTTGTTGAAACTCTGAGAATGGCCATGATGAAAGTACTCACACCTCTCTCTTAGCAGCAGTGTCTCCCAACTTCTAATATCTGACTCTCTTAGTATCTTGACCTGATTTTCATGTTTTGCTAAGTTTCAGAAGCAGCTTTTCCAGTGTCTTCGCCTTTAGTACAAATCTTTTAGAACTGATTTGTTGCATACTGAAGGGTGGTGGTGGGAGGCAGATAATAGTGTAAGGGTCTGGAGTTGCTCAACACCTTGAAAAGGCTCAAATAACTCTTCTTTCAGTACAATTATTAACATGTTTGCAGGCTGGTTAGCTCAGTACCCTGGATATTTATACTCCACCTGATCAATCACAATAAAATCCCCATTTAAAAATGTGAAACAATAAATCCATTTCCTCCAAAATAGAAAGCCATAAATAAAATCCCAAGCTCCAAGATGTAGACCTCATTGAAAATCTGTTTTATGATAATGAAAGTGCCAGTGAGATTGAAAACCACAGCAGCCTTAAATTAGATTTAAGGACAAAGGCTGACTTTCAACTTCCTTTTCTCCAGTAGACTAGAGAGTACCTGGACACTGACTGCACAGTGCAGAAAGTCACGTGGGGAATATGACTGAATACAGAAACTTATCTAGTTACTGAAATTCACTGGATAAACAAGTTGGCAAAGACAAGGGCATGAGCTCATCTCAAATAAACATTTCTGGGATGAGGGTTATGAATTACATGAAGACAGCAACTGCTTGGACAGGTTACAGCCATGCAACAGTGAAGCAGCACAGCTACCATAGAGCTGCCTCGTTGAATGTTTTGCTTTACTCCCTGCTATTTCATCCATGGTGCTTCACTTGTGAGGCCAACTAAGCATATTTTCTTCTTCTGTCCCAACAACCACACTACGTCCCTCATTGCCAGTTGAGAGCATCTCTCTTACCTTGGAGCCAAGGGGCTGCAGAGCACATGTTCAACGTTTCCACAGCATCCTCGAGTGAAAGGATTCACTCCTCCACGGAATTTGCCTGTCACCTGGAAATGCATTGAGGACAGACCTCTGGTTATAGAAAAGTCATCATCCAACCCTAAGAAAGCCAAGAACAAGCACACCTTGCTCTGACCCTACTGTCCTTCCCAAACAGGTTGTTTTGCTTTGAACGCTGCACTTCTCTCTCCTGCTGTAACTCACAACCTCCATCAGCTGCCTATGGCTACAAGGCACACCAGCTGAAGATCCCTTCCCAAAAGAACAGTCAGCTCCATGTGTCTAGGTTTCAAAGCGAACAAATTCACTTTTCCACATTGCTTCTACATTAGATTTGTGCCTGCTGTCAGCCAGACATCCTGTTTTGGTCCTTTCATTCCCCTGACACTTCCACTCCTCTGCCTTGGCAAGTCCCTTCCAAACAAAGAGGAATGTCAATTCAACATCCATGATGCTGGATGAGAGCAATGTTTCCTCTCTCTCAGCATCGCATCACTAGTGGCAATCAGTCTGAACCACTGCCTTATGTGGGAGGGCGCCAGAACTCCCTGGTGATTATGATATTTGCTTGGAAATAAGCTACTTTAACAAAAGCCAAGCCTCATTAGACTGGCCGGATCCATTCAAAGCTTTGTAAGCATTGAAAAGGGTTTATACTCTACAGGCAGATACTTGAAAGTAACCATATGGGGATAAATACAAATAAAGCCAGAGAGATTAATAGTGGTTGCCATTAAAAGCATCAGTGTCACTGTTTGCAAAGTGATGCAGTTTCAGTAATGCAGCTTCATCAACTCCTAGTTCTGATGTAGCAACAAGTTTACAGAGTACCAGAAATACTTTAATTACTTGCACATAAAATAACAACCATTAAATGATTATGCAATACATTATGTTGGCCTCTTTGATAGAACATAAAACTCTTTAAAAGGCCAAGAGAGAAATGATGGAAGTTCTGAGTGTTGCAAGAGTAACCTGATGACTAAAACATGGGCCTGGGACAATCGGGACATCTGCATTCGATCCTGGGTTTAAGCTGACTTGTGCCAGATGCTGGCAAAGCACTTCACAGCTCTGTGCCCATTTTCTCAAATACAATGTGAATATAAAATTTCTCAAACTCCCAGATTACATTACTAAGTATATCAGTTTTGTTTCCAAAAGAGTTTGAAATCCACTGATAGAAAGCACTCAGAAGGAAGGATATTTATTTACTCTATTCAGAAACTAAAAATACCAGGGTATGAGCAGATGTTGAGTTATTTTGATTCCATAAAAGACATTCAGAGGCATTCAGAAAGCTCACAAAGATCTTAACTCAGCCATTATGCACTCCTAAATCAGAGTCTGCCTACTATGAATGCTCAAAACCTACAAACTCTGGAATGAATACCAAAAATAAACGGCAAAACACCAAAAATGTCTGTACCACTGGCCTATAAAATGTACTGGGAAAAGAGGACAAGTGTGGCTGAGCATGTTGTAGCTGGAAAGCTGACAGCAGGTACCTAACAGTGTGAGAGAAGAGAATCAATACTTAGACTGCAGGAGAAAAGCGAATGTTTCGAAACAGCGGCAGAGCCAGGGGCAGATCTCATATGCATCACTACTGGTCTAGTGCTCTAATTACTTAGATATTGTTCCTTTGAAAAGGAGCTGAAGGCTGGGAATGTCCATCCTGCAGTTACAGATAGGCAGTACATGTGACTACAGAGAAATTAACACTAGTTTATATTTAATTTTCAGAAAATGGCATGGGAAAATGAATTAATCTCAAGTGGAGCAGTAGCTCAGGAAACCAAACTGAGCTAGGATGCATTTTCCAATAGCTATTTCAATCAAGTTAAATGCAAAATTCTCAGCCTTCCTAAATGGGCACAGACACAAACATAAGACATTTTATTTTATGTTTTCTCTTTTTTTTTAATTTAAAATTTTCCTTCCTCCTCAGCCTAAGATCTTCATGCACAGTTTTCATCAAATCACTAAGAGAAGCCTAAGGCAGACCACGATTTGGGCTATGAGACTGGAATGCCCTGGGTTTCATGCTACTATGGTTAGCACCATCAAGCCTAATACTTGGCCAAAATCTAATTTTAAAATGAAGAGCTGCTGATTTGAAGTAGGACAGAAAAAAGCATTGTAAAGCTATGGTAAGCCTGCTTTGTTCAAAGACTGTTAGGCAACAATTCAGGGTGATTTCAGATTCTTTGCTTATGTAAACCTCCCACACTATTCTGGAGAAAAGTTTTTACTGTCTCCTGTGGGATAGGAGACAATCTCATCCCAGTTGATAAAGGCACAGATGTCTTCAACTCTTAACAGTCTGCACAGCAGCCATACAAGCTTCATAAGCATGAAGCTATCAGCTGGCAGGTCAGACACAAGAGTGTACTGGTCAGCATGACCTAGAGAGTGCCCAGAGATGCAAGAGCAGTGAAAATGCATTAAAAAAAAAAAAAAAAAAAGTGAAAAACCTGCAGAGGTGTAAGGGGCACTCTGGAGGTGTGAAAGGGTAAAGCACTGGAATGCACACCTTGGGAAGAAAGGTGAAAATGCTGTGTGCAGCTGCCTGCCACACTTAGAGACCCAGCATGAGGCTTTAGCCACTCTGCAGGAGCATGCTGCTGATCTCCTGGCTAGCTCTCCAGCACCTGCACCATGCCACTGATATGCATGTGCATATAGGTGTGGATTGCTCTCACAAGGGCTGTGCATTGAGTACATTTGAGTAACTGCAGGGGAACTGAAGTTTTACAGGCTTTTTGGCACAAGATGTCATGCTGGCACTTGGTTTGAAGAAGCAAACCAAGTTAGGTCCAATAGGCTCTCTGTGAGCCTGTGCACATGTGCATGAGCAGAAGAGACAGACAAAGAGAGTGAGACAAAGAGCTAGTTCAGTCAGACCTTATTATGTACAGTGTGGGTTAGCTGGGGGAGTTCAAAATACCAGGAGACAGGGCAAGAGCATGATTTAATCTTTTCCTTTCTTTCCATTTCATGGTTTGTTCGGTCTGACTCATAAAGTTTGAACTTCTGGGGTTGACTGTACTCATCACATAAAACCTACTGCAAGGCCACAAGTAGATTTTTAATGGCAAATAAACCTGGGATGATCCTTTCTGGTTAGAGGGGGGAAACATTTCTTTGTAGTGCATTCAAGGAAAAGAAAATCTGAAAATTAAAAGCTAGGCAACCGTCCCAGCTCTTCACAGAAGCTGCAGTAAGAGTGCTACTGCTAAGATTTGGATCATTTTTTGCTTTATCCAAACTGACTTGCTAACTTTCCTTCCCAACTCAACATCCTAGCCACAAACCCAGAGATGAGATTGCTTCTTACCTGCTCATTTGTTGTGCGCCCTCGGGCCACGAGAACAATGTGGAAGCCAGTGAGCCCAATGACTGGAATAAAGAATAAGCCAGCCACACACATGACAGCCATTCTGTACCCAGGAGTTAAAGAAACTGGGATGAGTGAAAGGAAAAAGGGGCTATGAAGAAGAGGGAAATGAAAAAGGCACCACATTTACACAGCTTTGAAATACTTCCAGGGATGATGAATCCACCACTTCCCTGGACAGCCTGTTCCAAGGCTTGACAAATCTTTCTCTGAAGAAATTTTCCCACTACTTCCAGAGGACAAATCTTCAGATTCATTCTTTCACATTTTCCTCAAGGTCACCTTGAGCCTTGGAAGACCAAAAAGAAGGATACGTAATGGTAGTATGAGCTGCTCCCAGCTTTTCCATGTGGTTCAGCACGAAGATGAGCCCAAAGGTGAATACTCCAACCATGTGCGTGCTTAAGGACAGCAAGAAGAGGAAAAAATAGCGGTAGTTCCTCCGCCCGATGCAATTGTTGACCCATGGGCAGTGATGGTCAAAATCCTTGTAAAGAAAAGGAGACAAAGGGAACAATATCCAACTGGTGAGAAGAACTGTTATTTTCTGAAGAGATAAATCTGAAACACAGTTATGGGAAATTACATCAGGCTACTTCTGCAGCTTTACAACATGCTAGGCTCTGTAAGGCTCTTAGGATCAGGTGGTTTCCATACCTATGGGTGGAGAGCTACTTCAGTGTTTATAGGGTTTGAAGAGAGTATGTTAAAAAGAAAAGAGAGGCTATTCCTCTGCTGGCAGCAGAAGCACTAATTGTTACCATGCTTAGGGTGAGGAGTCAGTTAAAATGACAGAGCTACATTTTGAAGATGCTGTACAGCTGCAGAATTCTCCACCCCACGTTGCTGTACTTATAGGCAGCTGAATGAATCCACTTTCACAAATGGACATTACAAAAGATATTTCTTTACCAAGCAGGTCCCCAAAGAAAAGCAACAGCTGGTTAAGACACAGGGAAAGTTCTCTGTGAGTTCATTAATATTAATGAACCCAAACCTAACTACCTGTCTCAATCAAAAGCTCAAAGTCCCTCATCAAGTGAGATCCCTTTTAACAGGAGATTTAATAATGAGGGCAAGCCACAGACACCTTTCCAGCGCCTTTGCAGAGTTTGGTAAAGCATGTAAATCCACTGTCTTCAACAGGATTATTCTTGACAGAAAAGGAAGATCAGATGCAAGAAATAAACCCTTCCAACTCCTAACATTCTGTCATTGTTTGATTTCTGTATTACCTGTTCTGCAGAACAGATCATAGAATCCTGAATGGGGAGAGCTGCAAGGGACCTCTAAAGATCATCGAGTCTAAAAAATGAAATTGTTTTATTCTTTGTTTTGTGTTAATACTATTCTTAAATGTTCCTCAAAGGGGGTTTTGTATTTGTAAGATCTTCACAATGTATTTACCAAAAATGTACCAAATACAAGAAAATGGATTAGAGCTTTCTCAGAGCATATTAGAAAGTGATAGGATCAATTTAATAAACATCATTTCAGGAATGATGGTGTAGCATACGCATTATGCAAATCTGGTTGTATGCAGCCCAAAATGTCTATGGGTTATAAAACTATTTCAGTACCCACTGCAAACACTTCCACAAAGAAAAGAGATCTGACTGCTTTTGTCACAGATTTATTTTTGGGGCCCTGTAGTCACAGTAGGATTTAGGTTTTAACTTTGATTTCCGCTTTTGTTGTTTGTTAACTTTTATCGAATTATCTCAAATGTTTTAAACTTGATAAAAGAATTTTTATTGCACACTGCAGACTGAAAGTGAGAAGATGTAATCTACAACCCTGAATGGGTTCCACATGGAAAAGCCAGTAGATTTGCTCCTATTACTGTCTCCAAGCTCTTCTAGAACAGACAGGTGAGCGGGAAATAAGCAGCAGGAGAATCAATAAAGCATGCTGTTTAAGATCACAATGTATTGATTCAGAAGTCATTAATGCTTTTTGCCTATATTCCTCCACAGCAGTCATAATTTAATTAGACAACCAGAGCTTCTTACTTGCCCTCCAGAATAGTAAGGAACATTCAACTGTTCTGAACATCACTAAAAGTTCTGGAGAACTGGGCACGGTCACCTTGTGTTCTGCTATTTTATTTAGGATACTTTTGGATTCTCTCCCATTTTCATTGCTGCGGCAGAACTGACTCCCTTGGAGGCCTTATGACAGCATGAAATTGCAAGTATTTATATCAGTGAGTTTTGAGCAGTCTTTTTTTGAGAATACTTCATTTGCTGAAAATGAATTTTCATGCTGAGCCACTGGGGAAAGCAGAAGAAAGAAATTCTATGGAACAACAGGGAATTTACCACCATCTAAACAACCCTCACAGTCTAGAATTAGTGATAATATTTCTGTCTTTAAACTAGGAATATACATCTCAGGTTTGCTACCAAAAACCCAGCTCTATTAAAAAATCCACAGTGGTCTAAAAAATGGTATGGATACTCCTCTCTATCCAGGGACCTTAGCAGCTCCTTACTCTCCATCTTCTCAGACTTCACATCCTTCTAAGGCATTCCACAACAGGACAGCCTTGTCCTCTTTATCGATGGTTCCTAGGCACAGCACTGCTTCCAGATAATTGTAACTCAGATAGATACTGCCCTGAAGGAAAGAATGACTGACACAAGATAAACCCAAGCAGCCTTTCTCTCACATGTAACTGTGCTGCCTTCTTTGGGACTATTCCCTTGCTTATGGCAAAGAGGATTAGGACAAAGACAGTGTATGCAGCATTCCAGCTGACTCTGGTATTTTTTTCCCTTTCTGGTTAGTAATTTCTTTCATTTTAATGGCACAGCTGAATATATTTTAGACATATTAAAGATTTCATCTTTCTATTGGAAAAAAAAATAGACTTTGCAGCAGAAATGATCCTTAAGAAGTGGAATTTTTAGCTCAGCAATAAAAAATCCCTCCTGGCAATACACTACTGTGGATACAGCACTCTGTACTTACAAGTCTGAGAGATGTTTACAGCCCCAAAGGACATCTTACTGCTTGGGGGGTATTTTTCAGAACTCCCATGTGCCTCACCAAGACCCTAGGGCTACCAAAACCCATGGAAGTCTCATTCAGACTGACCCAACATTAGAAACATGCATGGGTGCATACTTTGAGTTAGGGAGTTGAAACAAACATGAGGTCCTTCTGCTGAGTGGAGAATCACTCACTCAGTTCTGGGTTTGGCTTTTCACAATTCTAGCTCTTCTGCTTGTCCACTAATGTAGGCATCAGCTTGTTTCAAATTAAATGATGAGCTCTAGGCTCGCACACAATAAGCTACAATGGCTCACCTTGAAATTCCAGTCTCTTGAACTCTGCCTCTGCATCAGCTCTTTCATTCATCACCTTTTTACATTCACAATCCCTTAGCTACTTCAAGGAAGATATAGCCAGTGTGATACATTTTTACTTCAATTTTCACCGGCGACAAAGCTGACATAAACATTACTGCACATGTACCTCACATCATAACTGAGGGCTGTCTTTCAGACACTACTAATTATTAGAAATCGATTGGTAAGGCCACAGCTGGTAACTCCCAAGAACTGAAATAGTGGGCGAAGCAGCTAACTGCATGTTGCCAGTAGTATCTGCAGTAAGGCAAAGCCAGCAGATTGTGTGAGCGACAGAAGCGTTACCTCGACACAGTTGTCGCAGACGCTGCAGTGGGAGCAGCGCGGGGGGCGGTAGAAGTGGCAGGTGGCACACCACTTCATCCGTACTTGGATGCCTTTAATCTCCACATTCTTGTACAGTGGGGCCCGGAAGTCATCATCCTTATCTTCATCTTCATCTGCTGCTCAATGCAAAATTTAAAGTTAGTGGAAATAACAGAGGCGAAAGGCAAAAGAGCTAATCCGGGCAGTGCCTTGGGTACAGGGGAACTGCATGTGCTTTTGGGCTTGTCAGGGAAATAACAGAGTGGTGGAAGTGATGGACTGTCAGAACAGGTTGTCTGGACTGCAGAACACTTCAGTGATCAAGGCTCATTTTAGCACCTCCTATACTCCTATGCTGTGCAGTCTGTAAAGGGTTAACCCTCCTGGGTGGGGGGAGTGGTCAGAACTTGACCCCAGGTCTGCTCCACCCCAGGTGTAGTGTTTAGCCCACTCCCACTTCCTGTCTGGACCCCCCTATATAAAACAGTGGAACTTTGTGTTGCTCTCTCTCTCACCTTGTGGCTAGCCTCTACCACATGGTGGACATCTCTTTAGACCACTGCTGTCCATCTGGTTGTGTGTGTATATATATATATATTTTGTACCTTGTTATCCCTTCCCTATACCTATTTGTAACTCCCCTACTTTAAGTACCTTTTATTTGTTGTTAAAGTTTTCTTTTACCTTCCAAATTGTGGCCAGACTGTTCTGTGGGTGGCTTTACCCCTTCTGTCTTCTCTTTTCTCTCCCCCTATCCAAGAAGGGGGGGAGAGGGGAAGACATCCTATTATTACTGTATTGGTTTCCCCTGAGAAGCTAAATGCTAACACAGTCTTGCTCATCAACCCCTGAACAGAGGTGTTTGAGTCTTAACTTAGCATTTACAACCTGAATGAATGAGGTGAGATGCAGACTAGAGTCAAGGAGGGGATGGAAATCACCCAAGCCTTTGTTATGAGAAGTTCTACTGCATGCATTTGGGATTAATTCAGTGCTAGCCTACCAGCACATAAAGTGTGTGCTGGTTTGAGGCTAATTGGAATATTTTAATGGAGAAAATTATATTATAGGCTGTGAAAGGAAAACATTGGTGGTGTCCACTCATAGGCTTGCTGAGATGTATAAGAATAAGAACACAAAGCTTAGATAAGACACTCGGGCTTGGAGAGAGTCTCGGGCTCTCTAGCTTCTTGCCTTCTCCTCTCTGCTGAATAATCTCCCTAACCTCTTTCCTTCTAACCCCCCTGGCCAATCCTCCAAACTGACCTTGCATGTAAGCCAAACTCTGGGGTAGGGTAGAGGGGTGGGGAAAAGGTGGAAGTGTGGCTGGGAGGTGGAGGTGGGCAGTGAACTCCCAAACCATCACAGAGTGAAATAAATTACCTTAACAATTATTAGAAGAAGGCTGTGCTAGCTCAAACCTCAGAAATCAACCCAGATGACCTTAAGTGATGATGATTTGCTCAGCACTTTAGTGTCAGCCCATAGTAATTCAAAAAACCTGCTGCTCCAGGAAGTCTGATGCCACCACGTACAGCATTCTGAAGTAATTTGTATGCCCATGAGGGTTGCTGAAACAGTGCTAACTTCCTTACAGCATATCCCACGCTCACCTCTTCACAGCATACCCAGAACACTCTTTCTTTAGCAGAGATACATAACTGGCAGGATTTCACCTCTCTCAAGGAAAGCATGGTCTACTCATCTGAGCACAGGATTGAGAATGCAGGACTTCCTGACTCTAATTTCTCACTCTGTGGCCCTTAGTTACTCATTTATCATCTCTTTGCCATTAGTAAGATGAGGATGCAATATCACAGTCACCTTATTAGGGATAACACAGAGGGCAGATGTTTTATCATCTCAGCTAAGCACTGTCCTGTTTAAGAAAAGAGGTCATTTAAAAATAAATGCACAAAATAAAAGCCTGTCTATAACAGAAAAATATATATTGTTAAGAAAAGGGGAAAAAAAAGGAGAATGGCATTCACAGAAGTTCATCTTTTATTCTAGGTTCCTATGATCTTTATTTGTTTCCTTCTGACAGAGAAAATCTAAGAAGTTCACATCTGTTTAACACCTTGTTAAGCATTATAGTGCAGCTGGCATTGGCTGACTGGCTCTAAATTAGGAGAAATTTGGTAATATTTTCCCATTGGGACATCAATCATTGTCATTTAATTCTATGTTAATTCTTCTCTAGATGTGTTATCACGATCCAATTTCCATTGACTACGGAGGGATTTTCTCCCTTCACTTAGATGAGTTCGGGATCTGGCTCAGCTGCAGTATTTACCTTGCAAGAGTATTCTCTGGATTAACATCTGTGCATGGAAGCAGAGTGCTGTGCTGGCACCATTCTCTACAATTTTCCTTCCTAACTAGTCAGTGGGACTCTCAGTGAGAGCTAGACTCTAAATCCCTTAGGCACTTTTATAAATACAACCTGCAGGTTCTCAGTGCTATTATAAACTAAACTAGCCCATGCTGGGCATGTGGGCATAGGAAAACAAGACACTAGAACACTCAAACCAGTTAAAGCTCTTGTAAAATGCTGACTGTGCAGACAAAAAGTCTGTACACTGTAAGTATTTACTTATGTAGAAACCTACCAGTCTTGCAGAACTGACACACATTTGAAGAGTTTGTATAAAACAAATTCACAGCAAAAATAGTGGAAGCCAGTTTGTAGTTGGCCCCTATTCAGCACCCGAAGTTGTCAGTCTCAACCCAGACTCTAAATCTGATTTCTCAAGGTACCCCCAACTTCAGTTACTTAATATTTCCTTTCCTTCTTATTCATTTTAGTGTTTAGTGACTGAAAGAGCTGGGGCTGTTTAGTCTGAAAAAGAAGAGGCTGAGGGGGGACTTCATTGCTGTCTACAGATATCTAAAGGACGTTGTGGAGAGGTTGGTGCTGGTTTCTTCAACAGGTAAATAGTGATAGAACAAGTGGGAATGGCCTCAAGCTGTGACTGGGTAGGTTTAGATTAGATATTAGGAAAAAAAATTTCCCAGCAATGGTGCTCAGGCATTGGAATGTGCTGCCCAGGGAGGTGGTAGAGTCACCAACCCTGGATGTGTTTAAAAGTTGTTTGGATGTGGTACTTGGGGATATAGTTTAGGGTGAGCCTTGTAGAGTAGGGATATTGATTGGACTTGGTGATCCTGAGGGGCTTTTCCAACCTGAACATTTCTGTGATTCTGTGTTTTAATGGCAATCCACTTGCACAGAGCCAATCCTGATTCATACCAGAAATACGAATAAAGCCAAGAAATTAAAAAAATTACTCAAAAACGAGTAAAGGATCTGAGAGTTTGATTCAGGCCCTGTTCAACAATACAAGAATGAACTTGGTTTGCCTCCCTCTGTAGCCTGAGTTCTATCTGCCAGAGATCCTGTAAGCTCATAGCAATGTATTTCCATCTTACAGTGATCTGAGCAGAAGAACACATTGGCAGAGGAATATATCTGGCTACACAGATTCTAATACTCTGATCCACTGACACAGGGCAGCCAGGTCTTTTATATAAAATAGATCTTGGGGTTTTGGTGGCTACCTTACAGAAATAATTCGATTTCATTAGAATTTCAGCTTCCGTGTTGCTTATTTGTTGTTCTGGGTTTGAAATAACTTTGTAACTGTCAGAAATATGCTAAGGTGCTTGAAAGTAAAGATCAAACTTAATTTCAATAACAAAAAGCAAATAGATCCATTGTATATTCACTTTAAATCACTCCTACCATTTCTGAACCCCTTGCGCTGGCAGCTCTGCGGGTGGCGTGGGGTGGTGATAGCTTTTTTCACATGCACACTTGTGATCTGCAATAACATCTGCTCCTCTTTCCTCCCAGCACTGGTATTTATAGTCTTTTCCATCTTTTCTCTTCCTTATCAGTTTGCTTCCTTCACATAGCTAAACTCCTACTCCACCACTTTCTTCCAGGATGACTTCCATCCCTTTTTCTCACCCTTTCCTCACTCCCTTTGCTCCTAGTCTCTTCCAGACCAAACGTATGCACAGCATAGAGATAAAAGGCCTGGGCCACAAATAAAGAGAAAGAGACTCCTCTTCCTGCACTGCTCCTGATTCCCTTCTGTTAAGGGAAGGGAAAGAAGGTGATGAGAAAGTTTTGGTTTCATTTGATCTCTCTGTGTGTTTCTCCTTTAAAAGCAAAGCCCAAAATAAAGAAATAGCTTGCAAAAGGAAGTTAAGAGAATCGTGAACAAATGACTGAATCTTGCCCTTGCCTTAGTTTGCCTTTGCACACAATTATTTCTTTAACTGCAGTGCTGCAACATTGAACAGGGATTCAAAAGCTTCAGCTGAAAGGAATGACAGATAGCTGCTCATTATTAGATGGTGCTGCCTGGAGAAACCTGGCACTTGCTGTTCAGGGAAGCCAGCAGGACAGGTGCCTTGCTCTTGTCAGGTAGCAATTCAAAACAGATATTGAATTCAGTGAATAGAGGTGAGGAAGCACAGCTTGCAGGGAGCACAGATCTATTAGGTTAGCAAGACTGCCTAGAGCAGTCTCCGCTGCAAACTGCATGTGATTAATTATTGGAAGATGGATAAAATGAGGTGATAATTCTCTCATTAGGATGTGTTAAAAGAGATAGCTGCACTGTGGTTCTCACTGCAAAAGCTGAACGATCTTTATCCTATTTAATCAGCTGTGAATCAGTACTAATTTAAGCAGGCATAGCTTTATAAATGTAGACATTTTTAGACACTCTGGCAAGCCTTAATCATTATCATTTTAGTGTTCAGTGCCTTTGTATTTGTTTTAAGGCTTTTTGGAAGATCTGCTTTTGCTGAAGCTGTTTCAGGAAGTTTAGCCTCTCCCCTGTTGTGAAGACAGTGACTTAAATCCAATGTGCCAGCATGAGACAGGGCATGGCAATTGCAATCACATCAGTCAGGAGAGCTACTCCAGGAGAACCATTGTGTGCAAGCCTGTGCCCTCGACTGCCAGTTTGAGCAAGTGCAAGGACAACTGACACCTCCTAGCTCAGAAGAGAGATGGAGGGCATCCAGCATTTCACTACCATTTCACCTCTACTGCCACCTGAGTATGGTAAATAAGAACACCCACAAGAAGGAATACCAGAAAAAAGGAATTAGTCAGCAGTGTATTTGGATACCCAGCACCTCCTTTGGCTTGGGTTTTCAGATTCACACACACACACACACACACATACACCCGACAGTCCCATTCTCTGTTACCTCTTGGAAAAACTCCAGGGTCCATGAAAGTTGCCATGCTGAAGTTTGCCAGTACAAACAAGAACACGAGCCCATTGTACAGTGGGATGGCTGGGGAGATGGCTTTTGTCAACCACGGGCACCTGAGGAGAGGAAAAGTTCTAGGTAAGGGCCCTTTCAGCTGGAACATGTAGTTTCTTCCTATTCACCATCGTGACACAGCCAAGCAGCATGGCTCACTCCCTCCCCACCAGCCATGCAGAAAAGCTGAATTTGCAATTTAACGACAGAAATTTCCATCGAGCCAGTTTCAGTGATCTAAAGTACCCTGCAGACACCCTCTGTAAAGCTGCTTTGTTCCACAGCACAGAAAGCACCAATTGTTCACAAGGCTCACAGGGCTTTGCAGCTCTATTGCCTTATCTGCAACATGGCTCTTGGCTTCTCTCTGTAAAAGCTTCATCCCATTGTCGCGTTTCTGTTTATCTGCTGTGTAGCCTTGTTGCACTTGGTGTCACTTTCAGGTTTCACTGGTGTAAAACTGAATAGGATTCTTAAACCACTGATCTCCACAGCAGCCACAAAGAGAAGCACACTCGCTTCTCATGACGCTTCCCTGAGTGCTTTTCAACTCCAAATAACACTCAGAACCAACACTACAAAACCTCTCCAGGGAGAAAAGTCAGACTGAGCACGAGCTCTGCAGGTATGAGCAGTATGTGAGAATGTGACAGCAGAGAAAAGTGGATGGCATCTGCCATGTGAACACTTTCCAGAAACACTGGAAAGGCTGCAGCCCACCCAGCAAACCATCTGAGAGGAGCTGAAGATAAAGGGTAAAGGAGAAAAAGTAGGAGACTTTGGAAAGAGAATGGAGAAATGCTTGTTTGTTACAGCAAGACTGTTCTAGTTGCAAAGAAGAACACTTCCCACCAGCAGAGGAGGGCAGGACCAAGGCAGAAAACAGCCTGCTTTACAAGCCACTTTACCCAGTAAAAAGCAGTGTTTATTCACTCAGCCATTTTCAGCCTCTCTGAAGTTTCTTTCTAAACACTAGACTCAATCTGCTTCTATGTTGTTTAAAAAAGGTTTAGTCTGTTATAGGGTTGCTGAGGGGAAAAATCAGATCAGTCTCATGAACACTGCAAATATAAATAGGGGGGAAAGTGGGACAAAGAATCTCTTTGACAAAAAAACTTCCCCTGACCAAGTGGCTCCTTAGACTGCCACTTGCCTTGACAGCCAGGGACTCCTCCAAAGCTGCCAAGCAGACAGCCATTCAGCAGCAACAGCCTTGCTGCTATTAACACAAATCAGACATCGGCACACACATTTGGGATTGTATTTTGCATGAATCACATCTAGAGTTGAATCTGGTTGTCTGCCAGGCTGAAGCCTGTGGAGAGAAAGAAAAAAACAACAACAAGCAACCAGCATTCTCCCAAATCTAATTTGCACTGGTTTTGGTACTGATACGCTGTTTTGAACAGCTGAGAATGCTGTTACTGACCTTGAAGTGACACTGTTAAACAGGCTCTGGTGGGCAGTGTTAGAAGGGTACCGTGTTTCCCCCTCCCATTTCTTTGTGAGCAGGCAGAAGGAGATTGTTTTGTGCTTCCCTCCTGTTTGCAGCCAGGGTTTTAGTACTGCACTGCTGCAAACTGCTTTTAAACGGACCTTTCCCTGTGTGTGCTGCAATCAGCCTGGTCTGGAGCAAGTAAAAGATGGACTGATCCTACCCAGGGTGAATGAACTGCAAAGCTGAGAGCAAGACACATCTGTATCTAGGGCCAAACCTCCAGGCTGAGTAGGAGGGAATGAAACACAAATCTTCTGACTTGAGTGAGGATGCTTTGCTATTTCCCACAGAGGGGGAACAGAAGCATAAGTTTCCTCCTGAGACTGCTCTTAGCTGGCAGAGGCCCAGGAAATGAACACCTCTGAAGAGAATAGGAAAGGGCTGACAGTTCAGTGGAGAAGAGCTGAATTTCTCTGGTTTTCTCTTGAATTTGAATCTCATCCATGTGGTCAAGGAGCTTGGGTCTTGTAGGAGCAGGTCTTGTAGAAAACAAAGCTGATGGAGGTGAAGCAGCTCAGTCAGACCCAGCTGAAGACAGTTTGACTCCATGATGTACCCTAAGACCCTTAGGTCTCCCAGCAGGTGTACCTTCAATATGCAGCAAGGTCATACTGACTTGCTGTCCTGCTCAGTTTTCCTCAAAGCAGCTGCTGACAACTGAAAATCAAGGCAAGGCAGAAGTTTTGTACTTTCCATGAAATGGAAAGTTGCAGGGCTGTCACTAAGAACAGTTTCTGCCAGATCCTTTAGAGGAAAGCAACAGAAATCCTGAAATAAGCAGTTCTAGAATGAATTCTATCCAGGCAAGGATTCTTTCCTCTAAATTACAGTAAAATTAGATTTAGTAATGGGCATGACTGCCTTAATTTCTTCCCATGAAGAATTTGCCTACAGAGAAAGATTATCAAGTTACCCATTGCTTGTCAAGCATGGAAGAGAAACTTCCTTGGCAGCAAAGTGAAGTAAGTTGGCAAATGAAGGGACAGGAAACCCTTCCATACAGATAAATAGTTACTAAGAACAATATTATAACGAGAGAGACTGCCTCAGATGATTAATGTAAGCATTTGTTAACATTCTCATTTGTGATTTGCTTTGCCATGTTCCCAACAAACACATCAAAACACTAGGAAAAACTTGAGCCATAAGCTAAACCCAACAGCTCATTTAATGGGTAAATAGTGTATCTGGAAATACTTTATGGAAGTTGAAGTTAAGGATAGAGTGAGTCATTGTACATATTAGCCTGAAGGTCTGTTCACTACCATTCCATTTTCCTTCCTAGAATCTTCATGCAGCTTCCCAGATTACATAAAATTAGCAGGGACAAAAAGGGCCTCATTTTGAAACTAGACTGACTGATAAAAAATGATGTGGAGATCAAGTCTTGGCTCCTAACTGTAAAAAAATCTGAAAAAGAAAATAAAACTGCTGCTAGGGTTCAAAAAAAAAGGATGGATGCTCCCTGTCCCTCTTCCTTATCGCACACTTCATTTCAGGCAAAGAAACAGAAATTCTACTCCAGGCCTGGCAGGTTGTTTTATCACTAATCCATCATGGAAAAATCTTACTTCTGACTCTCTGCCTTGAGAGGGAAGCTGCAGAAATGTTCGAACAGGAGGTGTAGTGAATTTCTTTTTACTTTTTGCATATCCTCCCTCCAGCAGATCTGCCTCCAGCAGCAATAAAGCCAACCTATGGGACCAATGTAGCTGAAACTTTTCAGGTCCTTTGCCTAACAGAAGTTGTTATGAATCTAGCTAACCAACATATGCAGCCAAAGCTTTCTTTGGTTAGTGAACCCAGAATTTCATAAGGCTATGTTCTTGTGTCTTAACTCATGTCACAGTGGAATTTCACAGCATGGAGGGTTGCACAAACTTTATAGGGTCACAGGAATAAAGTAGAGGCGAGAGCAGCAACCAATTCCCTAATGGAGCACCACCAGCACCTTTCTCTGAGAGAAAAACAGAACCCCAAGATTTGTGGTGTGCACTGGCATCTAGGAGCAGAACCATCAGTCCTAATCAGAGCTCTTCCATTACAGCTTAGTTACTGTCAAAGAAAGCTGCACCCTTTGTGTCTGCTGGAGCCCTTGCAGAACCATGGTCACTGCAGAGGTCAAAAGCAGTATCTTTAGAGCATCGAAAAGTTAAGTGAATACAACACCAGATAAGCTATGATTTGCCTTTTGCATAAACAGGTAGACATGCCTCACCTGGTATTAGTGCAGCTCAGAAGACTCTCTGTTCCCCGTGGCCTCAAAGCACAGTTAGTCTTAAGAGTCATAGAATGGTTTGGGTTAGAAGGGACCTCCAAAGGTCATGTTCAAGCTCAAAGTAGATGCAAAAATAAATGCATGGTGGGTGCTCTGTTCCAGGTTAGTTTGGATCCCTCACTTGAGCCAGGAAACCTGAAGGATAATATTGCTACTGTTTGCAGGTACCAGCCATGCTACACCAAGAATGGCTCAAGAGAAAAACCTTCAATAGTTTTGTTTGGTGTAGAAATTAAGAGCCAGCAGACACCACCCTGGCACACTAGAGATAATTATGGAGCTCTGATTCTTCTTGAAGCACACAATTACACAGACAGCATCTCCCTCATAATTATACTTCTCTGACATGGAGTGATGCTGTTCACAACTCAGAGGAGAGTAACTCAGGGTGACAGATTTAATCTCATTTATCCTATTTGCTCTTGAAACCCTATCCTAATAAAATGGAAAGTTAAAAAGATTAACAAATAGGATCACACGACTTGCCAGGTGTCAGATAGACTTAGGCATCATCACCTGCCTTCCTCTGCTAAATTAGACAACAAATAATCCTTTCTGCCATCTTTTTTCTTTCTTGTTCCTTTGTAGCAAGACATGTTTGTGTCTTATAATTAAGTTCACCTATAATTATGTAATTGAATAGGGTGTTTTTGTTGTATCCTGGTTTAAATTAAGATTTGGTGGTTTTCATTAAAAGCTTACACATGCTTAGAGGCAGCAGGCCACAGAGGATGGATCTGGGATTTCAAGAGCTGAGTTTTACTCTTGGCTCTGACATTGGCTTGTAGAGCGATTGAAAGCTCTTTCCCCACTCCACCCCTGTTAGACCTTTGGTAAATGAGACACAAACTACCAACAGACCATTTTGCCCATTGCAGGACAGAGAAGAGATCGCCTTTGATTTTGCAGATCTTGAAGTGTCTCTGCCAGGACCACACCAGTGGCCCTGGTGTTTGCTTCCCTGGAGCCCAGCTCTAGGCAGCCAGCACCGTCTGGTGAACTGGGCAGGTGTGAAGCACACCACTCCTGCTGAGGGGATGTTGCATGAGGATGTGTCTCATAAAGAACACCAGTGGTTCATTTTACACTCATCTTGAAGCACAACAAGCACACATACACATAGGCTTCCTTGGGGTGCTGGGTGCCTGGAAGTCAGAGATGAGCAGAACATGCAGCAACCCATCTCTTCAGAAGAGACAGACAGTGAAATCTGCTTGTGTGGAGAGAAACGTGGGAACATCAAGAGTACAGACAGGCAACCAAACCATGGATACCTTTCCACACCTAATAAAGAAGACTCTAAGGACTGTCTGTCTAGCTACTCAGCTGCACCTAATATTTGACCTGAGATTACCATATATCCCTCCCCTCAGTCTCAAAGAGATGGCTGATGGGCAACAAAATGATTTATTCTGCACAAATCACAAGGCAGAAGTTTATCACATGGAGCATCTCTTAACTTGGGTCAACTTCTTCCACCGTTAGAGTGGTAGACCAGAAATGTGGGATAGCTGATTGAGTGCATGCAAGCAGAAGCAGCTCAGTGAAGTAGGACCTAATTAGATAAGAGGAGTCAACAAGCAAACATAATTTGACTAAGCACTGGTCCTAATTTCACTGAAAACTTTCAAACTGTGTCTGAAAACTTTCAAACTCTGTCCCTAAGTCTGTAGCAGCCTGTCCTCATTTGATTCCTCTCCAACAGTTTCCAGCCAAACCCTGACTGTTAAGAACATGTACTGAGATGTGTACTGTAACACCCATGCAAACAATTCTCACCACACATTTAACATTTCAAACATCATCTTGATATCCACCACCCCTGGCAGCTGGACTCAGCATCCTGGGCTGCCTGAAAGCTGCCCTACCCTGAAAGACATAGTAGCCTGGATGGCTCAGATGATTTATCAGAGGAGAGGCAGGCACACAGAGGTGAAAGTCCTCCTAATCTACTATTCTATTAGCTAGACCAGAAATGAAAGGGCTATCAAGTAACTGATTCAGAGCACCTGTATTACAGAAGGATTTGGAATTATATGTAAACATTGTATTTTAACATCTTCCTTAAGAGGAGAGACTGAGGGAGCTGGGGCTCTTGAGCTTGGAGGAGACTGAGAGGTGACCTCATTCATGATTATAAATATGTAAAGAGTGAGTGCCAAGAGGATGGAGCCAGGCTCTGCTGGGTGATGTCCTACGACAGGACACAGGGCAATAGGTGGAAGCTGAGGCAAAGGAAGTTTCACGGAAACATGAGGAGGAGTTTTTTCTGTGTGAGGGGGACAGAACCCTGGAACAGGCTGCCCAGGGGGTTGTGGAGTCTCCCTCTCTGGAGATACTCAAAACCCACCTGGATGCATTCCTGTGTGATCTGGTAGAGGTGATCCTGCTCTGGCAGGGGGGTTGGACTGGATAATCTTCTGAGGTCCCTTCCAGCCCCTGACATTCTGTGATTCTTACAGCCCATTCCCAGTGTGTACGCAGGACAGAGAAGGTGCCAGACAGCACCCTGAAGCCTGTACATGGCCCAGTATGCACTACAGAGCAGAGAAAGGCAGAGCTCTCTTATTCTCTAGCAGTGAAAATCTAACACATTCCTCACATATTCCAGTCTGAGGGAGATTTTTTTTTTCCATTTATATCCTCTTCCCTACTCTTAACTCACAGAAAAGTACCTTTCTGGAATAGTAACGGAAGGGGGGAAAAAGCTCATTTTCCATTTTCTGACACTCCCGAAGATAGCCTGGAGATTATTGTACATCTAAAAATATTTTCCAAGGTGCTAAGACATCTGTAGATTTAACAAGGCATCACTGGAAACAATCAGGAGAGAATGGATCTGAGTGTCATAATCAATGTGAAACAGAATGGCAGGTCTTCTGAAAATAGCAGGAGCTTCAGGATAGCCAAGTCCTTTGCTCAGCTCTGCCACATCAGATTTTGATAAATGAGCTAATTTCTGCACCATATCTTACTCACTGGCAAGACTGCAGATAAAGTATTGTTGCCATAGCACTACATCCTCACAGTGAGTACAGCAGTTGTACTGATGGAACGTGATATCAGAGTAGAGGATAACAAATCTCAATGTTACATAAAAATGGCGAAAAGGAGGAGTAAATACTGAAGAATTTACTACTGAAAATCAGAAACGGATGAGAAGTGAGTGCCAGATGAAACAGCTCATGGCAGCGATAAGTGGGAGACACCAAAAACCTACTCTGGGTTTCCAGGTGCAGTTATCCATCACAAGAGGCAAAAAGTCCCCAAAACTCTACCACCAAAACCCTCCTGAATTTCATGAGCCCCTTCCTAATTGAACTATAACTGAACACTGGAGACAGAGGTTCGAATCCATCACCTGCTCAGCTCTGTTTAATTATTCACAAGAAATGTGCTGGGCTGAAATTTACTCAGGTTTAACACGAGCTGATGGGGTTTCAGAGAATTTTCCATTACACCCTGGACTCCATCCAAAGGCTCATGGTTCATGTCTGGCAATGTACAGATCAGAGGAGCTAAATCAATTAAAAAGTCAATTTGAGATACAATGGTCCTTGGCAAAAAGTCTTATCTGGGCTATACACCAGCCCCAAAGTAAAATAGACCCTAGCCTTTTCACAAAGCTGCTTGAGTGCTCTGGAGCATGTTCCCTTCCTCCTCTTTTAAAGCCTCCAAGTGTCTGAGAAAAGATACTACTGCCATGTGAACTGATGTGGAAGAAAGATAGAGAAGGAACGAGAATACCAATAACCAATCCTGAGTGAGACAACCACAGGGATAAACATATCCATCATCATCCTCAAGTTCAGAAGCCACACAGCTGTCCCAGAGATTGACCCCAGGGGGAAGGACATACTCTTAGCAGCTACACACACAAAGTGACTTTACACCAAGAGTAGACAGGTTGATTGTGCCAGACTCAATGCACATGCTGTGCAGAGATGCTCTCTGCATGCTCAGTAGCTGCTGGGAGCCCAGGAGCCTGGCAAAGCACCCATAAAAGCAGCAAAGACATTGGGAACTGCATTCAGACGTTCACATCTGCAGGATTTGGACAGCCAGGGGTTGGGCTCATTTGCAAATAACACAGTGCTTTGAAATTTGTGTTCTCCTGCAGTGAATTCAGGGCCTACCCAGTGCCCATTAGCACTCACTGACATATGAAAGCCCAGGACAGAGCTTTTGTTTTGATAAACTTGTAAGGAAACAAGCCACAGCAGTGCAGCAGCACTGGAAATGCACAGCCTTTCGTGTGCACTTCGAATCGGAGGCATTCACTGCACCATCTAGGGTGAATATTGGCTGAAGTACACAATAACATTCTTGTATTAGGAGCAGGATAATGCTCACAACAAAGTGACCCATTAGGTCTTCATGGCACTTCAGGCATCTAATAGGCTGCAAGCAGAGTCACCCTGGGCAGCAGTAAACCCTCTGGTGCCTCACGGAAAGGAGCTGATTGCCAGTGCATGAGCAAATCAGAGTGAGTGCACAGATCCAGAGACAAACCTCCTTATGGGAAACTCCTGGGTTTGCCTTCTCAGCTCTGGACTTAGCAAAGCTGAAAATGCCAGGCAAGCTGGAAGAGTCAAGGACAAATGTAATCCAGGGCTTCTCAAACGTGCAGGAACCTTTTATCAGTACCAGGCTGAGCAGCTGGACCCAAAGCCCACTGTTTCCAGCAGTTAATGAGAGGAGTGTATGGTTGGTTTCAGGTCATGACAGAAGAGGAGGACAGTAAGGAGTCACTGCAAAATAACCACACCAGGAGAGACACTAGTTGCCCTGTCACACTGGAAGTTTTAAATCCATTTGGTTAGAAAAAGAAGGAACTGCTGCCCAGCAACATTCCTTTGCAGTTCTGTCTGCATATGGCTGGCCACCAGCATCTCTATACTGCAACAGCTGAATAACTTCCAGGCTGTTCCAAAATTCACATAAGGGAACTATCAAGCCACAGAAACCTTACTAAATGGGAAATTGGAGCATTACCTCCAAAAGATGCTGTATGAACCAGTAATTCATAACACAGCATGTGGCTGCACTGCCCTCAGTCTGTGCTTCAGCACGCACCCCTTCCAGCAGCCGTCCATCTGCCCAGCACAGTGTGCAGGGAAGTTGAAAGATACTTCCCTGTGTCTGAAAGGGATGGACATGCTGCACACACTGAGTTTTTCTGAGCATTTTCAAAGATGCCATGTGGAATGCAAAAGAGTGTTTCCAATTTGCAAACATCACAATTATTACATCAATGCCATATCTACTAAAATAGTGCTCAAGAGACAGCCCTTCATCTTGAGTCCACCTAAGTCCCATTTCCTTCAGTAATGAAGAACAGAGTTTACTTGGTTTTATACCACTAGTGACCCTCATGATATTCCAGACTGTGGTAGTTTAAGGCTTATTGGAAAATTCCAGCAAGAGAAATCAGCACTTTCCTGAAAGCTCAGTGCAGAATCTGAACGAGCAGGACACTGATTGTAAAAGAGTAACACTGATAAAATCTGTATCATTCATTGGTTTGCTAATTGGTATAAAAAGCCAATATATAAACAATTTCCTTCTCTTGGCTTTTGGGCACTGGCTCTGTCACTGTATCTTTGCTCCTCTCTGACTCCTCCACACTGAGTACTAACCCTGATTGACCATATCACATGTGAGATCTTGCTGGTTTCCTATCTGTGGAGAAAAAGGGTGGAGTTAATCATAGAATGGTAAGGTTGGAAGGGACCTCAAGGATCATCTAGTTCCAACCCCCTGCCATAAGCAGGGACACCTCCCACTAGTACAGGTCACTCAAGGCCTCGTCCAACCTGGCCTTGAACACCTCCAGGGAGGGAGCAGCCACAACCTCCCTGGGCAACCTGTTCCAGTGNGTAAATACATGTAAATAAATTGTGTATATATGCTTGTAAATTTAGCTTTGCTGTAAAATATAGCTTTATCTTATTTCCAAGCCATCTGAGCTTGTCTGCTAAATTTTAATTTGGGGGTGTGATTCCCTAAACCCACCACACAGACCTCTCAGCAATCTGTAACCCAAGTTTCTTTGCTGAACAGATAGAACTGCATTTGCCAGGTTCGTTGCCTTTCTGATGGAAAAAATTCACAGGATAGCTCCTCCCTGACTGAAGGTTGTTCTCCAGCTTTTTCATATTGTCCTCATCCTTATCAATACACAAATGAACCTACTAGCAATGCAGAAATGTCAGGGGAGCTGCCCTACAAAGCTGATTTTAAAAATAAATTCAAATTATCAACAGCCTAATTCAGCCACACTTGAGGTGATTTCAGCTGCTGGTGCAGAAGGATGTGTACAGACTGCTCACTGCATTCCCCAAGCACACACCAGAACACATCTAGCACCCCTTCAGTGCTTGAATTAATAAGTCAGTGGTGTAGTGGAAGCGAGGCAGCTGATTATAAGTGTGCTGTGATCAGAGAGTGAAACAGCTGAAGAAATAGTATGAGATGGTGACATCAGTGAAGAGGTACACCCCAGTGTGCATACTTGTAAGGAATATGCTACTGGAGGACCTTATCTCTCTACCATGTGTGCCACTTACTTCATGAACTGGCAGTGGGATGCCAGCCAGCCCTGTCAGGGATGTTGCATGGCCTGAGCTGGAAGGCTGTGAATGACCTTCCAACTGCCACCATAGTTCAGGTGTTTGGGAAGGGCACACACGTTTGTCTCTGACAAATGTGCCAGCTGCTCTTTGCAGCGCTGGGGCAGCTAGAGAGACTTGTACAAAGGAGGGGAGGGAAAATCCTGTGAGGCTGGTAAATAGTAGTTAAATGTCTTCCATGACTGGAGAGAGCTGATGAGGAAATCTATAACTAATTAAGACCAGAGGTACTTGCAGATTTGTCTGTATCATGCACTGCCTTGAAATCTGGGAACAATACCTATATATGGCCTGAATAGCACACTTCAGAGCTGCTGCCCAAGTTCTTTTATCTATGTAATAGCTTGCTTGTGCAGGGAAAAGGAAGCCAGTCCCAATCCGAAGTCTCTTGTTTGAAGATTTGTAGACACATATGCCTCAAAATTACAATAGTTATTGCAAGGCTTCACTGTATGAACCAGAAAGATTAGAGACTTCATCTTTTACAGAAGAGATGAACAAAACAAAGAGATAGAGGTACCTTTATTGCAAAAAGATACAGAAGATAGGGTAGAAAGTGTAAACATTCTCATATATCAAGTAGTGAGCAAATATGCAATAATAAAACAAAAGCTTCTCTTGGAACCCCATCTTTAATTTATCTCTGGAATATCCTTCCAGAGGGATTTTATGAATTGGGAGTGTGACATTTATCTACCTTACTCTCACTACACTGAAAAAGAATATTTGTATAAGGGGGCCTTAATGTATTAATAATTTTAATGAAGTTTAAAAAAGAGAAAAAAAAAAGCTTTAAGAAAAGAAAAGAAGAGCACAAGAGACATCCATGCTTCAGCCTGTAAAACAAACTTTGCATTTGGGAAGAACATGCCCTTATAGCCACCTGCTTTGAGATATTTTACCCCTTCCCAAGCCACCAGCTGGTATCAGCCACCTTTCAAGACAGGAGATCGAAAGAGAATCATCAGTGATTCAGTCTATTTTGGCAATGCTTTAATCATAAACTGGAACAGACCCAACAGCTATGGCCCAAGTAATAAAGCAGAATAGGACACAGCCTGTTCAGCCCCCTGCTGTCACACCCCCAGGTGTACCACCTCGCCTGGCCATGCACTGCTCTGAAACCAAGCCACATTTTATACCCCAAGCCTTTTCTCTGCAAGATGGATGCCAGCAACAGCAGGGCAGAATTGGGGTCCTCCCAAACCAATTCACAGACTGTCTCTGCTGGAGGACTGGGACTGTTTCCAGGGATAGGGACATAGCTGAAGAATCCATCTTAGATCCAGCAGAGGGTAGTGTAGAGGATAGACACAACCCAGCAAGCAAACGCCTAAGATTCTAGAGCAAGCAAGAGATGCTTACAGTTCCAAACAAACCAAGGGTGCAGTAACAATAACAAAACAAAATGACACTTAGCCTGGTGGGAAAGTCACAGAACTAAATGCACTCTTCCGTTTGCACTGGCCAAATGAAGGAATGCATCAAACTTCATCACATTCTCCTCATCTCCACTTTTCCCCAGTACCATCATCTTCATTTCCATGTCTAGTTTTGGGAAAGGAAAACCCTCAGGCAGCAGTGGGCTTAGAACAGCCTTTTTCTGAACATCTCTACTAGAAATCTGTCTTCTTTTTCTCTCTCTGGAGCTATTCTCCCTTCCCTGAGTTTCCCAGAGAAATCACTGAGTAACTTGTGGGCTCCATTTCTCTCTTTCCTCCCTCCCATTGTCCTGTTGCTAAATTACTTGACTGAGCAGCAACATCCACATTCTGGTACAGCAGATGAACGCAGTGCTACTGCTGCTTTAATTTGGGGGTGTGGCAAATTCTCAGGTGCCTCCACAGGTCTTGCAGCTCATAGGCAGATCAGCAGAAAGATGACCCGGGCTCAGAGGTAAAGGTGACACATGCAGGAGATTCATGGCTCTTGCCGTACAGTGTCTCAGCAGGAAGTCAAAGAGCCACTAAAGTAGAAGCAAAGTCACAGCATTCTCAAATTATTCCATGCCTGTGACGCCCTGGCTTAGATGAGGCATTTCCCATTTAACAGCACAAACCAGGCCCCAGCCCCAAGCTTCCATGCCTGCAACTGCAACATCTCTGCTTGCCATCTAACAGGATTAGGGCAAGCTTCTGGATGCAGCCTGCTCCTGCAGGTAAAATCTTATTACAGGACCTAGCAAAACCAAAAATGCTTTGGGAGAGCAGTAAAAACCTAAACCAGTCCACAGCGACTGTCACATCAGCAGTCATATTTTTTAATTTAAATGATGAAACATGGCATCACCACCTTAGGTCTAAATGTTTTTTGTCAGCTTGGACAAAATATAAAGGGAGTCTTCCAATATTTGTTTTGGTGCACAGGTATTAAATTCAGGTTGACAGAAAACAAAATTACTTTGCTTAGAAAATATCCTCGGAGAAGATAACATCTTAATTACAGAGACAGGGAAATGGGATTCAGCCTAGTAGATGTATTTATTTCTTGCCAGTTCCACTCTAAAGTGCAGCAAGGTGGGGATCTCAGCAGCAGCCACGATGGCAGGGGAAGTGTCATTGTGTTATTTGTGTATTATTTGCTCTACCCCAAACCCCATCATTTTTAAAGGCTGAGTGAGGAGTAACTTGCTCATGTACTGCCATGGACATAAGGTAGCTGCTTTCCCTACTAACACTTGAGGATTCCCTAAAAGCCTGTGGGGTTTGTGATTTTTGGGGGTGGTTTTTGATCTTTCATTTCATCACAAAGTTATGAGAAAAGCTACAATTATGTTCTAGGCCTGATGAACTAAAAATCTTCCAACTCTGCTGTGACAATTCAGGAACGTAAGCCAGGATTACAATTACCTGAGATCATTAACAAAGCTTAATAGACTCCCAAGTCAAAACAGGACAATTAGCAGCTCCTGTACCAAAATAGAAAAGTGTGGAAATGGCATGTGTGTCACCATCTGCTAACAATATGCAATAGGCAAACCAATTCAGGAAAAGAAAAAAATTTAAAAAGAAAAGATTTCTTGATGAAACTTGTTCTCATTTCCAAGAATCAAAGTGAATATTCATCTTCAGCATTACACTTTCCAGATTCCCAGCTGGGACCAGAATGAAAAGCGTCAAGCATCTCATGATTTAACCATTACAAAATTTCCAGGCCAAACTTTTGAGCAAGAGGTTTGGATACAGATCTGAACCATCATATGCCTTGTCTGTGAAGTTATAGTTATTGCTAACTATAGCAAGAGTTAGCATTTGTATGCATACTTTTACAATACCCAGTTGCTCCTGAACTTTGCTGAAGCTTTTTTTTCCCTGTTCCCTTGATTTAGTTCAAGGAGTAGGGACCATCAATCTGCTTTTCAGACAAACAGGAACATTTACTTCTTGCTGAACAGCTGTCACAGTGTAATTAAAATAATTTACTGTTCAGTGTTTCTGAGCCCCTTATCCCTCCTACCCTTCCTCTCCTGCACAGCTCCTGAAAGTCATGCCACAAGCAAATTAGTTTTGGGTTATACTAGAAAACATCTTAAAGTCTGAGATACTTTCCTTTACATTCCTCTTCAACAGCAGAGTCTACCATCAAGAGGGGCTGCACACCACAGAAGAACAGCCACAGAGACACAAGCAAAGCCTGCAATGTGCTTTCATCTCCTTTGATTTGAGGGGGAGAGAAATAAATGATAAGAAAATAAATCAGAGTATCCCAATCACTACAGACCTTTTCTGAAGCTGTTTTATAAATTTATGTAACACAAATAGCTCCAATCTTCCTGGTCTCATATATCACTGTCAGCATTTTTCATAGGGATATTTTCTTTTTTCGACATGACTGCTGGAAAATCCAAGCACAGAGCTGCAATTCATATTCTGAAGAAAACTGTGAAGGAAACTCATAATGTCTCAAAATGTAGTACACTGTACCTGTACACTGTACTCCAAAGGGCAGCATCATGGTAAAAATGAACCATGTTCTGGGAAATTAAATTCCTGAAGTACTCTTTAGTGAACATGAAAAGTAATTTCTTTTTTTCAGAGCCAAAAAAAAGTCTTTTTCATGTCTTAATTCCAGGATGCATATTTGAATCCTACCAAAAATATTTTTTTTCACCCACCCAATGGACTAAAAAAAAGGCTCTTTTTTATTCACCTCAAGAAGCTAGAGCAAATGACCTTGTCAAGGATTGGGTGTTTTTTTCACCAGTTTGCCTATATATAGTTCACAACTGAGTAAGTTTCTTTGCTTAGGGAGCAGCTCACCTTTAGCAGTAACTGCCCTCCCTCAGCAAGTTTTCCTTTCAAACGAATACAAAGATATGTCAATAAAAATTAACTGGAAAGGGCTCCAGCCAGTCTCAGGAGATGTTGAACAGCTAAAGATAGGCACAGATTTACTGAAAGAATAGCTGAAATCAACGATTATCAGCAACAGGCTTTAAAACAAGATCTTTACACTGCTGCCGGTTGGGCATGGAGATGCAGAAGTGAAGCGGGACCCCATCCTCTTCCTCATCTACCGCAGCAGCCTTCCCAAGCCTTCTCACTTACACTGTTTATACTTATTTTATGATACATTTACAGGCCCATTTCCATACAGTGCAGTTAGGAAAGGAGCCTCTTACACTGTTTGTTCTTCAGCCATGAGTGACACACTCGCTATATCCGCTCTTCAGCATTTGCTGTTCAACATCAAACAGAGATACCAGCAGGGGGTTAGGTGCTTTTCCAATATTAGATCAATCAAGTAATGGGCAAGTTAACAAATCTGTTTGCTTTTCATGGTGTTTTGCTTTGATTTTTTGTAATTAAACAGAAGACTGGGTGGATCCTGCCCTTTCCCTCAAAATGGAGCACTGCACATACTTTAACTCTCTATTTACTTTCTGAAGCATCATATTCTTTATTCTCCTTCCTGGTGACAGCTCAAGGCAAACCACAGTCCCTAGGACATCTGGAGGTTGTGGTTTGAATTAATCCCTTCCAGCCATGAACAAAAGTGATCATCTTTGCTGAATTAATAAATACTTCAGACTTATTAGTATTTCTGAATTGCAAAATTCCATGCTTGCAAAAGCTATACAGAAAAGAGTCCCTCGTCAAAAGGTTATGAAAAACAAAAATGAAGCTTCTGTGTCAGTTGTCCCAACTGCAGAATGAGAAAAGGCATCTGCCATGTGTCTCTAATTGATACACAGCAGCTCCTTTACTATTCCTTGCTTCTCCTGAATTCACACAACCACGACTTTACTTTCCCAGGGTCTTTTTGTGGATGTTGGGGGGGAGGGGGGGGAATGGCTAGAGATAATGATATGGTTATGCAAATGATACAGTCAACACAGCCAGCAAGAAAATGCAAGTATCCTCATTGTGAATAGCAACAGATGCCAAGGCAGAAGAACCCTGTCTTGAACTGGACATGTTTTAAATTATTTACAATTTTTGCCAGCAAGACAAGGGAGAGGTTAAAGTAAATCCAGTACATCTTGTAAGAGCTAGAAAAAAAGCAAAGAGTTTATCCAGAGAGTGTGCTCCTGCCGGAGCCTCTGTACCACCCCTCGGGGGTGAGGACAACATCAGCGTACTCAAACCATTCCAACAAACTGCGCCCTTCTTAAAAGTCAGTCTGGGTGTGCACCTCTGGCAGAAAGCCTGCCTGGGCAGCAGGGGGGAGGGGCAGGGGAGGAGAACCAGATTCACTTTCTCGCAGGATTTTGTTTCCTACTCGACTTCAAAGGCTCTCCTTCACAAACACACGGGCGGTGAATCGCTCCAATTACAGATAATCTCGCCTTGCTCATTTACCACAACACAACCAGCGACAAAGAACTGAAATTGCTGAGATCTCTTCAAGCAGCAAAAAGGGCCGTGGTGACAGGCTGGAGAATGCGTGACTTGTTTTTCCACCACCCTGTGATGCACACATACCACACCGCGTTCGGGAAACTCAGAGGAGCTCTGCGCACAGGCTCCGAGCAGTTGTCTGCCAGAGTTAAAGCTCCAGTTCCCCCCTCCCTGAGTCCGAATCACAACAAGCAGAACCTCTCTGGAACTCTCTCTTGCAAATTACTGTAGTTTCCCATCCGTCTTCAGCTTGGATGACTTCCCTAGGTCCACAGGGGATGATTTACAGCATTCGTTTTGGATTAAGGGTTCCTAAACTGTGACTCAGGAGACAGAGTAAATAAATGATCTGCAGCTGCCTCACAGAGCCACGTTAAATGGTGAAAGTGCCACTTTCATGTGGTGGTTGCTGCCGGGTCCTAAATGAGTTTGAGTCTAGCATTCACCAATGACTGTGACAAGTTGGTTTGCAGCCTGAAAACAGTATGAAAGATATGTTGGACATCCTCAGTCAAAAAGGCCTTGCTTTGGTCAGGTTTTTCTAAGCAGTAAAGTTGTTGGCTGAAAAACACAACATTGTTTTCTGCTAGTGGTATCTATTGCTTGACATTTGCTTTTACATCAGAACGTACTTGTAACACCACACCTTGCTTTGTGTGCAAACAATATTCAACCCAGTTGTGTTTGGCTTGACATCCAAGCTAGCTGCAGTGTGACTTCACTAACAGAAGTTAGTGAAGGCAAGCAGGCAAAAGAAGAACTGCATCCTTTGGATCATAAGAAGTTTTCAGAAGGGACACACTGCTTTGCTCATTACTTTTTGGACAACTTCTGAACATTTATGGATTTTTCAGTAGGCACAAAGTCATTTTTCTAGGAAAGAGATGTTTTATGTTTGTGTTCTCTGTGTATTTGATGAAAGGAAAGCACACAGCACCACACTAACCTGTTATTTTACCTTCCCCTCAATTTTCAGTTGTCACATCTTAGTGAATCAGTTGTTGCTAAGTTGTCTCCAGCGCTATAGGAACTTTCCTGTATCACACCACTCACACGTGGAGGCTGGACTCTGTGAGTCACTTTGAGATATTTCACTTAAGCACCCCCTTTCTGCAGAGAGGACACAACCTTACAGGTTGCCAGCCAGTCCCAGGTAATTAACTGCACTCCAGTAGAAAATTGCGTTAACGTAGCCAAGCCTAACATTGATCTGCTAGATCAGTGCAAATCTGCAATGCAGATGCTGAAGCCTGTTACACCAGTTCACTTCAATCTTTTAAGTTCAATAACTGAAGCAACTCTACTCATTAGCTGCTCAGCACACTGTGGAAGATTCTTTATAATCTATCACAATTCTTGGTCACCAGGTGGTCTGTGTGTTGAAATGCTGTAGTTTGAAAGAGTGAAAGGAGTTGTGCCTGCACTGTTTGCAGACTGCTGCGATACAACACAGGAACTAAACAAGCATGAAGAAACACCACGCTGTTGGTATTCAAATCATTTAGTGTTACCTCATCTGCTACCACTGCAGCTGTGTGAGAAGAAAATGGTTCAAATGTGCCCAGCTTCCAGCTAATCCCAGATATGTTCTATCTTAACGTGGCTGCAAACTCCAGCCCTTCAAAGCTTTGGCAACCAATAGCTGCAGCTCCACTGTGTCAGGCTCCAGGTCCATTCCATATTTACATTTAAGTCAGATCACAATATTTAATATGTGGGCTTTGAAATTCATTGATAATGTAGAACAGACTAAAGGAGCAACACTTCCATCTAAGCACACAAGACAGTTTTTCCTGTGTATCAGTGCATTTCTTTCTTCTGAACAAAGATCTCACATGAACGGGACTCTAGTGCTAAGTATATAAAATAAAAAAACTCTGACCTGCTAGAACAGCTGGAGTTGAGCACCAGTTGGAACCAGCCTCACCTTTGCTCAAAAGAGAGGAAAGTAGCCTAAAATCTTCATCTTCTAGAGAACATGGCCAGCAACACTGTCACCAACATCTTGTACCAGATGGCCCCTTCTACAGAGCAGCACGTGGAAAGGGAAGCAGAACATTTACAGCTTTTCCTACAGCATCCAATTGCATCAGGGACTGAACCAGTTAAATCACTGCTCCATGCCAGCTGATAAATTATGTTCAGAAACCAAGTAAGCATTTTGAAAAAAGTTTGATTAGAGCTGCCTGGGGGCCTGGCAAGATGCATGAAACTTATGTGACCCACTTATATTGCTGATCAGAAGCCTTTTCCCAGCAGACAGTGGGACAGTGCATGAGAATAGTCAGTGAAGGTTCAGGGGAAAGCTCTCCAGAGAAATATTTTGCAGTTTGTTGTCTCCAACTTTACCATCACCATGCAGCATGGCAAGGCATAACCTCTTGTATTCATTGTGTTCAGCAGGGTGAGCGGAAATTTTTAACTCCGTCTGCATCTACTACCACCTCCTTTTAGAAGCAAACTTACACATGGCCAGAGTAAGGCTAAAATAAATATCTCTTAATGTAACCAGAGATCATTAATGGATTAGATCTGTACCTGGAAAACTCAAGTATTTGATGTGCTACTGGAAGTGCAGATGCTTGAAATGTGTAAGAAAGTAGGAATGTAAGCCCAAGTACAGCTCTTACACCTGGATGAATCTTGCTTCATCTTCCCTAATTCTTCTCCAGGCACATGGCCCATCCATTGACAAGTGTGTTGTCCCAGTTTGGTTTCCTGGGAGTCTCTATTGGCTGCACATCAAGACAAATGTTCATTCTGCTATTTGACATAGCCAGGGGGCTTAGAGATGCTAGCCAATCCTTGTTCAACTAGTGTTACTGTTTTACAACATGTCATGCTCGGTGATACTGAAAGGAAAAGCCAATAAAAGGAAAATTAATCTTGTGATTAAATGCAACACTTTGGATTGCTGGCTGCTGACACTGGCACCGTGCCACCCTCTCTGAGGACAGAACAGAACCTGTCTGCTGTCTTCACCAACAAAAAGATTTTTACAAAATGAGGGTCTCTTGCTATGAATGATCAAAATGAGGAGTTTGGCAAAGAGACCTGGCCAGTCGTCAATTACAGCTTTGTTCTACCCCAATGTAAAGCTGATACTGTCCAGTTCCAGACTGAGATAATCAAAGCTCTACCCTTACCATGCCATGGAAGTTACAGCTAAATTCACAGAGAACTTGCAGAAAATGTCTTAGAGAGCAAGAGTTTGAAAATTTGTTTTTGAAGATATTTGCATGTGTCAGCACAGAGTATGGATTGTTTTGAAATCTGAACCCTCAGGGCTTGCTAAGCACCTGCTCTCTCAAAAGCAAGTTTATGTGCCACTGAAAGATCCGTGCTGGCCCTTTGGAAAGGGATTAATTCCTTTCCAACTATGACTATTTGCATAGAATACTGTGTTTATTATGCCAACGTCCTCTTTGATGCTTGCACTCGAGCATCAACTGTAGCTTCTGTACTCACACAGCATTCATTTTTATTCTGGCAAAGTTTAAATTAAACTCTGCTTAGAAGGTCTTCCTTAGGGAAATTCAAATACTTAGTGAAAACAAGAGAGCTCATAAGCACAGCCCAATCAGCATACACTTCTGAATGACTTATCATCATTGTGTTAGAGGAATCTGACAGAAACTCCATACTGTAAACAGCAGGGTCTGGCGTCTAAGTTATTTGCAAATGGAATCCTTGCTCTTCCAGCCCTGCTCTCCCTCTTTCCACACATTCTTTAGCTGTCCACAAAATGTCATCACTTTATAGATGAGGTATTTTCTTAAAAGTCTAACAGCATGATCACTGGGCAGTCCTTCCTGTTCAAGAAGGCTCTCATCTATGGCGAATCACGTGAATGACCAACCTAACTTCCATCACCACCAAAAACATCAATCATACCTTCACAAGAAGACATTTTAAACATGAAGGAATCCAAACTCTAATGCCTCTAATTTCTTATTTCAAGATGGTTGATGATGTTACAATATATCCATTAGTTTTGGCAGCATCAAGGCCTCTCAGTGTGATGAATGATGCTTCTTATAAAATGCTCCTAAAAGTCAGTTCCATCTAGCAGCTGCATACAGGTGTGTCTCAACAAGTGTGATGACATAGTTGCTTCCCAGTAATAAATTGTAAAGATACCACTGCTTCCCCAAACAAATGCTTGCTTTATGAAATCCACTCCATTTGTATGCTTTATTATTCTCAGCTATTCCTAAACTGCTTCAAAGGGGACACTGGGAAGTCTCACTGAGAGGGTTGTGAAGACACAAATATCTTGGTCAGAAGAAAACTTTGACCAGGCTTCTGGTGATGAATAACAAAAGAACAGTTTTTGGAATCAACCTCTCAAGCTATGAATGGTTGTTTCAGACAAAATGGTTCTGAGACATACCTCACATAGAATCACAGAATGGTAAGGTTGGAAGGAGACCTCAAGGATCATCTAGTTCCAACCCCCTGCCGTAGGCAGGGACACCTTCCACTAGCACAGGTTACTCAAGGCCTCATCCAACCTGGCCTTGAACACCTCCAGGGAGGGAGCAGCCACAACCTCCCTGGGCAACCTCTTCCAGTGCCTCACTACCCTCACTGTAAAGAACTTCCTTCTAACATCCAGTCTAAATCTCCCCTCTGCCAGTTTAAATCCATTGCCCCTTGTCCTGTCATTGCAAGACCTTATAAATAGTCCCTCTCCAGCCTTCCTGTAGGCCCCCTTCAGATATTGAAATGGGGTACAACCTGTTCATTTGTGTGCTTCCTCTGATGAAGTAGCCCTAAGAAGCTGTTTTTCAGCTTCCCAGGCAGGAAAAACCATGTGTTGATAGAAAAGTTGTGTTAGCTAACACTATGAATCTATAAAGGTGATGAAGAGCCCTTAATGTTGATGCAGCTGCTGAGGAGATGCTGTCAAATTGGTAAGCATAGCCAGGTGATTTGTCAGTGTTCAAAGACACTGGATTTCCTATCTTCCACTTCCTCCCTCAGGCTCCTTGCACATCCACAGGCCCTCCAAAGCCATCTTTCACTACAGCCTGAAAATTGCATTTTAACTCCTCCTCTTCTCCCTATCCATCTTAAAAATCCTCCAGGTTTCCAGGCATGGTTTTCAGCTCAGTTGCTCCTTTGTTTCATGTAAATATGAGAAGGAGCTTTTTCACTGTGAAGGTGACAGAACACTGGAACAGGCTGCCCAGGGGGGTTGTGGAGTCTTCCTCTCTGGAGATATTCAAAACCCGTTTGTGTTCCTGTGTGATCTGGTATAGGTGATCCTGCTCTGGCAGGGGGGTTGGACTGGATGAGCTTTGGAGGTCACTTCCAGCCCCTGACACTCTGATTCTATGATTCTCAAAAAGGCTGAGTTTCTGCACTGGGATGTGATTATTACATTCAGTGTTCTAAGGATATCCTTATTATCACAGTATCACAGTATCACCAAGGTCGGAAGAGACCTCAAAGATCATCAAGTCCAACCCATTACCACAGACTTCGAGACTAGACTGCAGTAGCTGAATGCAGCCATGCTAAATGTGGGTGCATTTCCCCGCCTCTTGCAGCTTATGTGTCCTTTTTACAGAGCAGCAGATTGGTGTTAGATTAATTCTAAACCCTATTTTATCAGATTAATCTGATTAGCTTGGATTTCAGATCCGTTCTGCAAAATACACTAAAAATCCTCTCCAGTTTTAAATTCCGGGAGAAAAAGCAGTGAATTCTCTAATGCATCATAACAGAGGAACAAAGTCCCTAGTAAAAACAAACCTAGAAGTGAGAGGCACCAAGGCTGTGACAAATGAAAAAGCATAAAGAAGCACCAGGACAGCTCCTCTAGTAACATTCCACCATGACCTATGTGCTTATGACTTTGCTAAGTAGTATTCCAAGATCACACTGAGCTTTTTCAACTTATGTAAGCAATTCAGCTTGGTCCACAATGACTGCATATGAGCAACATGCCAGAGACATTTTCACCTGAAGAGTTCATGGTCTAATCCCACAGATACAGGTAAGAAGGTAATTGGAGTATTCTTTACATTGTTCACAGGGTGAATGCTCTTCTGATAATGATAATGCCTAAACTGAAACATCCCATGGGAGAGAAGGGCAATAAACACCAAGATTATAGTGTGAGAAAAGGCTCTTCAGAAGCACAATAAAGACAGTAGTTTTCACACTTGTGCAACTAAGATGATTTCTTCTTGAAAAGTCCTGCTGCACATGAATATTTTACAGTGACCACAAAGCTGGACAAGGAGATCTCAGTTGTGACACACAGAGGAGCAGATACCTTTAAATTCTCAAACAAAGCTAGGTTCTGACCTGATAGGGGAGAGGTGAAGCCACAGCAACCTCATTTTTGTCTCAAGTGATGGCAATTCATCAGCAGCTCTGCACTGCATTAATCTTATTTTGCAAATGTTACACAACATGGCTGGGTTGGGCTTCCAGACAGTTGAAAAAAGTCAAGTAGAAACTGCCTGTGTTTGCCTGACACCTCATTTTCAGGCCACTTGTCATCTTGGTATTAACAATGCAGTAGCAGTTCTGCTGTGAAACAAATTCCTTATAAATATGGATTTACAAAACTGAAATGTTTGGGTAATAAAGACAGCTGAGAGACACAAACCCACAAGCAGGATCATATTTAAGACTGGTTGCAAAATACGACCAGATTGACAGCATACAACTCTTAACATCTTCATAAGTCTCAAATATGAGAAATGTGCATTTAAACAATACAACAAAGCACAAAAGTAGCATCTGAAGACTCCAATGAATGCAAGTCACAGATACACAAATACAGGATTTTGTTACTGCACTACATTTCCAGGCTGCATAAATAATTGTACATATATTCTGTGGCTCTACTAAGCCACTGTGACAACTATGACCTTATTGTGGCAACAGAACGCCAAGAAATCCCCTGAGATTTAGCAATATTTTCTGACACCACAATCCTGCAGCTATCTCCACAAGCAATTAAATGAAAATGCTGCACTGCCTCCTGCTACATTCCAGAGAGCTGTATCAGGCAATGCAGCCTGCCTAAGAAAAACATTGAAGATTTATAACTTGTGACTGACAACTGCCAGCCAGCTCTAACATACTCACTACAACTTCTTCAAGTGGTTCAGATAGACTTGCAAGAGAAACACTACACCATATTCCCCTGAAGATGTGCAAAATATCTTCCAAACAGATTAATATTGCTCAAAAGGAAACCTCTACTCTTCCACTGTTGTGGAAGATGCCAGACTGCTCTGCACTTTGTATGCCAACCCTTCCTGCTACCCTCATCACAAGCAGAGAAACAGCCGTGCATGGCCAACAGCCCCCAAGAATATCCCAAAGGGGAGATACTCAGCTGAGTCCAGTCAAGCACCCAGTTTTATCTGGCAGAGCAGGGAGGCTTGCAGCTGGCTTGGACATGCCAGTACTGGCATACAAAAACTTAGTACATCCTTGAGCTCAAAGCTACCAAAGGCATTGCCACAGTTACCTTGGCAGCATTTCAGCAGTCAAGGTCAAAATCAGAGACGAGGCTCTAAATTGTCAGCATAGCCTTCAGTTCTTACAGGTTATTCATAAAAAACAGAACCATCAAACCAAACCAACAAAAAAAAAATCCTACCAACCAACGAACAAACAAACAACACCCAAACAAACAAAACCCCAGCACCCAAGTAGTTGCAAATTCTGTTTTTTCTTTCTTTGGGGGTTTTCTTGGCTGGTTTTGGCTCTTTGTTCACTATCAGTTGGGCTAAGCTTACATACCTGATGAGCTACACTTCACCACTCCTGAGCTGGAAGATACAGAGTGCATGCAGCACCTGTATGACAGCCTCTTCCTCAGGTTGTTCAGACAATACTGTGTCCATCAAAGGACATGCAACGCAGGAATCTGACAGAGAGGAATTGATTTTAACACATTACTCAGGGTTTTGCCTGCTTTCATTACACTTTTCTATTACAAGCAAAATCACTCTCTGAAACACAGGACCTGGAATCAAATAAAGCAGAGCCTCAAATTCCTGCCTGGAGGGTCTATGCTACAGAGCATTTGTAGACTCAATCAAAAGGCAAAGTTTGCTGATAGCCAGATTTTTAAACTTCATTTGCTCAGGCTGTACCAGAAGCATCCAGCACTAACACAATTCCAGCAAATAGAGCAATCATTTGTTCTGCTTGACAAAGGTCAGCAGCCATCAGCTTGAATCTCCCACTGAAGTCTGTTTACTGAATTCTGCTTTCAGTGGCAGAACCAAAGACTTAGTTCACAATGAGCTGGGCCTCACCTTTAGACTGAGCAGCCAGGAACATTATGCCTTTCTTCTACTCTGCAGTTTTAAATTTGCAGGCTCTAATCCTGAAAACCAGGATTCTATGTAGTATGTTTTGAAATCACATGATCTCATTACAGGATGAGATGATTCCAGACAGACTATGCACAACGAAATGTACTCAGAGGCCCAGCATGTGACAGCTATGCACATAACTTACCGATTCTGCCTCAATAGGAGAGTTTGTATCATTTTACTCATAGAACCTTTTGATTTTAGTCTCAGCCAAAATCCAAGTGGGAAATTCTGAACACTGACATTGCCTGCCACTCGATGGCAACTCTCCTTAAAACTATTAGCTTTTATTCTGAGGTACAAAGAAGGCAGATACTCTCTAATAACATTGAGCTGGTCTCCCTTACTGCAGCTATGTTATTGAGCTGCTGTTACCTTGCAGTAGGATTTGCAAGGTAACAGCAAGCTGATACCTTGTCTGATTCTGCTAGTGCAGAGGTATGCAGCTTGTGTGTCTCATTATTACATGGAGATTTCCAACTTTCAAAGGGGAAAATGTGATTTAAGTACAAGATCGTCTGCCAAATTCCCCAAACAATTACAGATGTTTCTTACATGTCTGCCCTAAGAGGGCTGACTGCTGAAACCTAGACTTATCCAAACCACTACAATTTCCTCTACAAGCCATTTGCCTAAAGTAAAAGGACGAGAGAAGATCTATGATTTATGGATCATGACACAAACTTTTAAATCTTTGCTTTTAGTTTACGATTTAAAAAACATTTAAGTATGGAGTCAGTCAGTCAAGGCAGCTTTTGGTCCTTTAATCTTGTGCTCCAGTTTCACAGCACTGAGTCAGTACTTGTTTCCCTGCTTTACTCTGTATTTACTGGTGTTGTTCACTGCCAGTGTCTACAGCAAGAAAGCAGGTAACTAAGTTGCAGAATATTGGAAATGCAGCTTCTAACTCTGCAGCGGTGAACAGCCTAGGTGAGGAATGTTTTCCTCACAACCTTAAGCCTGCAGGTTTCCCTGCACCCCAGGAGGTATTGCTGCTGGCACACCAATTATTGCTTCTCCAACCTCATACAGAGATTGCCTGGCACGGCAGGAGCAGAATGGCTCTTTGCAACCCACCTGTCCACCACTCAGGGTCTGTCTGGATCAGTGTCACTCAAAACAGAAGATGGGCTTTGGTTTTTCAGCTTGTCTTGATAGTTGTGGAGCAATCCCAGAACTGCTCTCAGTTTCTTATTCTGGACCAAGCTGCCCCCCAAATACTTGATATTCCTCAGCTTCATACAATTTACCAAACTTTAACCATTTTGGGTGACTACTCTGAACATATCAATTTCAGTCTTTCTTTTTTTTTATTTTACAAGCAAAAGAAAAACACTTCTTGCCCAATTAAATTCCAGTAACTTATACTAATGATGATGAGGTTTTGGGCCCAAAATTTGGTAGGGTGTTGCCACTGACATTTCTTCAAACCAGAAGTTTTAATCATATATTATCCCAATTTTTAAAATAGCTTTCACTAGTTCAAAACACCACTTTTTCAGTGAATGAGCTATTCAAAACTCCTAATCAGGGACCCATTTTACTAGGAGCTGTATAAACACAGCTGCTAGGAAGGGTCTGGTACAGACTGTAACATAATGGTTTGAATTCTGTTTGGAGGACAACCTTACAGTGGCAAATTAAACATGCCAAACATGCTTCTCTGACCCCCAAAAAAAGAAATGTGATGTGGTTTGATTAAAAATAAAGTAAAATTTAATACTCAGATACAACGAGCAGGATGTGGAACCGGAGCAGACATGATATATGTGTATTTGCACAAAAGAGCCACACCACATGAATAAGAGAGGAAGAAAAGTAGCTGAGGAGGAAAGACAACTCTAAGGAAAGAGAAGTGAAAACAACCTGAGGCAAAACCAGAGCTGAGGAGGCCACCTGAGACCTGCTCTGCCTAGCAGAGTGCAGCAAGCCAACTAAGAAATCACTAATCCCAAAGGAAGGCTTCCAGTATTTAGCAAAAGCATGGGGAGGGCTCTTCAAATTGTTTTCCCTCAGTCAGGTTATTTTCCTTCAAAAGAGTGGGAGGAGGGCCATGAAAATGATCAGGGGGTTGGAACACCTCTGCTATGAGGACAGGCTGGGGGAGAAGAGAAGGTTCCAGGAAGACCTAATAGCAGCCTTCCAGTACCTGAAGGGGGCCTATAAGAAGGATGGAGAGACTATTTACAAAGGTCTGTGGTGACAGGACAAGAGGCAGTCACTTCAAACTAAACAAGAGCAGATTTAGATTGGATGTTAAGAACAAGTTCTTTACCATGAGGGTGGTGAAACACTGGAACAGATCACCCAGGGACGTAGTTGAGGCCCCATCCCTGGAGATATTCAAGGTGAGGCTTGACAAGGCTCTGGGCAACCTGATCTAGTTGAGGATTCCCCTGCTGACTGCAGAGGGGGTTGGATGAGATGACCTTGGAGGTCCCTTCCAACCCAGACCATTCTATAATTCTACAATTCTGTTCACCACTTTCAGGGTCCAGGAGAAATCTGTCATGGAGCCAAAACCAGATGGGAAAATGTTTACCAATGAGCAAACAGACTCAGTGCCAGAAGAAAGCCCAAACAATTTTATTTGTAGATAAAGCACATGAGGCTACAAGTGGAAAGTGCTGGGAGGTCTGTTTGAAGTGGTTGCTTCCTCAGGCTCCTCTGGATGCTGCAGAAAAAAAGATCAAATCCTGGTTAGAGACACTTCCCAGTGGTTTTAAAGAAGGGGTGGGGAATAGGAAAGTTGGTTGGTTTATTTGCTCAGTGCTGAAATAGCTCTCAATTCCAGCCACAGACAGTTCTACTCCTAGCAATCATTTTATTGTGTCACAGAAACATCTATTTGAGATAGTTTGGCTTCTATTTATTCTGTGTATGTAACAGAGGGGAGGGAGTTTTCAGAAAGGCTTTGTGTTTGGGTTAACGGACATGTAATCATTTTGGAAGGCAAGATCAATCACTCAAACTAGTAAGGTAAAGTGAAGAAACACCCTGAATTCTCCTTAGCCAAGGAAACAAAAGAATAAATGATCACATTGTACATGGACTTTAAGGTATTACAGAAAAAGAAATGGACTAGAAAATTTTGCAGTAGAACTGCATATTTGAGTTTCAGATCGAAAGGACTTCTAGGCAATGTTTGTTTTTTTTTCTTTTATGGATGTGGGAATTGTTATCACTAACTGTTGAGCTTACCTTCTTGCTGGATCTTGTATTCTCATTCCTAGGAGAGAAGAGGAATATATCAGTGTTGTGTTGTCAGGCTGAAGCTGGGGAGGTGCTGTTAAGAGAATTTTCGGAAATACCTACTTACCTAACTCTGTGCCTCGCAGGTGGGGAGGGTCCCTGTAATTTTGGGTCTTTTGATCATCTTCAAAGAAAAAAAAAAAGAAAAAAAAAAAAGAGGAAAGGAGGCTGCATCTCAGATTGCAAATGCTTGAGCACCCAGTGTTGGCTACTGCAGCTGACATTGGCTATGGCAAAGCAAATTATGCTGCATAGCAGATGATTTAAATCTATTGTCAGTCACATCTATATACTACAAAAAAAAAAAAAAAAAGGCAACATCCATTGAGTAACCAGGTTATGTTGCTTGAGTTTTAATTTGGGTATTTTTGGTTTGTTTCTTAAACTGCCAGTTCTGTAGACTGAACAATTTTGTACAGAATAAACAGTTTGTTTCAAAAAAATCCCCTAACAGGCTATGGATTTTTGCCCCCAAAAATTCTACTTCCACTAAAATCTGCAGTCTCCTCTTGGACTTTCCCTGCTGGCCAGGGAACACCTCATTGCTTAGTCTTTGGATCGTCCTTGCTTGCTTGTTTATAAGCAGTGGTCTGGCCTCTCTAACAGATTGCACCTGTGAGAGATTCGCCCAAGCAGCAAAATCACTCCCAGGGAAATAGTTTTTAACCACATGCCTTAATAATGATCTCTGGGATGTAATGCCTGGAGTGTGGATTTTAGTATGTTGCTGACTGACAAAATCTTTCCATGAAATGGAGCTTTTAGTCTCATTATGAGGATCCTTCTTGTTGGGATAGATCTTGGTGTTCATTTTCTTTATGCAGAGATGGCTAATTTGGAGAGGGAGATCAGGATGGCTGAGGAGACACCAGAGGTCAAATCAAGGACAGGAGACAGGCCACTTGGTAGGGTAACTGTAGATGCCTGTATTTTGCTGCCGTATGATTTGTACATTATGCATTGCATTAAGAAATAAGACACAAAAGCCACAAACTATGTATCATGTTCAGTTCTGGCAGCCTACGTGGGCTACAAAGTCCAAGTCCATTAGGAAGAAGCCTATACCCTATGTTTGACATATGTTTGTTCTTATACAGCCTCTGCTTGTAATTCCACCCATACAATCCAGTGTCTGACTGTATGGCTCGTTTTGAGCTCAGTTTCAGAGGGCACTAACAATCCTGACAGAGATCTTATTTCTGTCAAAACAGCCATCAGATTCTCTGACAGAACACAGGACTGGTTCGTTCAGGCATAAACTGATTACAGGGAAGTAGGAAGAGATTATTTTGCAGCTTTACTAAAAAAAACAATTGGTGGATTTCTGATGCTTTATCACATCTCTTCCACTGCCATGGGGTTGACATGACTTTGGACCTTTACACAGAAGTTTCAACTGCATTACCAAGTATGAACCAAGACACTATTTTTGGTGACCTTAGAGAATTGCTTACATGTCAACTATGTGTCTGTAATTACTAATGAATTCTTATCAGAGGTGGGACTTAATTAGATTTCTGACGATTATCCAAAGCCTCAGAGACTTCTTAGCTTTGTACAATGTGTTTATTACAGATCTCAGTTGTGTGAAGTGCCTCTGCTGCCTCTAATTCCCATGGAAAATTTATTTCCCACCCCACTTGAAAAACAGTTATGGGATGCACTTAGGATTCACTATTAAAACCCTTATGAAATATGATGATAATGGGAATAAATCTACCTTCAAATGGTTGTAGGCTACCTCCCACAGCTGAGATTTATGCTTTTATGACAAAAGACCTTGGTTCAAACTCACAAACATTTTTGGGGGCACTGTGTAAGTGCTTTAAGTTTTCAAAGTGGAAGATAAGTGAAGATTAGGTTCAACAGTCAGCTCTCCTTGATAAAAAAACAATAATAAAGATCTATGAATCATTCTCTCCTTCCTGAGTCAAAGCTTCCCAGAATCATTCCAAATTTCCGTCCCTCCAGCCTTATTCTAATAGAAATCCCTGCTAAAGTAAAGTAAAATGAGGAAACTCAGTGGTTCTTTGCAAGAAGTATTGCCTACCACACAGCAAGGGTTTTTCCACCCTTGGAAAAACACTGCCTCTCTGAATGGAGCACTGCATTAAATAGATCTCCCTCTGTCTGACCAGGCAGAGGCAGGAATTCCTCTTGTTTCTGGGGTGAAGGGCAGCCTCCCAGCGTGACAACAGAGCCTGCCCCAGCAGGTGGAAGGCAACGTCTATTCACAACTAATGGTCACCCCAGGTATTTAGTGACACAACTGCTGGAGCTGTGCAGCAGTCCGCAAGGCAATTGTGCAGGTCAATTCCCTGCTAAGTCTGTTCCCTGCAAGCACACACAGTCCATCTCCTGGGAAACCTTTTTCTGCTTCAGCTCTGATAGCATCTGAAACTCTTAATGGAGTATTTGACGCAGCCTTAACATAATCAGATAAATCAGGTGAAAATGTAGAGAATGGATACCAGAAAATTACTAATTTCAGCCTTTTCTCTGGCTGGAGACTAAGCAGAAACAAAAATACATTTCAGTAAGACTGAAAATGTCAGGGAGAAACACCCCCAAAGGATGACAGAGGAACTGGAGTCACAAAGGCAAACACATGATAGAGAATCAAAAAAATCCTCCATTGGGTTCCAGCTCTTAAGTTCACAGGCTGGGGAGACACAGCACTGAGACCATCTGGTTATTCCCTTTCTGAGATGGAAACTCTCTCTCACCCTTGCTCAACCTTTTACAGCAATCACATGAGGAATCAGTTGAGCCAGGACATCCACTCAGATAGGTTGCACATGGCAGGTTTTCCCCACCACTAGGCTCCCTCTTCTCTCCCCAAAAGGGTACTCACTGCTGAGCTCTTCTAGGGACTGCAGTGGATTTTTAAAGCACATACTGTTGTACCTGCAAAACCACCTGCAGGACTCTGTGACTTGTGGGAAGTGGAGGGCAGAAAGGTTATCTTTGGACAGTAGAAAAGAAATGCAAACTTTAATTGCCATATAGCTAGTACCTAGCAGATGTGAGCAGTGAAGATAAGGAAACTACCTCTATAGCATTCAAATTGGGTTTTAAAGAGAAAGAGCTTAATCCATTTCTAGTTAAAAGTCACGAGAAGCAGAGAAATGACACTAACTAAACATATGTCTGCTAAAAGAGCTGAGAAGAGAAGCAGAGTAACTCATGTCTGCACAAGTTAGATTACTTCTGCAATCTATAACTAATCTTTGGGCAACACTAACAGTGCCAAAACTCCACGTGGCCACTTTGAATTGGAAAAGAAGCCAAAACCAGGGGACAGCCGTCCAAAGGGAACACAAAAGCAGATTCCAGCAGCTTTGCTTACGGGCTCTATTCACAGAGCTTAACTCTACACAATGCAGCCTGGCAGCGCTTGCCTGACCAAATTAACAGCGTGTCCCTAATGAGCCTGCTTGACAGTTCAGTATGTTGCCATTAACCAAGCAGTCGATGAGGCTTCACAATCCTCTCCCCACTCCCTGCCCAGATGACAGGCTTGCTCCTCTCAGTCACTGCCATTTCCTTAAGAACAGTCACTTGTCACAGCAGCTTGCGATTTTAACTGGCGCTTTTGGTTTTCAGGTGAACTACAGCCTTAAGCCAGGGGGCAGGGAAGAGGAAAGTTCCCAAATCCCCCTAAATTTACTAAAATGAATTCTGTCCAAAGATTGGGCATAATAAAATGGTACAGACAGTAAATACCACAGCACTGATCTTGACACTGCTCATCCAGCAGGACTCTGGCAGCTATATACTATTGTGTTCTGATTCAGGGGTGGAACAATACTGTCACTTGGTCTGGTATTTTTTTGTAAGGACCTTCACCCCTCCACCCACTCCAATTCCCCTTTCCAATGTCAGGTATTAAAAATAAGAGCCAACTTAAGAGCATTCCCAATAGAAAAAGATGTGTTTGGGCCCATTTAACCTTGCATTTTTTTGATGGACACGTGATTCAAGATGGGCTGGCATCACAATATTGAGCTTCAAATTTGACCTGTGATGAGGCTCGGATAGAGTTGTTCAGTTTATTTAATTAGAGAGTGGTGCAATGTGGATTTAAGAGTTCCATGGTCTACTTCTACCTCTTATACTGCCTGTTCAAGGGCTCTCACAAGCAAAACTTTCGTGAAAGCAGAACAATCAGCCTAAATGACACTTCAAGAGCAAGTTTTCCAAGGCTTCCTAAAGGTGTACAGTGCAAAAACAGCATGAGACACTTTCTTCCATAAATTAGAATTCAGATGGGTTGATCTCTAAAGCAGTTCAGAGAGAGTGTAACACTGGGGTTAGGCTTCATCCTAAAGCTGGCTCTGCCACTGAAAGATGAGGTATTATGATACTGCTCTGCAAATTCAAAAGCAGGATATAGGACATAAAATACACATTCAAAGTGCCTGCAAGAATCAAACATAAAAGATACTGAGCACATTGCTGCTTTCAGAGATAGGAAAGGTGATGCTATTTGTTCCACATTAGGTTAAAATCTTCCAATATCAGGTGAGCAATCACAAGAGTTGGGAATGCTGTAGTGGCAACCTTACACAGCCTCTACACTTGGGTAGACAATTGCCATAGTAAGGAGATCCTCAGCTATCCCAGACTGCAGTCTCTTTAATCCAGATTAGTTTAGCTCCTTTCCAGACTGTGGGTCTTTCATGATTTTTCAAGCACAGACAGAAAGAAAGTGCACACATTTAAGTAGGATGGAAACTGAAATAGGTCAGTGAAATGAGTGACCCTTGATCATCAAAAATCCTTTAAAACAGGACCTGAACATGCCTGGCTTTAATACTTCAAAAGTTACCAGCTCTGTGGTCTTAGTTCTCCAAGAAACAAAGTTCACTGATAATAACTGCTTTTCCCAGTCATGACTGTCTGTCATTTTCAAATCCTTGCTTCATCTCACTAAAAAGCAAACATTAGTTAAGGAGCCTGGAGGATATCATGTACAGATAGTTAAGTAGTCTCATGAAGCTATTTTACATTTTAAAAGACACTTAAATTCTTACATGTCTAAATGTTATGACTTCCATAAAAACACTAAGTCACTTAACATTTTTATCTGTTAAGGTGATACAAAAAATTATTTTCACATTGGATATTTTTTGTTAATTTCCCTTCAGCAGCAAATTTAAAAATTGATTTGCAGTGCAATTTTGTGCAGACAGAACTCTGAAGAGAAGACAGTTCCCAGCTTGTCCCTGTGCTGACAAAACTGTGACAATGGCAAAGCACTGCTTTGTCCAGTGATCCCCCTTTAGCACACTTAAGGTGCTGTGAGGGAACCTGCACAGAAAAAAACCAAAAGCTCTTCATATGTAAGCCCTAAGTAACACCAGAAACAAGAAAATATTCCTCCAAAGTAGACCTCTAAAACAAAACATAGAATCATAGAACCAGCCAGGTTGGAAGAGACCTCCAAGATCATNACAAAACAGTCCTTCAGTTTTGCTCAGATAGCAGCTTTCTGAAAAAGGAAATATTACAAAAGAATTTTGTTCCCTATAAATTTCTCTGCATTTAAAGCAGAACAATAAAAACAAAAACAAACAAACACCTTCAAACAAAACCAAAACCCCCACAACCAACAAAAAATCCTACAAAAGACATGCACCACCCTCTTGCACTGCTGGTTCTCCATGGGTAGCACTGCAAACCAAGGAAGTCCATGATGGCACATTTCTTCTGACTCCTTTTGAACAGGTTCTCTACCAACTAAACAATAGTTTGTTTTCACACAAGCTCAGACAGCTTACAATAATGTGAATTTGAGGTGGTGATCTGGGGTTTGGTTTTTTGTTTTTTGGGTTTTTTTGGGGTTGTGGTTTTGTGGTTGTTGGTTTGGTTTTTTTTTTTAATAGTTTCTCATCCACACTGTTTGGGAAAAAAGGCAAAAGAAACCTTCAAAACATAGTATTAGCAACAAAGATACTTGGATTCAGATTGCTCTGAGATTGGTGAAACTATGTAAGGCAGTAACCTAATCTCTTCCTGCTTTAACTAAGTTGCTTGGCCCTATTTTTTTTTCATCTTGCAGAGCAAGCTGGATACAGGAGGAGATGCAGATTTTTATCCTGCAGTCTGCTACTGTAGACTTTAGACCACACAGAAGCTCTATGGCAGAGAGACAAGACATACTCCACGTGACACAGAATCACAGAATGTCAGGGGCTGGAAGGGACCTCCAAAACTCATCCAGTCCAACCCCCATGCCAGAACAGGATCACCTATACCAGATCACACAGGAACACATCCAGGTGGGTTTTGAATATCTCCAGAGAGGGAGACTCCACAATCCCCCTGGGCAGCCTGTTCCAGGGTTCTGTCACCCTCACACAGAAAAAAATCCCTCCTCATGTTTCCATGAAACTACCTATGCCTCAGCTTCCACCCATTGCCCCTTGTCCTATCATCAGGCATCACTGAGCAGAGCCTGGCTCCATCCTCCTGGCACTCACCCCTTACATATTTATAACCATGAATGAGGTCACCTCTCAGTCTCTTCTTCTCCAAGCTAAAGAGCCCCAGCTCCCTCAGGCTCTCCTCATAAGAGAGATGTTCCACTCCCTTCATCATATATGTGACTCTGCCCTGGACTCTCTCAAGCAGTTCCATGTCCCTCTTGAACGCAGGGGGGGGGGGGGGCAGAACTGGACACAATACTCCAAATGCAGCCTCACCAGGGCAGAGTAGAGGGGAAGGAGAACCTTCTTTGACCTACTAATCACAGCCCTTCTAATACACCCCAGAATGGCACTGGCCCTCCTGGCCACAAAAGCACATTGCTGCACACAACCCAGCACTACACAAAATGAAAGTTTACTTAATTGGGAAATTCAGATAGACAGAGGACTTGTTTAGCTCATCTGGTTTGTGTTCAGAGCAAAGCTTGCTTTAATTCCTGTCCATGTTACTAATTATTCCAAAGCGTGTATCTGTACTCAGTGCTGCTAATCAGCAAAAACAATACCCTCTCTGCAATCAGAGCCAAATTTAGAGGTCTGCTGTCCAGTTCATAAAGTTTAGTGTTCTATGAATAAGCACAATTAAGCCCTGGAGAATATCCAGGCTTCAGGACATAATTCCCACACAGAGCCTTTGAAGCAAGACTTTCAGCATCTTTCCTCCAGGACACAAGCAGATTGTAGTGATATGGCATCTCTGGGTTTTTTTCCCCTTTAACCTGAGGCAGCTTAAAATGGAACATTGTTCTTGAGCAGGAACCAGCTCTTCCTCTAGGTGTTTGCTGTGTAACGTCCTGGAATTTATCCAGATCTGACACAAGAAAGCATCCAGAAATAAAACTAGGAAAAGAGAATATGAGCAGTCACAGGCAAAAATGAATAGCACCTTATCCTTAGGTTTTAAAATTCACCCCATGTACCCTCAAACTGCTGGAAAACCTCTTTCTTCCTAGTCCCTGACTTCTCCCTATCTCACGACAGGTCCCCATTCAAGGCCAGAGCCTCAACACCTCAACAGAGAAAACAGTCTGGGCTGAAATTTATACTGCACAGGATGAGAGAATGTTAAGCTCATTGCGAGGAGGAAGGAAGGAAAACCCATTAGTAGTCAGAAAGGAAGCACATTTCAATAAGGCTCTTTTGTCTTTAGAAAAGGGAAAGCAAGCAGAGAAACACATTATCCTGGCTACACAGTTGTGCTTACATAGGCTCCTTGCTTGGAAGATCTTTAATTTCTACAGAAACTACACAAAAAAAGAAAAATCACTGAACCCTTAAGAAGAGAATCTCTCTGAATAACAACACCACCTGTCTGTTCTGGAAGAGATCTAAATATTTGCACCTTCCAAAAGAAGTCAAGGACTGTAGGTGCCAGATAAAGAATGTGCACTAATTTTTGAGGTATAGCACTTAAGTGCTGATTGCACAGCAGACTGGCTCCACCTGAGTGATTAGGCTGAGACTTGGCTTGCCTGCTGGACCTTCTTTTATTTCTTCTCTCAAGAAGAACATAGAAACACCACTCCAGGACATCCCAGAGGTTTCTCTGGTTGCCTCTGAAACCGTACCAAGTTACAAAACCTCTTCAGTGTGCAACTGTCAAGCCTGAAATGGAGAGCAATGAAGTGCTTCTGGAAAGGACGTAAGGGTAAGCTGACCAGGACAGGGCCCCCAACATACTGCAGAAATGCCAGACCTAGGAACTAATGAGTCTTTGATGCACTTTCTTCTTTCTACAGTGAGCAGACCCTGGGAAGAGGCAAGCATATATCACTGGGAGCTGGGAGGAGTGCCAGACAGGTTCCTCTCTGAAACGGCATCTCCATGAGCAGCATGGGCTGTGAGACCATCCATCCACTGGCACTGAGCAAGAGCCCTGTGCAGAACAGCAGCACTGCTTGCAGCACGTGCCTGCCTGGATTTTCCAGAAGTCACAGCACCTTCCGCAGCTGTGCCCAGCCATCTGCTTCCTGCTCCTGATGAAAACTCAGCAGCTTGGCTAGACTGGATTTCAGTTTTAACAGTGGGTTTGTAGGTTTTTTCCTCCATTGGAAATTACATGCTTAAGCACAACTATGTCTCAAGATCACGGAAGACAAAGTATTATGGGTTATCATATTAGCTCCCTTCTGTCTGCCAACTCCCAAGAATAGAAGCATTATGTACCTATCACTGCCTGTTCCCATTGAACAAAGGCCACAGTACTTTTATGCTTTCATTCACAAGTTTAAGCCAAGAAGAGTAAGTCCAAAACACCCCTGAGACAGGCAGTCCCACACCGCTCAACAGCAGTGCCACCAACTCAAGACCAGAGCACATTTGCGTGCACTGCAGATAGGGTTTGGCCACTGTTCATGCCACTGCACTAAATGTGCTCTTCAGAGAAGGGCCAAACAATAGAATGTTTGTGAGATAATGTAGAGGGGCAGAGCTGACTACTTAACATTTTGAAAAATGCAAGGGCTCAACGAACCGAGCAGAGGCACACACTGAACAAAACCTTTTCAGAGGCAGACTGAAGCCTACCCACACATTACCATCTACCAGCCTCCACAACAAGCATGAACTGAGACTCAATTGTGTAATGCAGATGAGAGGCTTTCACCAGAAGTCTGGCAAACTGAAAGGCTCTCTTAAGTTTCCAGCAGTAGGGCTGTTAGTGGGAGCCACAGTTCATAGGACCTCTCACACCCTCCTCAGGAACAACAACCTGCAGTAAGAAAAGCAACAGCCTAAAAATGCAATGTAGAGTGAGGATCAGCACTGCTGTGATAGCAAAACAGCTCCTAAAAACATCTGATACCCCTTTGCTTTTTCTGGAGAAGACTTCTCTGCATATTTTGACTTTACATTTTAGCTGCATAGCCAACTACAGAAGATGTTGTTAACTTATTCAGTCTTATTACAGTAATTATTTACATTAGAATCCATTCTTCAGTTAGGCCCAAAATACATTACTGCTTGAGCTCAGAGAGGCAAATTCTTTTTCAAGACCTGCTGTGAGTAGCCTGCTTTGGTGTGGGATGGCTGCCTAAGACCTGATGATGATGGAGGAGCCACATGCTCCTCTGAGCAGACTATCCCTCCTAACCTGGTAACCAGCACAGCTTCTCCATGGAGATGTCTGGGGCTGGATCTCCTCCCTCCTCCATACAAGGAGTGAAAGGCTGGCAGATCCAGCCCTGGTACCAGCCATACTGGGCAAACTTCTCATCTGGCTTGTTCCAACACTCCTCTTTAGGCAACTTCTACTGGCTACACTCAAAGACAGGATTTAGGGCTAGATGGACCTAGTACAGCTGAAGGAATAACTGCAAGAGAAGCACTCTAAGAGGAAATACAAATCAACACAGATTAATCTTTTTTAGGTGTCATTGTGGGAATAATTTGGCCTGCAGAAATTTGGCAACAAGGATAGAGGCTAAGCATGCTGCAACTTTCAGATCTGCATGCCTGAGAGAGTTGCACAGTTGAAAAGCAGTTCCCAACAAGAGCCTTGTAAGGCTACAGGCTTCTCAATGGTCATTCAGTATGAAATACTCTGTCCAAAAGTTAAATTATTTTCAAGTTAAAGCAGGGAGGTTTAATGGAAAATTGTTTTAAAATCTCATGCTTTTTGACTCGAAGCTCTAAGTAGACAAAGTTCAAAGTTCTGTTTATAGGTGTGATTACCTCTTCACTATTGACACATCTGTCTGTTTAAAAGGTGTACTTCTCATTTATACCTTCTTAGGAAAAAAATCCAACAAAACAAACCCCAAACCTTTGAATTTGTCCAAAGCCTTTCAATGACTATAACTGAAATTAACAGCACCCACTTCCATATCACTTCATTTCATTGCCACTTGGTATATAAGCCACCATTCAGTGACCACGTTAAACTACATGACAGCAAGAAGTAAGGAATTAAACAGAAAGCTGAAGAAATATGACTAAACCTGGGGTGACTTTGGGCCATCAGATTCTGAATGGATTCGAAACTGAGCTCTTGATTGTAGCTGATACCTGCCAACACTCTGTCTGTGTGCACACTTCCCACGCTCCCACAGCTCCTCTTCTGCCCTGAGTTAACACCACACCAGAGGTTGTAAAATCCAAACTATGGAATGAGGAACAGGCCAACACAACCTTTACAACAAGCCTCTAAACAAGTCTCTTGAACGTTAGCTTGGATTTAGCTACATAGCTGAGTTTTGAGTTTGTTTCTTTTTCAAAGCAAAAGCTTGTCATCTAGATATTAACAGGTTCAGAGGCAGACACGTAACATAAAAAATGTTTGGATAGTTCTCTGTTCAGGTGTACTCACAAACAAGATCAGTTTATCAGTATCTCTCCACACAATGCTCCCCTTTGCAGATATCTCAAGGTAGTTGTTGAGTCTGGAGAAATTAAAACTTTACTGTCTGCTGCTACAGTAAGTCAGCAGGAACCATGTCTGAAATGGAAATGTTGATTTTTAAAACTGTTCATGCTTTGGCCTACATTTTGGAAGTGGCAGTATAAATGTTGGCCCAGATGTCCCCTTAGCTGCTTGTTTCTGCCCTAGTACACCCAAAGAGAGCAGAATGCCAGTGTGCCGAAAACACAACAGAAAGCTCTCTACCAAAGCTCCTCATAGACCTACTGTTGATCTTCCTTACCCAGTCAAATTAAAAAATAACATTTCTATAAAGAAAAATATTTTCTTAATGCTGTCTTCTTTTCGGTAATGACAATAACAATGCATTGATCACCGTGCCCTTGCAAACCACACCTGCAGCTCTCAGCACACCTGCCAGCAGGCCATAGATGCTTAGTCACCTCCTCAACAGAGCAAGCAAACCAGCTGCCACCTCTGTGCCTGCCAGGGATTTCAGCTGCAAAGGTACAGATGTGCCTACTCAAAAGCACCCTATAAAGGCAGCTCCTCAGAAAATGAAACCCCTTACACCTTCTAAGTAATTCCAGCTGTCTGTACAGCAGGGATGGTATTTGTTATCCCATCCTTAGGGATTACAGTTCAATTATTTTGCTGTATATCATCCTCTATCCAAATATTCAAAAAAATCACACTGACTGCTTGTCTGTGCAGGAAAGAAGAGCTTCAACTGTATCAAAGGGGAGGAAAAATCCGAGCTGTGTCTACAGTGAACCTCCTCTAACATCCCTCCCCCAACATGGTGCTGTGTGATTTCAATGTCAGCACTATTACAGTTCAGCCAGACTGCCAAAGCCTACTTAAAAACTGAGCAATGGAGATTAGAGATGGAGTGGCTCAAAAATGAAGTTAAGCAAAACCTTTATGCATTTATCATGAAAGGGTAGGCTTCACAGTCCACGAGGATATTACTTGGAAAACAATCTACAACTGTGATGAGTTTCCTTAAGCTTCTGCACGCACAGGTCTGTATAAAATGGGATTAATTCAAAACCTTATCAGCAAAAATTCATATGGTCCAATTTATGGATCCTGCTTTACAGGGTTAAAATTTAAGCTATCTGCTGTACCGTGGAGGAAAAAAAATTGTTTTTATAACCACACTTACGATACTCAGAGCACAGTTCTGCCCTTGAGCAAGTTTCTATTTCATTGTTAATAAGGAAACCCTAAAGAAAAACCTCAAAAGGAGAAAAGAGAAATCTCAGACTACTTTTCATATTCATCTATTGTGCTGACATTCCCATTTACCCAAAATAAATACATAAATAGAAGAGATTTAATCCATAGTTCATTTTTGAGATAATCTTGAACAAACCAGGGATTTTAGTTCCACCCTCCTTTCTAACAGTATAAACTGTAGGTGAAAACACCCTGAACAAGAGTTTCTTTTGTTGCTGGTGTAGAAAATAAAAAGCTTGGGCATCAATATTAAAATCTCTTGTGAAGACCAGAGGAAAAAAAAAAGGGATAAAACTAGTCTGGTATTATATATGTATTTACATAATCCTGCAGTCAACTCTTATCACACTGAACACTGCAACATGAAGTTAAATAGCTACATGTTTTCCAAATTTTACATGCATTTGGAAAACTTCCTGTACCATAGCCTCTTAATTATGATTTTGCTGTATTCATTGTATGCCTACAATTAGATACTAAAACAAAAAAGAATGAAACAGGAAGGGAAGCACAAGCCCCACAGAAGAAAACCAGCAGAACTACCTGCATTGATTAAAAAAACACAGCAAGGCAACTTTTATGTTTACATTACTTGGCTTCAAATTTCCATTATCAGGTTTCAATTCATAATTCAGGAGCCAACAAAAGTAGTCAGGTTTTGTTTGTGGCTGAGCTAATTCCTATTCTTTCCCTGGCTTAGATTCCAATTCTAAAAAAGGGTGAAAAGGCCATCTCTAAAAAGGCCAAAAAGAAATTTCTTCTACTCAGGAGCTTTCAAGACCTGTCAATATAGAATCATGGAATGGTTTAGGTTGGAAGGGACTTCAAAGATCATCTAGTTCCAAACCCCTGCCATAGACAGGGACACCTCCCACTAGATATCAGAGATCATTGTATGTTCCTTGTGCAAGGCCCATCCAATATGATCTGTTAAGGAATCACTGAAAAGTTTAAGGTTCAAGGCAGCTAAGCTGAAACATTTATTGAGGGGAAAAGAAAAAAAAGTTTAATTGAGGGATTATTCCACTGCCCTGGATACTCAGATGCAAAACAATATTTTGTGAGTCCACAAAAGTGGACTCATAGGCCAGTTAAGACCAGTTGCACTAAGACTCTTTCAATTTTTTTACTGCTTACAAAGCTTTAATGCCAAAAGCTGAAGTCACCCTGTATGTATGTCTGTGCAAGCATTTGTAAGACCAAGATTTTTAAATTCATAGTCAGGAAACTCTAGAAATGCAATTTAATTAAGAAGTGAGGAGAGGCAGTGAACCAGTAAAACAGCAAACTCCAACTGTTTACCGGTGGCAACTTTATTACTCACAGCAACGAGCTTAACTCTTTCTTTGCAGTTTCAGATATTCAAAATGTTCACATTTGCACAAGTGAAATCTAGAGACCCCCTTAGAAACTTTGATATGAGATAGATGGCAGATTTAATTGTTTGCAGTTCTAAACTGCACACCTAACTCCTGATTGAGCCCTTTTCACAGCCAGTTATGCTTTCAAATGAAACAAACAAACAAACCAACCATAGAATTTCTGGCTAGGACACAGATTGTTTTGCAAAGTCAAAGATAAGAACAAACATTTTTGTTTCAAAGGTGGTACAATATGAACCCCCAACCCACTTCTCTCCAATTCTCATTCAACATGTGAGTGTAGTTGATGAGCCTCTCATTTCCACAGGTATTCTGTGATAAGCATAACAGCAGAAGAAAACATTTGCCAAAGCTGCTTGCCTGAACAAGTGCAAGGGCAAGTGGTGTATGGCAGGCAAGAATGGTGAACAGCCATCAGTCCTCTGGTAAAGAGAAGCAACATAAATGCTTTGCTCAGAAATTTCAGTCCTCCTCCTTGACCCATGTAAAACACATTGCAGCAGGCCAGTCATGCAGGACTTCTCATCTTCCTCTCCTCTGCTTCAAGAGGAGAGGTTTGCAAAATTCTTAAGAAAATAACATTTGTACCACATCAGAGAACAAGTTCATCAAGCTCAGCCTCCTGTCTGACACTGGCCAAAAGCAGATGCTTAGGAGAAAAAAAAGTCCTTAAGAACTACTCATTCATCACATCTTATCTATTCTAGTGTTCTTGAGTCACTGATGGTAAAGTTCAGGACAGAGCGAGCTAGCAAGATCATAATTCAGCACCAATAATAAAATCTTCCATTCACATTCAAAGCAAGACAAGAAATTTGAAGCAGTTCAAGACACAAGATGAAGGGCAGGTACATCTATCAACTGTGTTTCGGTTGAGCTCGCTTATTTCACAGGGCTGGATTTGATGACCCGTGAAGTTCTTCCCTGCAATAATATCAAATCACACAGCACTTTGTTTTCTTTGACTTCAAGCAGTCAGATGAGCCCCAAAGAAAAACAACCCGAGGATCATAGCTATATTTCAGAGGAAACTTGTTTCAAGTTTGAGGTAGTCTTTTCTCTCTGTCATTTACTTCCATTTGGCATTCTCAGGTATTTCTTAAAGCTTTTTTCATGCATTGTTTTAGGAATATATGTGTATATAGTTCATATATAAGTAGAGGGAAAAGCTAATGCATGTCCTGTAGTGTGCTAAGGCTGTGTGAACTAGAAAGAGACTGCTAATGAACCAATAATTAGTCATGCTTGCAGAAATTACTGTATTCATAGGTGGACAGAAGCACATTTCCTAAAGAAAGGTCAAACAACTTCTGACTCAAAAATTTCATGTAGATGAATAAATGTAACATCTTTCCACATGCATTAGAAGGGAAAATAAGAGGGTTCAGTTAGCAACCTCATTCCATTAGATGACACAGAATAAAACTGCATTATTTATTCAGGTAATAGGGAAAAGAAAACAAACCCCACAAAGTAATTCACAGATGCAGTGAAGAAGCTTCATTTCCTATTTGCATCCTTATCCTCACATCAATTCACTCCTTCCATCCAATAACCCTGCACATCTCTGCAGTAATTCCAGCACGCACCAGACAGTATATGCCACAATCAGTCAGCAGCAATGTGGATGCAGTCTGACCCCCAGTCCACGCTGGCCAACTCACTGGTCAGCTGCTGTCAAATGATGTGCAACAGCTGAATGCTGCCTGCATGCAGCTTTCTCCTGAGCAGAAACATTTAATTTGCGTTACCCTTCTACCTCAGAGAGAAATACGCTTTTCTAGGCTTTCTAGGCTCTCCTCAGATGTAGTGTAAGCTGAGCAATGAATCCAGAAGTTATTCAGCTGACATGGCAAGCGCAGAAGCCTGGCATTTCCTTAGGAAGCAGTCTAAAAAGAGCAAATAGCCTTATATAGTATTCAGATTCAATCTGGGCATCTTTGGTTTGAATTCGGAAAACAGTAAAGGCAGATAAGAAGTTGTACCCTGTAAATGCCTTTCAAAAAGTAACAACGAGGAGTTTAATCTTTGCAGGTACCTGGGAAGTTGGGAAATGTTAACATCTGAATCATGCAAACGGCACCCAAGCTCTAACCACAACAGTTTGTTTTTTTTTCACTCTGGCAGGCTAATCCTTATCATCAAACAGTATCTAAGTGGGCACAGCTTGCCCTACCTTAGCAAGCTATTTCAAATCCACTCTGATACAATACCAGTTTCATTCATTTAAGGTGAATTTCGGTTCAATCTCTTTTGCAGAGCCAAAGGATTAGAACTTGCTTAAGAAACACTTTCGGGTTTCTTAGGCTTATTGACCTTACATATAAGGCACATGAAAAAAAAACATAAACCAAACCCAGGTGTTCTAAAATAACATCACACAGCATGCCCAGATACTCACTTCTGCAGTTCTCCCCTTTGTATGAAATTATAGGGTCTGCTTTATATGTTACTAATTAGGCAACTTTGTAATTCTATGGCATTTTATGTAAGGGTCATTTATATTAGGTCTAATCTCACTAAGCATCAGAACTAAAAGCTCATTATTCTCAGGCAGGAAGGCAATAAAAAGATCCTGGCAGACAAGGCAAAGCCCTCCAGTGTCAATCACTAGAGGCCACTCACCAAGTGCTTGGGCTGCTCTCCACACACCTGAAACAATGCATGGCCTGCAACAATGGAAGCGGCTCTGTTCTGAAGGAAACCCTGCATGGTGTTCGCAAGCTGATGGCAGCTGCAGGACCTTGGGTTATCCTTTCAGCAGATGCTCTTCCTATTCTTTTCACTGAGATGAGAGCAACCGATGGAGTCACTGATTAAAGACTGGAAACATTTTGTACTGCGCAGTTACTATCACAGGTTGTGGTTCTAAGATTTGCAGCACAGAAGCAATAATACAGTGAGAAGCTGTATCAAAGAAACAAACCCCACTCTTAGTGAAGCCCACAATGCAGCAGTGGCAATCTCTTGTTTAGGAATGCCAGTTAAAATAAATATATACATAAAAGCTTAGGGTTTGTCAGGAGTTTGGGTATTTATAACAATATCGAACATTTCCACCTTTTTATTTCACAAGGATGCAGGATCAGGATTGAAGTAATGTAGAAGATATCAGGCACTCAGATTCCTGAGCTTACAGTTCAGGAAGTTTGGTATAGGTATGGAGGGAAGTTTGAACCCAGGTGTTTATGTATTTAGATAGCTTAGTATAATCTCCATTTTGGCATGCTTGAAGAATTCTCAGAGCTCTCAAATACCCACAGCCACTGAGCACTCAGTCTTGGCTTTCATTGCCTCCCTGCCAACAGACAAGGCTCACCAGATGTAGAAGTGAGAAGCAGCTGTAAAGAGTTCCATATTTTAATCCCCATTATCAAAAGTGGAGACCCACCCTCCACCCCCTTTGAGTGTTCCTACTGACAAACAATGCCCTTGAAGGACAATGTCACCCTGTAGAGTCAACTGGAAAACAACCACCGTGTGATGAAACTTTGCATTAAGAAGCTTCCCCACCTGCAAATCTACATCTCAAGCACCAACACCAAACATATTTCAGAACACACATCAGCTGTTGTACAGAGAATTCAGGCTCAGTCTCCTAGCAGCATCACTATTAATAGAATCCATTTAGAACTACCTTCAGTTTCAACCTCACCAAACTCTGTGGACTGAACTTCAAAAGCCAATGTTTGATAACTACCCAGAACAGATTTTTCCTCCTTAGTGTTCTACGATTGGTATATGCACTGTCAGAAGTAGTCCAAAGAACAACACCTTCACTAACTGGTTGATCAGTCCAAAAGATGGGAATAAGAACATTTTACTTTGATTAGAAATCCAGTGGCCAAAAAGGGCATGCCAGTGTGCCTGTGCTGTGGTAGAGATATTCAAGGGCTGTCTAGTTCTGTGGAGCTGTTTCTATAACTAAAGCAACTCTCTAACGCTAGCGTGATGCCTTTGAAATTAAAAATATACACATGCTGACATGTTTTCAAACTTGTCAGTTCCCATCTGGAGCAGCATTCACTCAGCTTTGCCTGCAGCTTTAAAAAGAGTGCTGTTGCTGGAATCACAAACGGAGCAGCACTGTGTGCACAACCCTGGGCCACACAGCCCAAGCAAGGGCTTTGAAGAGTGCAGCAGAGACAGTGGTGATTGCTGCTGTATCACATTGAGAGGGACTAATACAAACCTGCCCTCCTTCTCCCAAGCTCCCACACAATACTCTCTCCCAACCGCTCTGATGCTTGTAAGTCCCAGAAGGGACATGTGCTTCAAGGTACCTGGGTTTTAGGTCTTTGGGAAGCAGAGTACAAACGAGGTGTAATACTAATTATGAATGGCCAGTTTCTACCTATACAATTACAACAGATAGACACAGCTGCTTCTTTCCTCCCTACTTTTTAAAGCACTCAAGCCACTACAAAATCTTTGTTCCTTGCAGCCTGGTCATTCCCATAGTCTTTCCCCATCCACATATAGTTCAAAATCATCTGTAATGTCCCTTCATTTCAGCTCCTTCACTTTCAGTTCTACCACACTTGAAGACCATTCATGGCAGCTGAAAATATACAAAGATCTTGCTGTTCTCTGAGTTGTCTTTTACCTGCAGTCAAGCATGCAGCAAAGCATGTTTTGGCAGCTGTTCTGCTTATTAAGCTACTTTTACTTTTCCTACAAAGAAGGGATTTCTTTCTTCCATTCCTCTTGTATCGTGAACCTTGAAATATTGGTAGCCTCTGAGGCAGTGTCACCACTACTCTGGAGCCTCTAAACCAGTGTTTTCAGGGAAATGCAGATTTTAACCACCACTATCTTATGGTGCAAACTGCTTTCAGTGCATTGCTTCTTATGCAGATGGACTTTTAATGATATTTACTATGCTTTGAATGTCTTCGAATCAGCATTGTCATTCTCATGGCTCTCTGCTGCTTTATACCCACTAAGCATTGGGTAATTCTTCAGTGCAAAGATTACTGCTTAGCATATTATACCTCTTGTAAAGTGCAGGATAAATAATGCTTATATTTAAAAAGGGACATTGTCAAATTCAGTCCCCAAAGAGTGAAGTCCATGTTTAAATCTTCATAGGCTACTGATACTTCTTTTGCATTCTCTCACTGTTTTACCCTTTCAATATCCAACTACATCAAGCAGACACTCATACATGGAAGATTCTCTCATGCAAACCAAGAACTGTGATCTCTAGCTCCTGTGATGCTGCAAGTCAAGCTCTGTGAAAATCTTACATTCTTTCATCTGGTCACTGGATCACAAACCTAGAAATCAGTTTGAGTTATCTTACAGACAAGCCTTTCTGTAAGTCACTATTTATGTGAGACATTAAACAAGCTCCCTAAAGATTCTCAACAAGTCCTTTTAGCTTATTTGGTTGACTTCTGTAGGAAATATATGACAAATAGAAATTAACAGCTCTAATATAGAATACACACACACAGAGGTTGGAAGAGGCCTCAAAGATCATCAAGTCCAACCCGTTACCACAGACCTCAAGATTAGATCATGGCACCAAGTGCCACGTCCAAACCCGCCTTGAACTCCTCCAGGGACAGTGACTCCACCACCTCCCTGGGCAGCCCATTCCAGTGGGGAATGACTCAGTGAAGAACTTTCTCCTCACCTTGAGCCTAAACTTCCCCTAGTGCAGCTTGAGACTGTGTCCTCTTGTTCTGGTGCTGGTTACATAGAGCATCTGCATTTTATGAGACTGGAACTGTAACTTCATGCCAAAATAAGGATGTTTCTGATCACCTTCCAGCTAAAAGGCTTGACACTGAAAATTTCAGTTGAAGTGAGGACACAAATGGCTGGTGGGTTTAAAGCACTATTTACTTGGCTGCCCTATGCCTTATGAAATATTGGAAGTTACATGCTATGAACCACTCACATTCCTGGTTGTATTGCACAGGCATAAAGGAAACATCAGAGAACAGAAAAACACCCCATTACAATCAATTCACCACACACTTCCTAGCCATTTAAATTTGCAGGGCACCACTTTGCTCTAAAAAGGAAGTGAAACATATCACCAGTCACCAATACAGAGTGCTTCTGCCTCTGAGTTTGGTTTGAAGCCCAGGAAATCTAGAGGAAAGGAACAGTAGTATTCAAGCTGAAGAGTGAATCTCACCCCAGATAAGACTGATCCACTCCAGCAGGTGTGACTTTTGTTCCTAGTTGAAAAGACACTTTGAAAAGAATGTTTTGTATTTCAAATGCATCTGTTTTGTATTTCAAATGCATCTCAATTCTTATGAAAGACCATGCAAGGCAGGATGTCTCTCAAACCTTTCCACATGAGACTGCTTTTCTTCACAAATGAAAATAAGGACTGAACTGAACCCTGGGATCCAAAGACAGTTCGGTTTGTTTTTTTAACTCATGAGTAAATCACCTCCCAGAAAACCAGGGTAATAGTGCTTCACTTCAGCAAATAAGGAGTTGGTTTTTTGGTTTTGTTTTTTTTTTTGTGTAGTGGATGAAGGAAGGGAAGCAAACCCACAAAAAACAGGTAGCAAGTAGTAAGATCTGTTCCTACTAGCTATCTGTGCTTAGTAGGCCAATTTGCTAGCACCTACTGGACACATAAATCATCTGAAGAACTTTCAGATGTTTGCCTCTCAGATTTGCTTCAATTTGCAGTATCTGTGCTGTAAATTCTGTCCACCTGACTGAACACTGCCTCCCTTTCTGGGCCAATCAGTCTGGTGCTTTAAGGGAGGTAAAGGAAGAAGGTTTCAGAACACCAACAGTGAATTACCAGAACTATTTCCTTAAAAAATGGCATGCTTGAGAACAGCTAATTTTATGTTGAGCATAACTTACTTTATTAATAGCACTGCAAACTATCTTTCAGCTAATAAGCAAAGGAATTATTATTTTAAGGCTCTAGGTTTCTAAAGACTAACTAAATTTCCAATTTTTACCTTTAGATATTGCTCTTATGTCAAGATACTTGGTACAGATCACCTAAGGCTGTAAGTTCTGTATATGAGAAGTATATTCCTTAGGAATTAGGGCCAGCATTGTCCTCAGCATGCTGTCACTGAAAGGCAACAGCTGAAGCTCTTAGGTAGACCACATCTGATCACAGCTGAAAGTGAATGGTCACTAAAAATTCAAATTACTGCATTATTTTGTGATTAGGGCAATAAGGTCTGTAGTTTCAAAATGCAGGCCAAGTTTTCAATCCTTGAATGCTAAATTAAGGTGTTCTGTTCTATATTGGTTCAGGGATAAGCTCCAAAAGTAGACTATTCAATTATACCTCTGATCAATATTTAGTGTCAAAGAAACCCCCTCCAGTATTTAGTGGGTTTTAGAAACAGTTACAGTCTTTTAGGAATGAAGCGCAGAGATACAGATCCTCTCTGGAGAAACTGAGTAGTCCACAAGACTGAAACATAGCATTAGAGACTAAGTTTCAGAGCATCCGAGATGTTAAAGAGAAATTACCAAGAAGGCCAATGGCATCCTGGCCTGCATCAGGAATAGTGTGGCCAGCAGGAGCAGGGAGGTCATTCTCCCCCTGTACTCTGCACTGGTTAGGCCACACCTTGAGTACTGTGTCCAGTTCTGGGCCCCTCAATTTAAGAAGGACATTGAGGTGCTTGAACATGTCCAGAGAAGGGCAACGAGGCTGGTGAGAGGCCTCGAGCACAAGCCCTATGAGGAGAGGCTGAGGGAGCTGGGATTGTTTAGCCTGGTGAAGAGGAGGCTCAGGGGAGACCTTATTGCTGTCTACAACTACCTGAAGGGTGGTTGTGGCCAGCAGGAGGTTGCTTTCTTCTCTCAGGCAACCAGCACCAGAACAAGAGGACACAGTCTCAAGCTGTGCCAGGGGAAGTTTAGGCTGGAGGTGAGGAGAAAGTTCTTCACTGAGAGAGTCATTCCCCACTGGAATGGGCTGCCCAGGGAGGTGGTGGAGTCACCGTCCCTGGAGGTGTTCAAGGCAGGTTTGGACGTGGCACTTGGTGCCATGGTCTAGTCTCGAGGTCTGTGGTAATGGGTTGGACTTGATGACCTTTGAGGTCTCTTCCAACCTTGGTGACACTGTGATACTGTGATACTTAGCCCTTTCTCAGATTTCAAGTCCAGCGAGTAGGGAGGGAGGGGGAGACAGTAAGAAAACACAACTTTTTCATTTGTCATCTTCACCCAGATGCACAAAAAACATTCTGTAGAATCTTGCCCTGGCATTTTGATAAGTATCACTAGAAAAAAGGCCTAAATAGTCACTCTGACAATTTCCAAAGTTTTTAGTGTATGCACAGGGCTAACTAACAAAGCAAACATATCACTCATTCAGCTCTGCAACATCTGGGATCTCTTAGCCCTACCGTCTCTGTCTCTGCAGACAAATTTGGTCTGAACATATTGGTTGCTGCTGATAGCAATTTACTCTCTGATCAGCTTTTGCCAGATCTAAATTGATAATTTCCATTCAAGAAATAGGTTTAAATCTGCACTGTTTGAGACAATTTACAGAAAGATAAAATAATAGCTGAGCTCTTGAGGAAGCAGAATTACTACAGAGCCTTCAGAAGGCTATGCAAGATCTTATTTTGTTCAACTACACTGTAAATCCGCCCACCATCCCACAAAAATAACAGATTGCACTATCCTGTTTCTTGGAGGAGATTTCCAAATGCTTTCTAGTCGGCCAGGATATGCTCCAAGACTTTTACTAGCAACTTTAAAAGCAAAAAACAGTGACACACCTCTGGTAGCACTGAGGGCAGTCCCAGTATGAGATGTATAACAAAGCACTCGGCTCTTCAGCCATCCAGGCAGTTAAAATTAAACACTGCCAAATAAACATCTTGAACATGTTAGCTAAAAGACCCCTGGCCAGCAAACAATCCACATAGTAAAACTGGATGCTAGCATGAAATTTGCAGATTTTTAAAGTATCCACAAGTACTAAGTTTCACTAGAAGCCCTTATTTTAATTATAGCACTCCCTGTAGGTAAAACCCCATTCCTCTATTGCATGGCATGTTATTAAATGAATATACAACTTCTAAACCCTAAAGGCTGAACACTAAGGTCAGTGGGAAGCTGGGCAGCAGCCCTAAACCAAACCTTTCTCACTAATACACCTTCCTGTGCTCTTCTGCAGAATTTTGTCACCAGAATGAAGGCACACTTCAAAACAGCTCCTTTTTAAATCTGTCACCTGAGCTTCCTGAAAACACAGGAGTTCTTCAGGACTATGCAGTGTAAACTGCAAACTCCTACAGAAATGCAGTGATGGAATAACATTACCTAGTACCTAATCATAAATCACAGCATGCATTTCCTGCTGTTGAGTCAGTTCAGTCTTATGTTTCTCCTGATCAGAAGGCAGTAGCTGGTTATGATGATCTATTGACTGAGATCTGCTTCAAGCTTTGGACACTGCAGCCTCCACAGCCTAACACCTTCCTTTGTTTCATTCCAGTCAGAAGATTAATATAGCATGAAGGGTCTCTGCTAGGTTAGGAAGCCAGAGTAATTACCATGTACTGCAAATGCCTATACAAATTCTCTGGGTACTTTGCACACTGTCACAAAAGGTATTAACTCCTGGTTTTTTTGCTAACCAAGGGCCAGCAAGCCTGCCCTATTACAGTGAAGAACTTGCTTAAACTCCACTAAAATTAATGGCTCTAATGCACGCCAAGGAGTCAGGCAAACTGAAGCCAAAGTTTCCAAGAACCACAAGTACTGCAGAGGCTTTCCTTCAATGCAGTTTTTTCTCAGGATGTCATCGGCCTCCCAAGACAATCTAAAAAGCTGACTGCAGAACAGGACTTTTAGAACTTCCATCTCTAGAAATCAAGACTTCAGCTCAAAGCCCTGACTGTATCAGAGATATACAGGACAGAGGACATGGAGTTTTTGGGCCATTTCCCACTCCATCTGCCTTTTCTTCCAACAGATCCTGAGAAGCTCAAATTTTCTCAATACTTTCAGATATAGCTTGAATAAAAACACTCTTGCCAAAGAGGAAAAGATAAATCAATCTCGCAGAACTTTAGCTGTAACTTTGCCTAGAAAAACCATTTGCATTGCAGTCCCATCTAAAATTACCACTTGTGAAGCAGTAACCTTTTGAGAAAGGCACTGTACAAGTATATATAATCTTGAAGTGTTTCAGGGCTCTGCAGACAATTTGAGTCACAGCCAATAGTTATTCTTTTAAAAATTCTATTGCTTACTTGTCCTGTAGCATCTTGCATGCATGGACCTCCTTACAACCATCAGGGGAATTCAATGAATGTAAGCACAAAGCTAACTGCCAGCCTGTGACAGAGCCTGAAATCAACAGCAAACTATCCACTGGAAAGCGTTAAGGCTGGTTAGCCAGAGGAGGGGAAGAAGAAACTGAAGGTTTTTTGTACTGCATACAAAATGCAGTTCATCTGGGTCTATTCTGCTGCCAAGATTTTATCATGGCTGAGTCTGGGTTTTGTTTTTCCTCTTCAAAAGATTAGTGTCCAAGCATATGAATACTTGGTATTTGTTTTGCTGTCAAAACATAAATACCATGTGTTTCATCCAGAAACACAGTACACTTCAAAGATTGATCAGAAAGGGAAGGCACACCATAGGCTAAAACATTTGCTCAGTAGGCAGCAGAGTCTGGGGCAAAATTCCTGACTTCTAGCTCAGTCTCTAAAGACTACATGTTTTATACAACAAAGTACTGATACATCCTTTGCTCTTCTGTTGTTTGAGATCCACTCATTCTCCCAAAGCATGTGTTTTCTTTAAAATCTCATCTCCGTCCCTAACTACTTTCTCAAAGGGAAATGTCAATGTGAAGAGGCCCTTATATTTGCTCGATTTATAGCCTTTTATTAGCTCCCCGTGCATGTGATGCCAAAGGCTGGGTTTTTTGCCAAGTCTCTTCAGTCTCTGCTTAAAGCAGAAGCAGATGCTGTAAATTGTCAGCACAGAAATACATGTTCTGGTTTAAGCCGTTCTATCTCATTATTTATAGGTAATTTCAACCCTTGCACAACCTTCAATATCACTTTCTCATGGATAGGGCAAGGATTGCTTATGAGTTTAAATCGTCCTGTTCCCAGACTCCCATCTCGCAAGAAAATATTCCCTCCACACCTACCAGCTGCCCTAAAACAACTCCTCCTATTCCAGAGCAGGGCTGTGCGAATTCTTCATGGCAGCAGGAGAGGATTTCCCCTCTCCTAAGCAGCACAGCCCAGACCATTGCCTCTTCCCATACTTCTGCTGACTGTTTGGCCACAGCTTTGTCTTTTCACTAAATACTGCACAATTAAATCACAAAGCCACTGCAGGTGCTCATAGTGAGTATGAAGAGTTATCTGACAAAGAATACCACTAAGGCATTTTCCACTGCTCTTTCTTTTACATATATAAAGAGTTTCTACACTTCCACTACATGTTCATGTCTGCTACACGTTTTTTTTCCTCACTCTTTGTACAGCACAGCCATGATAAACAGCATGTGTCACTCTTCAAGGACACAAGAAGAGCAAGTCCCATTCTTTTCCAAATGCTTCAAAATCCTGTTGCCAAGTAAAGCCTGCAGCTTCAGAGCCAGCAGCCTGCAGCTCTTGGATTAGCAGCTAACCATCTCCCAGCCACTAGTAAACAGCTTTGTGCACATACATCCATTGATCCTTTTTTCAGCCAGACGCCAAGTTCACAGCACATGCTGACTTGTGTATTGTTAATTATTCCTCCTTTCTCCCTGTATCCTTCCTATTCTGTGATCCAATCAGTTCACCTCATCTTTAATAAAAATACTAAAAACAATTACTGATTATGTCCAGTATCATCGTGACCCTCTTAGAGCTTCCTTATCTGAGTTTCCCAAGCTGCACATTGCTCAGACATCCACGTCCTCTTGCAGTCCTCTGGACCAAAGTCAAATGGTACAATACAAAGCATGAGTTCCTGACCACACTTCTAACACTCCAGCGCAGCCCCACTTCAGGATTTTCCATGGGATCAATCAGAGTAGTTCCAGTTGCCTTGGCATAAATCTCAGGTAAACATGTTTGATGCTTAGATTCAGAAAAACAGACCTCAGCCATCCAAATTCACCCTACAGATTTTATTACCAAGAGGAAAAAAAAAAGTTTCCTTTTCCAAATCAAACAAAACACCTGGAAAGTTTAAAACACTGTCTCCTGTTTGGACATGGCTTTCACTCACACATCTCTCATACACAAATTATTTAAAAGACCATTTAGGTGCAGCAGAAGGGAACAATGAGCTGTGCCAGGTCAACTACAGTAATGAACAGACAGAAAGGAAGTTGAGAGAAATGCAGGTCCCTGCTTGATGGGTTTATAACTGCACATGACAGGAGGACAGAAATAAACTGTTGACTATTCTGAAGTATAATTGTCCTGCTTCTGTTATGGTTTCTTGGGTGTCTCTGTGTGTGTATATATATTTATATATATGGATGTATATGGATGTATGTTTGTAGTGTATGTCTATATATATGAATGTTAGTGCTGCACAAACCATTGAGTTTGCTGCATAAACTGCAGAGAGAAGTTAATTTTCCTCTCTCTCTACCCAATCATCTTAAAACGTTACTGAAATGATGGAGCAGGTCCAGAGGAGGGGCATGAAAATGATCAGGGGGTTGGAACACCTCTGCTACGAGGACAGGATGGGGGAGCTGGGTTTGTTCAGCCTGGAGAAGAAAAGGCTCCAGGGAGGCCTAATATCAGCCTTCCAGGACCTGAAGGGGGTCTACAAGAAGGACGGAGAGAGAGTGTTTACGAAGGCCTGCAGTGACAGAACAAGGGGCAACAGCTTCAAACTAAACAAGAGCAGAACAGATTTAGATTGGATGTTAGGAACAAGTTCTTTACTTATGAAGGTGGTAGAACACTGGAAGAGGTTGCCCAGGGAGGTGGTTGAGGCCTCAATCCTGGAGATACTCAAGGTAAGACTTGACAGGGCTCTGGGCAATCTGATCTACATGAGGATGCCCCTGCTGACTGCAGGGGTTGGACTAGATGAGCTTTGGAGGTCTCTTCCAGCCCAGCCCTTTCCATGATTCTATGATTCTAAATAATCCCCAGGCAACTGAAAGGCACCTGAAATGACATTTTCCTAAGTGTTCTGATTCCAGAAATGTTAACACAAGAAACTAGGTCCTACTCATAATCCATATACATCTCAACCAATGGATTTAGCAATCTGTTTTGAGTGATGAGTGCTACAAGAAGAGGCAGGGTCACTCTTCATTTCTTAGTAATATTGAGGCTGCCTGGAATTCTGCTCTGCAGCAATGCAAGCCAGTTGATGTTTTATCAGCACTGCAAGCTATTTAAAGGTTTTGTCAGTTAGAAATTCTGCAGTAATTTTTCCCTGCAGTATTTTTTTCTGCATTCCTTCCCCTTTCTTCCCACCTGCCTCCTCCAAACACCCCAGCAGCTGAACAGCAAGTGTATCACAAAGCTAGATTCATCTTAACCTACCTAATATATTCTCAAGCAAATTACCAAGAACGAGTGGCTCAAAAGCAATAACCTTCAGCAACACAAAGTACTGGTGTTTATGCAACAGTTAGCCCCTCTAAGAGCATTATATAAACAGAGTGTTCACAAGCCCTCTGTATGCAGTGCCTGTCAGAGTGAGGCATCGGCAGCTATTTACTCCCCAATCCAACACATCTATGAGCTAATTTTACACCTGAGACTGTTTAAATCAATGGTTACAACACGTGTGTCAACACACACTAGTGTTCCAGCAATGCCTCTGATACAAAATCCTCATTTTCAGGTGCACTTTGAAGACATGCAATAATTCAGGACCAAATCTACTTGCCTGCAGAGAACCTGTTAGGAGTATGAAACTGTCCTGGTTAATCAGGCCTTACACAAATAAGAAAATGTTTTTGTAAAACATATCCTAAAAACACTCTTGTTTACGACACACTTGCAAAACAATCTGATGTGAAGGAAAGGATAAATCATTCTTTTAACATCCCAACTGGACAGACTGTTTCATTGGGTTTTTTTTCCCATCAAGGGAGTAAACTGTCAGTTCTGTAGCTACATCTGTGGTGTTCTTGGTTAGAAACCCTCCTCCAGTGTCTCAGAAAAACAGCAAATAAGTGAGAGACACAGGAGGCAGATGTTGGCAAAAAGAAATTTAAGAAAAACACAAAGAGAGGTCTAAAACATGCAAATTCTGGCAGATCTTATGTTTTATACACTGGTACGTTGTCATGCTTGCTTAATGATGCTTGTTCAAGAGGGGAAGCAGAAAAAATAGTAGTATAAAAAACAATAGAAGCCTGGATTCTAAAACAGAGAAGCAAGCTACAAGAGAATCCAGATGTGGCCTTGCTAGAAAGAACTGACAGATGCTTAACTACCATCCTTCATCATTTATTTGCTAAAAATGTGGGCCAGATCCAGAACGCTCTTAAAATGACTGGAATCGTGCCAATTAAATTCAATAGGCTTTGGATCAGTTCTTTAGTTGAGCCAAAAAGCAAACTCACCATTTGTTGATCAAACCAAAGCTCAAAAAGAGCTTTCAAAATACAGACTTTTTTTTTTTTTTGGTAGAGTTAAATGATTTCTAAATCTCTTTGGTGTTCCTACTGAAAACAACCAAAAAACCCAACCCAACCAACCAACTCACCCAAAAAAACCCAACCCAACCAACCAACAAACAAAACCCCCACAAAACAAAAAACCCAAACCAAAGAAAACCACACACACACAATTTAAAAAACCCAAAAACAAAAACCCAAACAAACCATTCTGAGAACACACAAAAAGAATCTTTGTATATCTTCTATTTATAGGTATTTATTGTACTGCTGTCTTTATCCTGAACCAATAAATAAGAACTTATTACTACAAATAACATCTCTGAAAACCTAGAATTGTAAAAATTCTTTTTAATGAGTAAGATATTTGGATTAGCCCAGTGAAGCATTTCTCCAAGTACTATTAACTTGGACTAAAGGCTCTACTTATATCTCATGTTTTCATTTGTTTAGGAAGTTTTACAGCTATGGTCTGTTAGAGATCTTGAAAAAACAGCCTCCCCATAATGCACCTATTCACTCAATTTACAGTCCTGCTAAAGTAGGGCCGTGTTCTGCAAGCACATTCTTTGTGCTCCCATATCTAAATAACAGGGTATCACTGTAACTCATATGTGCCCCAGGAAGAAACTCTTACATTTCCAATACAGAGTGCCAAAGACTAGAAAAAAATACCCTTCCAGTAAAGCAAATCCTGTTTAGGTTCTCTAAGAACTCAGAGCAGACTTTGCACAGTGGAATGGGTGGCACAGAGGTGTATGGTCTCACTGCTACAAACACAGCATCTTCAGTATGAAAGTGAAGCTATCTCTTCCACTAGATATTAAATACCAAAGTATTGCACCACCTCCAGACCTTCCCCTAGAGGAAAATAAATAAACGTTACAGTTTCCCTCCAGAAAATGGTTTTTTAAAAGTATACATTTAATAAAAATTGATGTTAAGCTGTCTTATTTCTACATCTCTGTAAGAGAAACAGCTCTTGCTCTTGCTCCCATAGACAAAATACTCATAAAGCCTCAAAGAGAGGGAGGGCTTCTTACCTGCACAATCTGGGGAGCTGTTAAACTCAGTTCAAAGCTCTCTCACAGACAGATGCAAGGTGAAATGGACTGGCAACCTGATTTGTCATCTATATGAAGCATGATCAGTGGAAGAAAGTATTTTCAAATGATCCTTAAGCTCAAATGGGAGATTTTTAAGCTCAAATGGGAGTTTTTCAGGGGGATCAATTCACTAAAACCAGAATCAAACCCTTTCCACACTCACCACTGTTGAATAGCAATGCAAAATAAGATAGACTGTTCCCTGGTCTTTGATCAAGCTCTTTATTAGGGATACACTGGAAAGAAGTAAAGAAAACAGCCTGACATTCCTTTGTTTTTTGTGATTAAGGAATTCTTCTGTTGTTTCTCTAGACAAAAGGGTTACAAAAAAGCCCCCAAAGTGAATGACACACTCGCATACAATTGTCTGATTGTCTCCTAATAAGGCAAATTCCAAGTGCACTGAAAAGATTTACCCTCTTTGGTCCACAATGATTTCAGTAACTTAAGGGGGGGGGGTGGGGGAAATTGCTTCGAGTTCACTTACAGAGCAGAATCAAACTAGAGAAAGGGCAGAGGACTGTAGAGTCTGTGAAGCATAACTCTACCAAGTTTAGCTTTTTCTTGGTTCCAAAATATTCCAGTACTCCAGGGTTTTCACTAGAAGAACTCATTTCAAATGAAGAATAGCACTCTAGCAGTTTTATGGTCACACCTGAACACACATTTAGGAGGTCCATTTCCTGCCTTACTGTATACAACCACAGTGAGGCTCCTGATTTTTTTATTCTCTTCAGACACTATTTTTACACTGATGAAGAAATAATGTACAAAACTATTACAAAAAAAGGGGATGGGAGGAGGGAGGGAGGAAGGAGGGAGGAGGGAGGGAATAAAAAGAAAAATAAAAGAAAAATGAAAGAAAAATAAAAGATAGAGCTGAAATGTCTGTGATTTACAGTGATTTACAGTCAGGTAGCACATGAAAAGAACCACCTTTGCCAAGAGTAAATTTTATAATCAAACTCCCTGAAGCTTAGGCATTACAAGAGCTCCAGCATTAAACAAAAAACAAACAAACAAACTGGCAGTCATCCAAAATACCACTCAGGACCCAACAGATCTTATCTCTCAGATGTATCTTTTCCTTAGTTCCCCCATCCATTCAAGACTCCTGAAAAGAAAACTGGCCAGTGGAACACCAGGTGGGATTCTCTGCTTTGCTCCACTGCAGACTGCCTGGTAGACGCACATGGAGAAAGAGACTTCCTACTTCTGAAAGGAGTGCAGCAGAGGAGCTGGACATTATGGCTGGAAGAAACCAGAGGATATCTTGGCTTCTTTTATGTTCTCTTCATAGGAAAAGGGATTTCCCATGGATAAGGACAGATGAAACAGCTTGGCAACTGGGAACAACTGACTGTAAGGAAAGGGGAGACTTTACACTGGTGAAGATCACTCCCTCAATCATGATGCAGATATACATCAAATGAAATCAACATCATATAAATGTTACTCCTTAGCCTCAAAGCTGTCCCACTGTTGCTGCTTCCCTATGTTTTCAGCCATGAATTCTTAATGCTTCTCAACTCATAACACAGCCTTTCAAACACGCCAAATGTTCACACCAAACATACTTGGCTTCTGCATTTCAAAAACGAGGGAATGGGACGGAACAGTGACAAAGAGCAAGGCAGTCCATGCTCTCCCTCCTGGGGAAATTTTTCCAGGAGAGGGCACTATAGAAGTAAGGACTGTCCAGCAGGTCTAGGGAGGTTCTTCTTCCCCTCTACTCTGACCCGGTGAGACCACACCTGGAATACTGTGTCCAGTTTTGGGCTCCCCAGTTCAGGAGAGACAGGGACCTGCCAGAGAGAGTCCAGCAGAGAGTCACGAGGATGACTGGGGGACTTGAGCAACTGCCCTATGGACAGAGACAGAGCCCTGGTGCTGTTTAGTCTGGAGAAGAGAAGGCTGAGAGGAGATCTCATCAATGTATACAAATACCTGAGAGGAGGCTGCCAAGTGGCTGGGGCCAATCTCTTTTCACTGGTCAGCAGCAATAAGACAAGGAGCAATGGCTACAAATTGGAACATAGAAGGTTTCACCTCAACATGAGGAGGAACTTCTTTACAGTGAGGGTGACAGAGCACTGGAACAGGCTGCCCAGAGAGGCTGTGGAGTCTCCTTCTTTGGAGATTTTCAAAACCTGCCTGGATGCATTCCTGCGTGAACTACCCTGGGTGATCCTGCCTTGGCAGGGAGGTTGGACTCAATGATCTCTGGAGGTCCCTTCCAAGCTCTAAAGTTCTGTGATTCTGTGACTTGGAAAAGGCTGTCCAGCATAGTGAAAACACAAGCAGATTTTTTGCAACAGCAATAAATGAAATGAAAGATCACCCCAACATCAAAGCTGTTAGCCCCTTCTGAAAATGACAGATACAGAACATTTCACAGGCAGACCAGCATCACAGTTCAGCTGTGTGAAATGGTATCATTCACTTCTCATTCTTTTTCTACAAACACAACTATCAAGTTGATTGAATTCTTTTAGATGTGCCTGACTACCTGACTACCACACTTTAAAGTCAGATAAGGTGGAGATCTAGTAATTTTATGGCCTTTCCTACTTCTACAGGAAATACACACCACCAGCTGGTTAGCATGAACCAATTTCCCTAGTTATAACCAAGGGAAATAATTGCAGTAATGTAGCTGCATTCATATAAGAAACTAGCATGTCCTAATGTGCTTCATTCCTGACAATACTCTAAAAAAGGTCTTCCCTCCTAACTTGATTACCTGGAACTGACTCTAAGTCCAGCTCATTACAGCAAGACTGAATTTACAAATACCTCGGTCTGGTCATTCACCAGCTGCACTCCTGGTGCTCTGCAAGGCACAACAGCTTTTTTTCACCATTTAAGTTTGAGGCTTCTTTTAACAGTGGGAAAAAAAAGTTTTGTAAATTGAACTGACATTTAACCAATCAATACTGATATGCAGCAGGAAGACACACAAACTCTATTTACTCTTACCCTCCAGTTCTGCTTCGTGCCACAGCCAACTTCCCAGCCAAAAAGCAAAATATTTTCACTTCCGAAGTTCAGCAGTTTCCCTTCTGGATTGCTCACAAAGAAATTCACACAATAAAATGAGCATTTCTGTATGCCAGAGGAAGAAGGGAAATGTGAGCCCTACCTTCAGCCATTCTACACAAGATCTGATGAAAACTCAGAACCATACAAACCTAGGTAATGAGTTTAAAATACTGAGGTACACTGTTACTCCATGGAAAAAAAAAACATGCAATTCTTCATGTATTTGGTATAAGCTCAATGATTATTTCAGGCTGTGACATTTTTACATTACACATTCCTGGAATGAGTTCTTTTAGAAGTAGAAAGTTCCTTTTTTTTCCCCCCCCCTCTACAAAAGAGATGTTTCCTTTAGCTGAACTGCTTTATGATTGCAATAAAACACTCCAGGGTGCGGTGACAAACTGTCTAATAATCACCACACCTACCAGTGAATGAAGTCAGTGTGTCCCAGCACAGATTAGGTGTGGCCAGATTGAACATCATCATCATATCCTGTTGTGAATTATTACTTAATAAAAAAAGAAAGGCATCAAAGGAGGCGGGGAAGGTTAAGCAGTGCTGAACTTTCAAACAACTCTGCATGTACAACACACAAGGTCAAAAGAGAAAGCAGAGACAAGGATCCATCTGCATGCTTGTATTTGCTTGAGAATGTAAAAGGTTTACTAAGTGTAGAATATGCAGACTTTTCCTTCCTTTTTCCTCCTCTTCCCCTGTCAAAAGAGGTTAGAATAACTTTCCTTCGATGAGACCATTCAACACTTACTGGGCTTTTACATTTCAACAAATAAATTACATTAGAGGGAGGAAAGCAAGCAATAAACATCAGAATCTGTTATAAATCCTCCCGAAGGCAAGGCACTGCTGAGTTTAGTTCAGTTTCATATTGGAGATTATCATGATACTGACCAGATCTAATTCTGCCTTTTTTTTTTTAAGCTGAAGCAAACCCAGGTTTTAAGTTTGCATGAAATTCATGTTACGACCAAGCACCAAACATGCAGGAGTCTAGCTGAAAGAACCCATGGCTACTGGATGTCTGGCTTGGCATCTTACAGAATATTCTGCTTCAATCTGAAACTTTTCTTTCCAAGAAAACAAAAGCAAATTTTGAAACTTTCAAAGCTGTCCCACAGCAGAACCATCCTTCCCTCACTGTTCATCCAGCTAGAGTTCAGACAACCAACATTTAGAGTCTTTACCACTGTTTATAGAGAGAATTGGAGCAAGCATGATTTAAAACTTGTGACTCTTTCACAAGAGACATTCTTAGTCTGAAAGTTCTTTTTTTTCAGTATCATATCATTTTTCTTATGTTTACATTCCAGTAAATGCAACAGCATCAGTTTGAAGCATCAACTTTGAGGGGTTGCTTAAAGCAATAATTATCTTTCAAAATAAATGGTCCAAATATTTCCTTCTGTCCTTTAGGGAATTAACAAGTTTTAAGCATATGGTTGTGTTGCTCATGCAACCAGGAGACACAGAGGCGACACTGTCAGCACATGCAGAAACCCACAGTTCTCATAATACAAACCAACAAATGTTAGGATATGCTAAAGTCTAAATATCAAACTTTTTTTTTTTTCTTTTTTGATCTTCCTAAGTTTTTTCTTGCAATAGGATAAAGAAATTTTGATTGTACTACTCCAGGTTGGAACAGTGACCACTTTCCCAGCAGCACGTTGCAGAATCACACAGAATTACAGAATGGTCTGGGTTGGAAGGGACCTCCAAATGTCATCTAGTCCAACTCCTTCTGCAGTCAGCAAGGACATCCTCAATTAGATCAAGTTTCCCAGAGCCCTGTTGAGCCTCACCTTGAATACCTCCAGGGATGAGGCCTCAACCACCTCCCTGGGCAACCTATTTCTTGTGTTAACACTTCTGAAATCAGAATACTTATAAAAATGTAATTTCAGGTGCCTTTCAGTTTCCTGGGGCTTACAAGATATTTAGTATCATAGAATGGTCTGGAATGGAAGGGACCTCCAAAGGTCATCTACTCCAACCCTCCTGCAGTCAGCAGGGACATTCTCAACTAGATCAGGTTGCTCAGAGCCTTGTCGAGCCTCACCTTGAGTATCTCCAGGGAAGAGGCCCAAACCACCTCCCCAGTCAACCTGTTCCTGTGTTCCACTACCCTTGGAACTACCTAGGAACTTGTTCCTAACTTCCAGTCTAAATCTACTCTTCTCTAGTTTGATGTCCTCCAACTCTCTCCTGTCCACTCTTTCCACTGCATCTACCAATGTCCATTTGATTCCTGCAGGAAGGAAGTACCTTCCTTAGTAAATTTTTTAAATCAGAAATTGATTAAAAGCAAAATTCTTCAAAATTAAGCATTTCTGCAATTCTTTATAAATGGCAAGAAATTATTTATCCTCATCTTGCTGTCTTTCAGACAGCAAGATGAGGCTGCTGCTGGTCTCTTCTCACAGGCATTGAGGCAGAACAAAGGGGAATGGCCTCAAGCTGAGACTGGGTAGGTTTGATGGGACATTAGGAAGAAGTTTTTCATGGAGAGAGTGGTCAGGCACTGGAATGAGCTGCCCAGGGAGGTGGTGGAGTCACCAACCCTGGATGTGTTTAAGGGTGGTTTGGATGTGGTGCTTAGGGATATGGTTTAAGGTGAATCTTGTAGAGTAGGGTTATAGCTTGGACTTGGTGATCCTGAGAGGCTTTTCCAACCTGGATGTTTCTGTGATTCTGTGACATACAGCTTGGCCTCTCCCTCCCACCTTAATCCTTAGTTAAAACTACTAGAGGGGAAAAAAAAATATAAAATCTCTGCAGTAGGACTTTTAGGACACAATATTCTCCTTGTTTTGTTGAGCCACAAAAGCCTGGTGATTATTCCTTCCCCCTTTTCCAACAGGGACTGATTTCTTTAGTTGATGAATAGCTTTGCATGCAAGATTTTGAAATCCCAGCTATTTCTGTCTCAAACAGTTGCTACATTTGTAATTATTTCAAAGAATAATAATTACTTTCACTCAATCTATTTGAGGTTATAAAAAAACATTTATTTTTTTTTTTAAACTCGACTCCATAAACCCACAACATATAAGGTCATGAGGGGTTGAAAAAGAGTCAAACTTGTGAAATATTAAACACCCCAACCCAAACTATTCTGTGATTCTGTGATTAATGGAGAAGGCAAAGAGGTCTAAGCTTTTGTTCTTAAAATATAAGACTCAAATTTATGCTACTGCTTAACACATTATATGATCCCCTTTTTTAGAAGTGAGACATGGAACCATCCAAGTTAATCTTGCAGAAATGTGACCACAACAAACTGAGACACATAATTCTATCTGTAAAAACAGGCTGTGTTCTAAGATTAATGGACTTTACTGTAATTCCTGGGGAAGGAAGCATTTTTTCCTGATGTTTCTGCATGCAGTAACATCTCTTACTTGCTCTGCGATCAGCTGCAACAATTTCAACTAGAAAGAGGAAAAATGCACCAAAACAATCCAGATCAACCCAAGGCAACCCAAGTTGCTTGGTAACCTTTACGTTTTCCCAGGTCATAGATACTACATTGGATTTTTCACCTTCCTCAAACTAATAATTGAGGAAAAAAAAAAAAAGGCCTTAAGCCCAGCTCTTGTTTTTGCAACTGGACACTCAAAGTTCATATTCATCATCATATTTTAAAAAAACATATTGAAGTGACAAACCTGGCACAAAGGCAAGTGCTCAGAAAATTGGACTGCTGGAATAAAACTGTCCATGAATCTTTAAAGTCACTTGCATGTTACAAGAGAGCCAAATTTAATCTCTTTATTGCCTGTATTCCCTCAAGGGCTGCTGCTACTTTAAGCATGTTTGCTGAGCAGGTAGCTGTTAAGTATTTCTTTTCATTGTACCCAGTCAATGTATGGCCCTAGGCCATATTTGCTGCATGCTATGCAGATTCTGTACTCAATATAGAATTGTTCTCCTTCTGGGATGTTCTGTTATAATTAACTTCATATGAACGTTTTGCTAACATTAGCATTTATCATCGTAACACCCTAGGAGTGGTTATAATCTCTCCCTCTCAGTTGGATTTTGCAGATGGGAACCCAAAATGTGGTGTCTTCCCCAGAACCTGACTTTTCAGAGATCTTGGCATTTTGCTGTCAGGGGAAGCTGTGATGCAAACATAACATGAAGCTGACAGCGTTCAGAGCTAGAAGCCTAAGTATATTACACTGCTCTTCAAAAAACCAAGACTGCAATCACAACTACAAACTGATATGAGAACAATTTAACCCAGCTACTTTCACACTCTTCACATTGACCTCCTTGCCCCTCACCTTGTTCCCTGATTGCCCACCACAGAAAACACAAGAGGCAATGGTCCTGCTCCTGTTTCCCATGGTAGCAAGATACAGAGCCTGGGTGGAGAGCTGTGAATGAGAAATGCCCTCTCTGCCCCATGCCTCCTCCATAGTGTTGCAAAGCAGCCTCCTTGGGACAGGACAGACTCACTGTGGGTAGCAGAGTTTCCTCTGCAGCAGACCGTGCTCTGTGAGGCAGAAGCATTAAGAGATTGCATCAGTCAGCCACTAAACACAAACCTCACTGCTCTTTGTCAAGACTTAAAAATTTGGCCAAGTTTAGGAAGATCTTCATGAGGGCAAAAAAATGGCTAGCACAAAAGTCAGCCTTGTCCCATTTCAAGTCCCTGTGGCCTGATCTTGAAGATTCTGATAGGTAAAACATTTTTAACATCATTCTGGTTTAACCTAAGCACGCACAGAACCCCCTCAGCACAAAGCATATTTCTTGGCCCCAATGGCTGTTTTCAGATCATTAAAATCTAAGGTCTTAAAATGTTACTGTTGGGGGATAATTATGATTAAGGTAGTTTGTGACTGCAACCTGCAATTCAAATGCCACAACAGTGATTTTTTTCACAAGGGAGGCTTGGGGCACAGTTTCACAAAACCTTAATGCCAGCAATCAGTGGCACAGTGGCAACTGTGGCAAGAGCAGCCCAATCCTCTAGTTCTTGTTACACACCCAACTGAGTCAAGGGAACACATCCGGATGAAAACCAGCACCACTTTGTCACAGGAAGGCTACTGCTGGCACACAAAGTGAGCAAAGTGCCACGACAGGGGAGAGGGTATAGGCCTTTTCTCAGAAGCAGCCCAGGGTAAGTCAGCTTCTGACAATCATTAAACAACATGTGACAACTGCTACAGTTCTGAGTAATTTCAGTCCTTGCTTTTGTCTTCAACACACTTAGGCTGCTATCTGTTTTACTGTGTGAAGTTTTACTTTGCCATGGTTTTCTGCCTCCTACTCAGGCAGCATCCAAAGCTGGCCAGGAAAAACTAGAACAGCCTGTATTTCATTTGTTCGATTACCCTACTTTTGGAAGTTTTTTCCACACAGAAGCAAGGAAAGTACGTTTAAGAGACAGGAAAGACTAACTGAGGGCTTGAGAAGCGTATGACATTACTTGTTTCAAACAGGACTACAACTATTTTTTATTCCAACTGGGCAACTTTCTGCTTCTCATGCGAGCCTTCGTGTCAATAAAGACAGCTCCAGTCTGGACAGGTATCTGGTCTACACTGACAGAGTAAATCAAACAGAGAAGATATAAACAGTAAAAAGAGATGTCTTCTGGCTCCCAGGCTTCTCGTGAGTTATGAATGTCAGGGGGAAGGGTTCCCCCTTGAAAGCATCTATTTAAAAAGTAGAACATAGAACAAATAGTGGCTTCCTACTGCTTTAGTCATCTGATTTCCAGACAAGCTTTCTACTCAAATGGAGGAACGAATAGTAGAAAATTAAAGTGTTTCTTCATGCCATTGTTCATCTCTGAGCCCCAGCTGGAGCTCTGTATTCTGCTGCCCTGTGCCAGTCCTAGGCGCCGCAGTTTAAGGGCGTGCCAAATGAAGCTGCTTTGTAGGGCACAATTGGTGAAGTCCTACCCAAACCAGTGAGTGAGGAGCCAAGGTTTTACAAGAATTGCAAGCTCTTTATTTTAATTAAAAACATGTAGATCAATAACCACTCTTGTAGATATGGATGGCATTGGCTTAATTAAATCACTTAATTCTGTTCTTTCCAGAACAATTAATGAAAGCCATTTTCATTGATTAATCCAACAGCATCCTGGCTCTTGAGATTTTAGTATAACACTGAAGCACTGAGCAAACAAGGCAGTGTACATGGGAGAAGAAAAAGCACATTTTCTATACATGGAGAACAACTATTTAATCTTGAGTCCTGTTTGCTTTCCAAACAAGGCCCTGCTGAAAATAACTGTGGCCCATAATACTGTTTGCTTGTTTTCAAAAGAACTCTTGGCACAGGAGCTTATCAAGCCCAGGTACCTTCTCCTTTCCACTACAAAGCAATAAAAACCAGACACCCTTCCAGACAAGTAAAAAGACACCCTTCCATTTTTTAATCAAGAACACAACTTTTTGAGAACTTACATTTTCAGGCTTTGTAACTAGACTGTAAAATTCATTCAGTACACACTAGTGACTGAAGAAGATGCAAATTACAACCCAGAAATCCCCACACCTGGTCTCCATCCGTACTAGCACCCACTTAAGATTACTTTGTCACAGCCAGAGGAGTGAGACTGGTAACCACTGTAGTGCAGTTTAGCACTTACAATTTCTTTGTGGTTTTACAGATACATGAAAATGAGTCAAAGATTACAAAAAGATTCCACTTGTTCTGTGCACATTTGCTGTTCAGTGACATACCAGGTATGCAAAACCTCCCACAATGTGATCAGATCTCTTCTTCCTATTAAATACCATGACAACTTCAGTCCTTTGCATTACTTGCTTATTCATGACTTCATAATTCTTTCAGGATGACACAAACACACACATCAGTTCCAAATATTCCTTCACACTACCTATACAAGCAATTTTATTGATTTAAGAAGTCAGTAGCAGATGCACAAGAGTCACTTAATTTTTCTAATGTGTTTTTAAATAGCTAATACAGGACAGGCTCTTTATATAGCTTGGAACATGTGTTAAAAATGCTTAAGCCTTAGGATTTGAATTTTTATTAGCCTCTTCTTTTGGACCTCTGACACAGTCCACCTGTCTCTGGTCACTCTGGATCATATTTCTCCTCGGAAACAAAACAGTATGCAACAGGATAGGCTCTTTCCCTTGCTGCCCAAGGACTTCCAAAGAAAGATCTTTTAGGCATCATTCCTGGGAAGCAGAATCTCCCTGCCAGCCCCTTGAATGCTTTTCTGAAATTGCCAATGCTAAATGAAGACCCAGAACTGTGACCAAAGCACTCAGAGTCACCTTAACTCTGATTCCCCTTCCTGCCTAGGCAAGTTTGTCCTATAAGCCAGCAGAAACAACTGGTGTGAGGAGTAGCACTGCATGTTAGAGCATTAGAAGAACACAGATCAAATACCCAATGGTTCCCAGTCACTTCTGAAAAACAACAACAAACTCAAAACAAAAAACCACCTAAACGTTAATTTGGGGTTGAACTGATTAAACAACAACCACTTAAGCCAACAGCAGGGACAGTCCTGTGCACCCCAGAAAACAGCCTTGTGTATTGGCAGGTGCTCAGAAAGGGACAGAAGCCTCAAGTGGAACTTGGTGCAAAAAGGTCAGGTTTAGCTGCTTCAGACAGTGACAATTTCTGCTTTTAATAAAGCAAGTTTAAGGTGCCTACGAGTCATCTACATGCAACCCTACCCTTCCTCTCAGCAGCTGATGCAGGTGCTCAGCCACCTGGCTGAGCCTCAGAGAAGCTGCTGTTAAGCAACTTCAGCGTGTAGAAGGGGAAGTAAGGACAGCAAGAAAGGCAAGCCTTTTGCACCATACAGCTGATCACTGTAAAGCCCCAGCCAGACAGTGGTTGTGCACACACAAGAACATTCTGTCCCCTAAGCCCCAAAATTGCTTAAACAATCTTCATCCTGTTAATAAAGAGCAGGAATGTTCCTCGAAAGCAAAGGATGAATTTGCTCCAGCAGGATTTTTATGCTTTGCTAGCAAGTTATTGGATGAGCCAACTAGACTCACTACATCCAATTTGGGCTTCAAATATTCAATATATTCCTGGCACCAGCTCTCCTACTTGCCAAAAGAGCTACTACTCCAGCAGATATTAGTTCCAGTTCTAATTCCAAAGAAGTAGTCCATTAAAATGCTGTCATGCTGTAATAATAGTGTTTTCAAAAACATGTAAATCATTTTAAATGCCTATATTCTCTTGAAATTCAGAAGTATTTAACTACTACTCATATTAAGCAGGGCTGGCAGAAATACTGACAGAAAAGTTACCCTATACCTTAAGTCAATTCCCTTCTCCAGCCAGTTCATTACTAATGATAGCTTTTGGAATGCATGAGATCTAAGAGGAGGATCTAAAAGGATCAACATGATGAAGAACTTCTTTACTGTAAGGGTCACAGAGCTCTGGAACAGGCTGCCCAGAGAGGTTGTGGAGTCTCCTCCTCTGGAGACTTTCAAGACCTGGATGTGTTCCTGTGTGACCTGCACTAGATGATGGTTCTGCTCTGGCAGGGGGGTTGCCCTCGATCTCCAGAGCTCCCTTCCAACCCCTAACACCCTATAATCCTGTGAGCCTGTAAAAGTGAATGTAAGACAGGCACTTTTCAAAGGCAAGCTGGAAATTTGGTTCCTTCCAACACACCAAAATTCTCCATAATCTACGGTAGTTGCACCACCTGCAAATTAACAATTGCAATAAAGCTTCTGCAGTCAGTTTTTAGATCTGGAAAAGCAAGGGCAGAGAATGCCAGCTTTTCACTATCATCTGATTTCAGGGAGAAATACCTGATGAGTCCAATATTCCGGGCCTGGACAGAAAAGGGAGAGCAAGCACCAGTCCCTTGTAAGCCATGGATAATTTGGGCAGCAGGATATTCGCATAGGCAGGGAGAGAAACGTGGCAAACTGGCCTGTTAAACCATTAGGGATCCTAATATCACTTTAAGCAGCAAGTTTGACCCACATAACTCCAATCTTGCACTATCAAGAGTGTCTGTTCAATGCTGACCATGATCTTTGTGCTTCAAAAAAAACTTATATTTTATTTCTTGGCTTCGAAGTCTTTCTCCCTGCTGTGAAAGATATTTCTATCCAAAAGTGCAGCTTCCAAGCCTATCTTGCAGTTAATTAAGTCATTATGCATCAGGCAAAATGCACTTCCTTTTAGAAAAGGAGAAGTATGAAGACTAAGAGATTAAAATCACTGCATGAAAGTGGGCAGAAAGCCTGTCAGCATGCTAAAGAGCAGCTTATACATCACTTAAATTTGCTCCAGGTGCTCACAGCAGTTATAACTCCAGCCCAATGTAAATAACACAATTTTCATCTGTTTGGGTTTCTTGTATCCAAAATGTTAACCCAGTTTCAAACCTGACCTGGAATGAGTGCTTCACGTGTGGACAGTAAATTAAAATGATTTCCCATGAAGTGAAGTTTAAATAGAGATGACCTAATAGAATTGGTCATGTTCACAAGACAGACCAGGTGTTGATAAGTCTGACTACTGCAGAACTAAATGAGTGCCACAGTAACTAGGATCATGCTGTATTGCATACTGCTCAAGCTTAGCTCAGGTGGCATGAAATAGGCAGTTTCTCGTGGCATTAACTGTTAGTGCAAGCCAGAGTCTGACATAAATATGCATTTGCAGAGCATCAGCTTCTTCTATCCAGCCATGAGGCACTGGAATCTTAGAGAGGAGCCTCAGCTCATTAGACTAGGCTATAAATGTACTTCCAGCAGTCTGGATACAGTACCAAAATAAACAGATGCATGAAAAGCAGCTCTCCTGTGTTTTTAAAGGGGCCCAGGAAGGCCAGCCAATTTGCTGCACCTAATGTGTGTGTTTGTTCGTTAATTATGCAAGGAGCTGATGTGAGAATTCCTCTATATTAAGATGAAAAAACAGATTTCATTAGCAGATGAACAAATGTCTCCCATGAACATGCATCCTGGTGTAACATCAGCCCCACCCTAGCCACTGCTGCTCACACTTTTTACAATGCTTTCCTTTGTATTTTGCCTCTGTATACTTGCTTATCAAAGTCTCCACATCCTCTTTAGAATATTATCTTATAAACTCTTTTTCCAGTTTCCCTCCATGTTCCCCAAACGGACAAACAAGGTAAATCATACCTGAGACCTGGCTGAACAGATTTCCAGCAAGACTGGCAAACTTGGAGATCTGTCAAGATGGAACTGTTAAGCTCACATGAAATCTACTCCCCCAATAAGGTTCTCTCTCAACATGCTCAGGTATCAAACTTCTTTTATCATCTTAAAGGTTTCAGTGCCCTTATTGAACTTGATAGAAATGGGTAATGGATTTAAAAGTTCAGAAGGAAGAGATGGATAGATGAATGAACACAACAGTCTCATTTTTTTAAGAAACCAGGCTAAAACCAGTAAAAGTGTTGGAAAAAAATCCCAAATGCCATAACAGACTCCCTTTAATTTCTGGAATGACACAGTGTTTGTGAAGAAGTAGGTATTTTCAGTAAGTATGTTTGCACACAAGGGGAATCTGGATACAGGCACTAGTCAGGTTTAAAAGACACACTACTAGTGAGTGAAGGCAAACTCTGCAGGGCTTAGGTGCAATAGGTAACATCTACTTACCTCTGCATACCTTTGGCACTGAAAAAGGGCTGGATAATTACCACTAAATAGCTCTTTTGAACAAGCTTGGCAACTCCTTTCTCTGTCCAACACTTCACCTTTCTTGATAGCACAGTAAGCTCTCGTGAAGCAAGGATCAGCTGCTCACAGTGACCGTTCTGTATGTGTTCCACAGGCTTTACAGACAAGTTTATCTACTGATACCTAACCCTGCCCAGGGCATCCAGACTTGATGGCTCCAGACAGTCCCACCATGGGACTGTCCTAGCATGGAGCAAAAACAGCGCCAAGACATGGTTCCACATCTGTACATGGAACAGAGAAATCTTTTACATTAGTAGGAAGATTAGCCAAAGAGGAAACAGTTAAAATATTATTGTTTGGCATTATCTCTAGATTAAGGGAGGAAAAAAAAAAAAAAGCAAGCAGACCAGTGCAAGTACCAGAAGATGGACACGTGCCACCTTCATTCTGGCAGAGCAAAACACGTGGCTGTCACACCTCCCCAGTTCAGTGCCTAAGAGTGTCATATCTTGACAGGTGTAGTATGAGCAAAAGGCAATTATGATGGAGTGCTTCAGGGTAGGAAAAGAAAAAAACTGTGAACTAGGCTAAAGCTTTAGTATGTCTGCTCAGGAAACTCCATTTTTCACAGAGCTTTTGACCCAGTCACTTCTACTGACATTGACAGAAGATTATTATTTCTGCTTGTCCCTTCCTGTGTACTCTCATCTCCAATAATAGGATACAGCTGCCAAAGTTACCCAAACAAATTCCTGGAAAACCAGTGGTAAATGTTTCATATTTCCTTCTACTAGATCACTGAAAGTACGGTCCCCATATCTGTAAGCCTCTTCCTGCTCCCAGAGGAAAGGCAGATATTCTCAAAAAAGGCTTTCTGAAAAATCTCAGCCCTGTAACCAAAATCCAGCACTCAACAGGAATTAAACCAAAAATAAAACACAACTAACAAGGATTTAAATATAGCCAGAATTAACACAGTTGACTTTTGAGGTTAAATACTAATACCTGCAGCCAGCCCTTATGGGAGGACACTTTACAGCTTGTGCAGCCTTTCCATCAGCAAGGTCATCATAGAATCCTAGAATGGCTTAGGTTGGAAGGGACCTTAGAGGTCATCTACTCCAATCTCCCCACCACAAGCAGGGAAGCCTCTCAACCAGACTCGGCTGCTCAAGGGCTCACCCAACCTGGCCTCGAACATCCCCAGGGCGGAGGGAGGGAGCAGCTTGGAGAAGGCCAAGAACTGTTGTAAGTTTGTGTCTCAGCTTGAATGAAACTCCTAGCTTGGACTCAACAACCTCCAGGCTGTGCCAGAGAGGCTGCACAGGAAGCCATGCAAATGGAAGCTACTTGAACCCCATCTAAGAAGCCAGATTAACACGATTCACAGAATCACAATGGAAATTCTGAGGAATTCATAAACCAGAGTGAGCCATCACTGCACTCCCACATTAGATAATGTTCCCAAATAACGTTTCTTGAGAGCTGCTAAAAACCAAGCAGTTCATATGCAGAAAACAAATTAACAACATCCATTTCCCTCCCAACTTGTTTAACTGACCTTGGTGGCACAGCTGGGATGATGAAAGTCAATAAGGCTTTTTTTGTTATTGTCACTATTGCTCCTTTGTCTCCTTCTGCATGCAAAGATTACTCTGCTCTCGTCCAGACCCCATCTGGAGTCCTGTGTGCAGTTCTGAAGCCCCCAGCACAGGAAGGACATGGAACTGTTGCAGCAGGTCCAGAGGAGGGCCACAAAGATGATCAGAGGGCTGCAGCAGCTCTGCTATGAGGACAGGCTGAGAGAGTTGGGGCTCTTCAGCCTGGAGAAAAGAAGGCTTCCAGGAGACCTTAGAGTAGCCTTCCAATATCTGAAGGGGGCCTACAGGAAGGCTGGAGAGGGACTATTTACAAGGTCTTGCAATGACAGGACAAGGGGCAATGGGTTTAAACTGGCAGAGGGAAGATTTAGACTGGATGTTAGGAGGAAGTTCTTTGCAGTGAGGGTGGTGAGGCACTGGAACGGGTTGCCCAGGGAGGTTGTGGCTGCTCTTTCCCTGGAGGTGTTCAAGGCCATGTTGGACGAGGCCTTAGTGGGAGGTGTCCCTGCCTATGGCGGGGATTGAAACTAGATGATCCCTGAGGTCCCTTCCAACCTTACCATTCTATGATTCTATGATTCACATTGGTACAAAAACGATCCAGGGCTGGAGCAGCTCTGCTATGAGGACAAAATGAGGGAGTTGGGGTTGTTCAGCCTGGAGAACAAAAGGCTCCAGGGAGACCTAACTGCAGGCTTTCAGTACCTGAAGGAGGCCTTCAGGCCAACAAGGCTGGGGAGGGACTGTTTCCAAAGGCCTGGTGGGATAGGCCGAGGGGCAATGGTTTGAAATTAGAGGAGATTTAGACTGGACATTAAGAACAAGTTCTTTACCATGAAGGTGGTACAACACTGGAACAGGTTGCCCAGGGAGGTAGTTGAGGTCCCATACTTGGAAATATTCAAGATCAGGCTCGACAGGGCTCTGAGAAACCTGATTTAATGGAGGATGCCACTGCTCACTGAAGGGGAGTTGGACGAGATGACCTTTGAAGGTCACTTCCAACCCAAACCATTCCATGATTCTATGATTTGTCAAGGCTGGCTTTGAGGCTGATGAGGTATAAGAATCATACCAAACAACCTAAGGTACACACACAAGGTGCTGGCTGCATATATTAATGAACTCCAGGAAAGTGTATGAATGTTAATTAGTTCTCAGAAAATGAGCAAATATGCAGTGAATGTGGACATATATTCTCTGTATGATGCTCTATATGATGCCCTGCATCTGGGCCGGGGCAATCCCAGGCACCGATATAGGCTGGGCAGTGAAAAGGACTTGGGGGTGCTGGTGGATGAGAAGCTAAATGTAAGCCACCAGTGTGCACTTGCAACCCAGAGAGCAAACCAGACCCTGGGCTGCATCAAGAGATGTGTGGCCAGCAGTGTGAGGGAGGTGATTCTCCCCCTCTACTCCACACTGGTGAGACTCCACCTGGAATACTGCATCCAGTTCTGGAGCCCTATTACAGGAAAGATATGGACATAGACTGGTAAGGTTGGAAAGGACCTCAAGGATCATCTAGTTCCAACCCCCTGCCATAGGCAGGGACACCTCCCACTAGCACAGGTCACTCAAGGCCTCGTCCAACCTGGCCTTAAACACCTCCAGGGAGGGAGCAGCCACAACCTCCCTGGGCAACCTGTTCCAGTGTCTCACCACCCTCGCTGCAAAGAACTTCCTCCTAACATCCAGTCTAAATCTCCCCTCTGCCACTTCAAACCCATTGCCCCTTGTCCTGTCATTACAAGACCTTGTAAATAGTCCCTCCCCAGCCTTCCTATAGGCCCCCTTCAGATACTGGAAGGCTACTCTAAGGTCTCCTGGAAGCCTTCTCTTCTCCAGGCTGCAGAGCCCCAACTCTCTCAGTCTGTCCTCATAGCAAAGCTGCTGCAGCCCTCTGATCATCTTCATGGCCCTCCTCTGGACCTGCTGCAACACTTCCATGTCCTTCCTGTGCCGGGGGCTCCAGAACTGCACACAGTACTCCAGAAATAATTAATCACTGCTTATGCTTTATCACTGCTTTAATAATTGTCTACTCCTATGTAAAATTTTGGACTGCTCAGCCCACCAGAGGACAAGTTCAAGTTTTGTGGACTACACACACAGCAGTGAAACTGCACAAAAGAATCCTGGGCCCACTGCTCCAGAATAAAGAAGGCTCTTTCTCTGGGGACAGTGGAGCAACAAGCACCTCTGCAACTAACACTGAAGAGACTGTAAGCATGTTCCACATTTGGTCCATTCTGGTAATCATGAGCCAAATAAACTGCTGTTGACTATAAAATGAACAAAAGTAACAGGAAAAAAAAAAAGTTGCCATAGTTAAGTGCCATGTTCTCATGATAATATGGAACAGCATCATATGCTCAATAAAATGTTTTAGTCGATCATTTCTTGTCTTTTTGGCACTCTGATGACACACATTTCTAAAGTGTTAATTTAAAAAAAAAAGAATCAAATCCACACTACGAATTGGATAGACTTGTGCCCTACAGTCTCTTCTGACCACTAATTTGTGGAGCTGGGGCTCAGCCAACTTCCAGTGAATCCGTGGAGAGTTTCCAGCAAACTGTCATCGCAGCGGGATGCAGCTCTTGATAGGGCGATCATACATGGCAAGTGAAGTGATGCTGAACTGTCACTAAACAAGTCTGGTTTGTTGTGCCTGAATCTTCCTTTAAGGCTCATCCAAAAACAGATTGGCAGTTTATTTCCAGATAGGCATTGATACTAGAATGCACCTAAAACCTCACAGTCTCTGCATGGGAGGAAGCTTTTGGGATTATTGTCACACCCTGGGAGAATGACAAAGAACACTGGACTAACTGTAGCTCTGCAACACAAATAGACTTCCCATTTTTGATATTTATAAATAAAATAGGCCATGACAAGAGACCTGAACACGCAGTACTTTCCCCCTAGGGATTTCTAGATTTCTTTTTTCTCTGTTTTCTTTAGTTTAAAATAAAGAATTGTAGATTTCAAATACATGACTGCATTTTAAGTGTGCTCAGTACACCAGCCACACTGTGTTCATTTATTGATTACATTTTCAGGGGGCTACATCCAAGATAAACTTAAGCAATCGCAAAAAAGAAAGGTAATCAGCATGTAGAAAAATAATATGAAAATTCTGGGTAGATGCTGACAGGTTTTTGCTCTCTGAACATGGAACCAGACGAGGCTACTACAGCATAGAAGACAAATCAGCAGTTAGTCCAGGCCTCCCTTGATGTACTTTTCCTACAGCAGCCTTCAAAGTATCACAGGTAAAGTCAGGGAAGCGATAGTCAAGAGTTCTGAATTCTTGGAGAAAATAAAATCTCTTCTGTGAGGAAGGGAAATTCCTCACCACTCTGCAACTTTGTCCTTGGATAAATTTCCTTTCTCTAAACATTAAGATGGGGGGAAAGGAAAGAAATTCTTGCCTATTTCAAGACTACCTCACAACAGCAGTATCTTACCCTCTCCAGTCTTTCCATTCTGTTTCCTACCAATTAAATGAAGGCATATTGGTAACTCTGAATTGTCATCTAAAAGAGATAACTTAATTTGAATCACTGTTTTCTGAAGTCAAAAAAACAAAAGATGAAACAAGACCTTCTTAAGACTGTCATCCTGTGGAAAAAAGCAGAGGGAGGTTGTGGATGCTCCCTCCCTGGAGGTGTCCAAGGCCAGGTTAGATGAGGCCTTGAGTAACCTGTGCTAGTGGGAGGTGTCCCTGCCTACGGCAGGGGGTTCAAACTAGATGATCCTTGAGGTCTCCTTCCAACCTTACCATTCTATAATTCTATGATTTAAAAGGACTGGTTTTCAGAGGGTAGGCTTAGTACTTCCTGAAAACTTGAAAATCCATCTTGAAAATTGGAGAGTGGAGCAAACATCTAAAGACCAGGAAGCAGAAAAGTTGACATTGAGTGTGTTCAGATATCAGTTGATGGCACTGACACTGTATAGGTACAGTGCAATGTTGCATGACATTTTCCACACAAAATCCCTTTGCTAAATTAGCTTGCTGGACTGCAGTCTTTCTGCTACCTCTCTCCTTCAAGCAAAATATTTTTCCCACTTTAAGGCTTTAACCAAATGATTCAATTATTTCCAAAAGGAAGCTGAAGAATGTTATTCTTCATTCTGTTGAAAAGCTCATCACTTCTAAGTTATGGAACAGGATCTTGTCCTTAGGCAGCAGATAGTCCTCTTTCAGAAAGGTATGGACCAGGACAAGCAGGATGATAGAGGCAGATGAAGTAATGCAATTAGCCAGGAGGACCAACGGCCCTCCAAGGGATGAAAACCAAGCATGCAGTCACTTGAATACCTATGATAATGACCTTGTGGTGCCATTCTAACTGGCATGTCAGGAGAACAGAATCAGATTCTAGCTTTAGATGGACTTCAGCGCATCTCTGTAATTCTTATACAGCTTCAAGTTACTTAAGCAGACATAGTAAGAAAGAGTGAGAAGGGAACTAAGGAGAGAAGTCTGAATTAGATCCAAATTGTTTAATTAGCTATCTCAATGCAAGTGTAAACTTGTTTTTATTAATAAATAAATAAATTAAATAACACAGTACATCATTCTTTACTCCAAAGAAACATCTTCCAAAAGAGGCAGCCAAACTGGGACTAAGAGACAGAATGTATATTAAAACCTTAAGTTTTCTAACTGAAGAGTTGGCAGGACTTGCCTGCCCAGGGGAATCAATCCCTCATCAGACATGCAGGCATCCACCCATCATACATGCACCGTATGCTGGTTTGGAGACATATCGCAACACACACAACAGCAGAAACAGGCCAAAGTATTTCTGGGGGACTCAACTAGAAAACTGGCAAGAAAAGGCACTTTTAAAATGCCAAGTAGCAATCCCAAAATAGCTTTTCCTCATTTTGAAAGCACTTAAAAGCCACAAAAATAAATAACGCCACTACAAAAGATGCAAACAAAAGCATAAAGCACATTCCTCACCAAAAAAAAGCAGGATCCAGTGCATCGCCCCACTACACAGAGCTCCTCTATCCAGAAGAGGACAACACAACTGTACAATTACTAGGCATCTCCTTCCTTGCTGACCAGACACAATTCCCCTTACTTTTCTGGATCAAGTAAGTACAGAACTCCTTCAGTGAGGAGGAAGATAGGAAAGTGGTTTTACGGGCTGAGTTGAGTCTGATGCTGATATTCAACACCATGCTGCTGACATATCAACTTCAAAATTAAAGTGCTGTCTGGAGCACAGTATGATGGGGCTTGAACTTTAGATTGGAACGTGGGAAGCTTCCTGTTCCCTTTGCTGCTTCCAGTTTTTGGGGTGTTGGTGTTCCCTGCTGGGCTAGCTGTGGGTCAGGGGGTGAGGGGAGGTTGGTGGCTTCTGCTGCTGTTTCTGCATTTTACTGCACATTTCTGCATACAGGCTAAAGGTAATGGTGCAGTGGAGCAGTTCCAGTAAATCTCAACTGTAGCTCAGCCTGGAGGCTGTTTTGCGTTACTCTCCCTCCTGTCTGTGTCAGGGGAAAGGGACTTGTGAGAGCAGGCTGCATTAACCCAGGACAGTTGGTCAGCCTCTTTCCAGAGGATACCAAATGTGTGCGAGTCACAATAAAGACAGTGACCCACTGAGGACACTCAGTGTTTCTATACAGAAGAACTGTAGCATCAACACATAAAAGCCACCCCAGCTCCACAGACAGGAATAAATTTTGAACTGAATTTCATAACCCTGATTCCTTTATCTCTATTCCAGCATTTCAGAAGAAGGTAAACAAGCAGTGGGACACCCAGTGGGTCTGTATTGGGCAAAAAGCCTTATCCATCTGAACACTCATCTGGAGGTCACCTCTCAAGAGGGAGACTAAGAACAGCAAAAAAAAACCAAAACCAAAAACCACCAAACAACAAAACAGGAACAGTGCAAGAGCCAGACAGCCTAGGAAGACCCAGAGTGAGTGTAAAGACCACTCAGCAGCTACCCCAGAAGCGAGGGATGTATTGTGTAAAAGAGTTATCGCTTAGTCCAGCCCTGTGTCTCCTTGAGATAGAGAGTGGCTGTAAGTAGTTACTACTTACAGCCTTTTAAACTCCCTGTACTTCTCTATTTCCTTCTGCTGTCAAGTGCCTCTGACAGAGCAAACCACAAACTCAGATTATGCTAAAAGTCAGAGGTCAAGGCAGTGGTCTGCTATAGCAGCAAGGTTGTTTGGGGTCAACACAAGTCCTGGGGCCACATACCACTAAGGATAAAGAGTCTGAAGGAAATGACAGGTGAAGAAAATGTGTCTGGCAATCACCTTCTTCAGGAGCATTCTAGAGCCAAAATCCACAACTCCCCAACATCTGCCAAAGGAAGATCTAGCAAAATGCCACTTAGACACTAAATGGAGAGGTGATAGCTGGCTCAAAAGTGCTTTTCTATTTTATCAGCTATGAATCATAAATCAAACACAGGAGGCTAAAGAAGGTATCATTAATTTTTCAGTTTTTGAACCACAGATACCATGTTTAGCTCTATCCCACTAGCCTTTGTCATACAATGCAAGAAAAACTATTTGGCAAACTAATTAACCATTGTGGACTGATATGCAAATGAAAATTTAAATACTACAATGTTAGCATTAAACTTTTACAGACAGACAACGAAGCATTAGTACATGCATCTCCACAGTCACACACTCAGGCAGATTTAAGTCTTAAAGAAACAAAACAGTCTTGCTGAGTGACATTCCCTGGCATTTGAGGATGGCCTACACTGGCATTAGATGAAAAAGAAATTCTAGAGTAAACCATACCTCTTCAGCAACCCTCTCTGAAAGAATCATTGCCATGGAGTCTTGGGCTCAGGAGACATTAGCCTGGAGCTAGTACATATATGCAAAACTTCTCAAACACCAATACTCCAGTGGTACAGTGTCTCTCTGCCTCAGTTTCCCTTGTTGAGGCATAGGAATGATAGCACTGGCAACTTAATTCACAAGTTATGCTGCTGGGGACCAGATGGGACAGAGACATCAACATAGGTATTGGAATGGGCTGCCCAGGGGGGTGGGTGAGTCACCAACCCTGGATGTGTTTAAGTCATTTGGATGTGGTGTGTGGGGATATGGTTTAGGGTGAACCTTGTAGAGTAGGGATATCAGTTAGACCTGATGATCCTGAGGTCTTTTCCAATCTGAATGTTTCCATGACTCTGTGATAGGCAGTGGCACAGTTTTGCCCCAGCTAGCTATCAGTGTAAGAAACAGCCACAGATAAAATCTTGTGCTTAATGCAAAGAAGGATTAAGTGACTTGCCAGAGAGAGTATAGAAAGCTTTTTGCAGGATTAAGATCTGAGCCCAGACACTAGCCTGCCCTAATAATAGTCCTAAATACAAAACGTTTTTTTAAATCCATCCAAACAGACAAGACACAACAGAGTTTTTTTCCCAATCTCTGCTTTTACAGCCTTGCCCTCTGACTGAGTCCCGACAGGCCAAACTCCAGCTCTATCCTGGAGACCTTAGTGAGCTACATATTTAAAGTACAAGGACAGCGCTAATGTCTGTACCACCCCTAGAAGTGAACCCAGATCACCAACTCAAACCACTAACCTCGATCTACATTCAAGGAGTGACCCATTAGAAAAGCAATTTGCTTCCATGTAGCCAGGTGATAAGGAATGGCTTGCAGCAAGACTGTCAAAGAGAAAAGACAGATGTGAGACTTAGGCATCATACAAGGGAAAACTGAGAAGATAATGAAAAAAGGAAAAAAAAAAAAAAAGTCCTGGAGTCCTAGAGTCACAGGTTTGACCACATGAAGATGATCACACAGATATCCAAAAGCACTGTGTCTTGTGTCGGAGGAGAAGTCAACTTAGTAGTGTGGATCTAGGGAAAAGTCTGTGGGCAGTGGTTCCTGAGCTCAATGCTGGAAAAAGCCCAGCGAGGGAGAGACTGCCCACCTACACAGCTAACAGCTCCTGCCACCTGGAGCCAAGAAACTACGGCATCAAGTGCTGGGAGCAAGCTGCTGATGGCAGACAAGAGTTAACCACTGGTGCTTGGCGTTATTAGATCATAACACATCTGGAGAGCCTTATTGCTAGGGCAAACATTAATCTTCAGAGAAAGCTAAACATGCAAAATGAGCACTCGCTCATGAGAAAAAAAAAATTGAAAGGGAGATTACACACAATGAAAATAATCCCAAATAACTTTTGAAACTGATCTGGCTGAAGAGAAGGAGAGGAAATGTTCTTCCCTAAGAAAATACTTCCCTCCCCCAGCCAACTGGGATCAGTGTAGTAAGAAAAGTCTTAAGATGAACTTTTCCATTTTGAAGCATTTCTGTGATCAACCCAAGTTTAAACTAAAATGATGCTTGTTTATAGAAATGTCCGAGCCTTCCTTACTCCCAGCACTGTACTCAAATTGTGCTGAAATGGATATTACACTGGATTATTTCCCCAAAGACATGAAAAAGAGCTAATGTAAGCGACAATTTGGTTTTAGGAATCCTGGGAGGGTAAGGTTTTGTCTGACTTTATTTATGAAAGCCCTTACATATTTAAGCAGTTTCAAGTTCGCTTTTGTTAAGCTCCAACTTGAAAAGTAATTTGTCACATTCTGTGATGAGTTTAGTCTAAGTGTGCACAGGGAGGAGTTTTCTAGAGAGTGTTCATTTCAAAGTGTCACACATAAACCTTATTTCTACGGGAATTACCAAGTAGTCAGCCTCTACAAACGCATCCCTTCATCAAAAAGTAATGACCTCACTTTATATGTGGCTTGACAACAATCTCTGTTTCACATATTCCCATCTTCGCGTCGCCTGCCTTGCTCTACAGAGCTTGTTGTCCCCTTGCACAAAGGGCAGCATTTCCTAATTAGGTGACTTCACACAGTATTAAAGTACATAACAAAATGGTGCACGTGAACACTGGAAACAGCTGCTTTGCTGTTTAGATCTCAAATTCAATAGCTCTTTTTTCTGCACCTGGCTCCGCTGTCTTTTGTTGCCGGATGATCTCAACACACAGCAGCAGAGTACAGATACTTCATAAGGATTTTGCATTTTAAGTCCACAAATTCTCGGTTTACACTTTCATGAACAGAAAACCATGGTAACCACTGCAATATCTAAGTGTAGGTTGCCATACAGTTTATTCCATAATATGCATCCTGCGAAAAAACAAAGAGTCAAGTACCCACTAATGTATACCTAATAGGTTTAGAGCTCAGAATTTTAGGCACTTCGGACAGCTTTGAAGCAAGTCGAGCTAAATCGCATTAGTAATTGCAGAAGAACAATCAGGGACTAATTAAATCCTCTTTCTGGATACAGATTACTGGCTGAAGATTTATGCAGCATCCACTACGCTCTGGTGTACTTATTTGAATTAATTACTGCAATCACCAAGTAAGGATCCCCAAAACCGCCTGGCCTGTAGTACGATGAGAACTTGGCTGACTATGGTTTTCCAATCTCTGGTACTCCTTGCAAAAGAATTATGAAGAATTTCCACTGAATTCTGCAGCATTACTGTTTCAGCCCCCATGCCTCTTCCTTTCCATTTCATTACCAGCTCCCACAGACAAATGATTAGCTAATAGGAGCTCTGTAACAGTGCAGCCAAATTGAACATTACTCTTGGATTAGGGAGAAAAAAAGTCTTGTATCTACTGGCTCAAACCAAAGGACAGTAAATCACTGTCACACTTTTGCACAAGTGAAGCACTCATTCAGCTTTTAAGACACCTCCCCTCCCCTCCAGTATGCATTTATTTCATGTTCCCCATTGTCTCCTATCACCTCATTACTGTATTCCAGACAACCTCTCATGCAAGCTACATGAAACCCACAGCTTCCTTTTGAGGCCTTAAAAAGTTTTCTTGTAGCTTATACACCAAGTAAGGTAAGAACAGAAAACCTGTTTGAGGTCACCTTTCTCATCTTTCACAAGTCCCACATAGATCCTTCATGCCACAGGGTCCTACAACTAATTTCAGCTAAGAAGCACCTGGTAACAGATTAAGTTGTTTACACAAAAATATTAAGTGTATAATTAGCAACTGCCCCAGATAATGAACCTCAAAAAAATCAGAGCTCCAAGATCACCACCTCTTTCTGTCTCTCCATGTAAGTTCCATCTGTGTTTTGAACAGTAGCATTCCTTAGTTTACATTACTAACAAACCAGTGTCATCTGAGCAGTTCTGTAGATTGCTTCTACTTAGGAAAGGACAGAGGTGTGGCATACTTGGGCAAACATGGACAGTGTCTGAATTAGCATCTTGAAAAGGATTTTGAATAAAATGCTTGTGTATATTCATGGATAAAGGCTGAGAGGCCCACCCTGATCTGGTTGGGACACTTCCATTCCTGTTTTCCATACAGTGTCAAGCTCTGCTCATTAGGAAATAGGAGGTTGCCAGTGGCATCAATCATGCACTGACTACAGCTGCAAGTGACCCATGTACAGGAATAACTTTTATTGTATTAACTCTTCTGCCTTTAAACTAGACCTACAGTGAGCACTGAAATGCCACTGTGATGGCTGCATGCCAGGGGAGATTTAGGCTGGATATTAGGAAGTATTTCTTCACCTGAGAGGGTTCCCAAACATCAGAATGGTCTGCCCAGAGCAGAGAGAGATGGTGATTATGCCTGAAAGCGACTCCTCCTCAAGTGGCATGTGGAGCTGGCCCTTAGAGACATGGTTTAGTGGTGACCCACCAGTGCTCAGTTGAAAGTTGGACTGGTTGATCTTGAAGGTCTCTTCCCACCAGATATATTCTGTGATTCTGCAGGTAGCTGTGCATCCCACAGCTGAAGATGTCTACTTACTTACTGCCATCACAAAGATGAGTCTCCTTGTCCCTCTCCCAAACTACAGAAAGCAAAAGAACATACTCTAGTTCATAATAATAATTGGACTTTTTTCTAAAAGACTGAATTTTAATAGCCTTTGGCAGCTATGTGGTCAACTTTGCTGGTCCCCCTGGAAGAAAAGATGATAGAATAGACTAAAAGCAGTAAAACTGATCTCTCTTACAGCATTAAAAAGAAATAAATAAGGAACTTCTCACACTTCCATTACATGGATTTGCCTGTTGAGCTCGCCTGTCTCTTTATCTTGCGTGACAAGTTTGACGAAACTCTCTTTACAAAAATTAGATATCAAGATGAAATTGCCACAGCTTCAAAGAACATTTCTTTGGCAAAAGAAGCATAAATATTTTTCTGAGGCTGACAGACATGACAACTGAGATGACTTGGGTCGACCTGGCAAGCCTTTCCTTTTCTGGATCTCAAGTTGAGCGCACAGGGAAAACCTGCCACTGAGGCTGTGTTCAAGACAGAAAATGTTAGCATCTCAGGAGGCTACGCTGCACTAACTGAAAACAGTGTTTGTTTGTGAAATCGGCTTTGAAATTCACCTGATGAAACTGATACTTTTTGCACACCCTTCTTCCTCTGTATCGTCTCATCTGCATGGCTGACAGTGAATTCATACTTTGTGACCTATCAGCTCCAGTAATTTCTTCACTGGCATGTGAAGAAAAAAAAAAGTTACGTCAGAAATACGTTAATGCTCCAGGTAGCAAAGTATAGTTTGCAAAGAGTCTGAGAAGGGAGAATTTGTTGTTCTTCACAGTTAGCATCACCAGTATCAAATTAACCCCTAGGACAGCCAAAAACAGGTGAGGAAGGTGAACTTTGTATTGCAAAGGTTTCAGAACAACAAGGATGTCTGTGAGTTCAGTTAGCACAAGGGAGAAGTGGCTAAGCAGAGTGGCGCTTTTTGAGTGGCACCACAGTGAGCCTTGGTCTTCTGGCATCGTGTCGCAAGCAACTGCCACCACAGCTACACCCAAATCCATAAGCATCCTTCAGCAAGTCATTAGGGAGAGGCTAAGCCATAAGAGGGATGCAAGGTCACAGCCCATGGCAGAATTCATGCTGTCCAACAGCATATCTAGCTTCAACAATCTGAGCTATGATTTAATCTTTATCTCATTTGTGTATCTACTAATCGGCATCCAGTTCTGCTTTCTCTAGGCTGCTATAAAAATGCACCTGTGCTACAGATGAAGCTCCATAACATCTGTAATATATATTGTAAATTGCATTGTATCATTTGTTGTAACTGAAATCAGAACACTGACCTAGCAGAAGTGAACATCTGGGCATCTGGAACCAGAGCTCACTAAAGTCCTTAAAATACTTTAGGCAGGAAAAATGTCTTTGGATAGAAACCAAGTTCACTAAAGCAAAGATGATCTTCTATTAGCTTGACCTTTGACTTGGGATTGTTTAGTCGCTAGCAAAAAGCAGATGATGCCTTCCCTTTTTTTTTTTTTGATCTATGAACACATACAAATCATGGGAGGATGAGATCTAATACACAATTCAGGAATTTCAGGTACACGTATAATTATGTTTCCATTAACTACCATCCAGAATGGTTACTATAGTGTTGAACTTTATGATGCTATCACATATTTATTTTAGGGCTGTTTCAGTGCAGGGTCAGATAGTTGTGGGGTGGAGGGTGGTGGTGGTGTTTATAGATTTAAGAAGTGCATTTACCACAATTTCAGTTTATCTGAACTCATACATGGCTAACCTGCATGGTTAAGCCATTGCAGAAATGCTGACTTTTCCCACCTCATGAACTACAGCAAACATGCTACACAAACATGGGAGGAATACCAAGAGTTGTTTCAAACATTCACTAAAAGCAGCCAAGCTTCCATTTTGCTAAGGTAAATCCACCAGCCCTGCTACTGAGTACAGCTTCTTAGCCACTCTTCCTCCTTCTACCATCTGAATGGCAAAGGTAGAGACTATTTCTCTATTTTTTTTCCATCCCTACTGTGACTTCAACTTCAGTTGCTCCTCTACACCAATTTATCACTCCTTAGTTGTTTCCTGAAGGGTACTGATACTGAATTCCCATGTCACAGACTGCATTAGAGAGCCAAGTACACATCTGAGGTGTATACCTACAATTATCTTCCATTATGACTTCTAAGAACAAAGTTGAAGTCTCATTTTCAGTATTGACTGAGTGAATCTCATTCCTGCTTTCATTTCATCCAGAAAATTACCTGTTTTATTATCCTATTTAAGGAAATAATATACAGCAGTGTTACTACCATTATATCAAAGAAATGGCACCTGGATCCTTGTCATGAATTGGGTGTTTCTACCACAGGAAAGATGCTCAAGTGACTGCATGCTACAGAAAACAGTCTGAAAATGGGTATTTTATCAGAAATTTCTAGCCTACAATATTCAGTGAGAGCAGGAAGAGCTTTTGTTCTCCTTACTCCTTAAAGCCTTGTGCTTTTAGCTTGCTGCATAGACACAGGCGCTACAGCTGATAAACTAACTCAGAAGTTCACAGCACTAAAACCTATGGGAAAAGTAGCACAATTTAAACAGGTGAAGAGAACCACTAGCTCCAGAATCATCAGAGAATCATCTAAGTTGGAGAAGACCTTTAAACTCACAGAGTCCAACCATAACAGTTCATTGGTCAACGTTATGTTTTACAGCATTATGCTTACTGACAATTCAGCTGCATTCCCTACTAAGACAGAACTTAGGCAACCTTGAATAAGTCCTCAAAACTCAGGTTCTGTGATGACCACACTAAGGTTCATATCACAGCAGTCACCAATCCAAGGCATAAAAGCCCAGACTTCATTGAAATTGAAATAGGTTAAATTGTTATCTCTAACAAAAAGCCTTGTGAAAATTATGAAGAAAAAAGGTTTGGGTGGAAATAAGTTCAGCTGTGCTAGAATTGAATCACTGTGGACTCTCACAATGTTAAGAAAAAACAGCTTTTCCTTCATTATCTCATCAGATTTGTTCATGTAAGTAAATGAACATGATCATTTTATATACCATTATTGATACATTCCTTCCTAATGCTTAGAGTTAATGCTTGTTTACTCTCCTACTGTGACAATTAAATCACCTACTCACATGCTTGTATTTATTATTAAGGGCACACACATGGAGAGCTAAAAGCCTGCCATAACAGGGCTGTAATATTTAGTTGCCTTTCTAGGCAATAATCTTGATAGTTAAAGAGTTTAGTTCCTCCTCATAAAATGAGAAAGCATGTAACAGTGATACAGTGAACCCTAAATAGTTAGCTGAGAAGGGAGAAGGAGAAAAAAAAAAAAAAAAAAAGGAGAATCCTGAATGGAATTTTCCCAAATGAAAGCAAAAGAGTACCACTGACCAACACCCCCCATGAACTAACGGCAGAGACTGTGTGTTCCAAACATTCCTTATGTGCTGCTGTTTAGCAAAGGTGTTTGGACAGAAGCTAAAAATAAAGACACACTGCTAAAACACTAGCCCTGGCATTCAACTTCAAAGAGCTTTTCATCTAGCGGAAGACACTCATAACATGTGGCCTCAGCCCACAAACACATCCAGGGAGAAAGCCGACTCAGAGTCTCTGGTTTTTGTACATGTTACTCAGAAATATTTGCAGTGATTAATTGTTGTATTCAGTAAGTGTTTGTTTGGGTTTTTTTTTTTTTTAAAGTTTTTTTTCATTTTCCACATATATTAACCTCCATTACCCAGGTCCACTGCACTGAAGTCCTTGACATCCCACTGAGTTCTGTACCCAACATGTAGTATCTGAGTCCCAGCCCTCATCAGTTTCATGGGTTTATGCACAGGTTAGTTCATTAACAAATACTGCTGCCTTAAAGCTTAATGACACATGCAAGGAACTAATAAACACACATGTAAATCTTTCTCTTTCTTCCATTATGACAAGCGGGCACAGCACTGCTTAAAGCAATTATTAGGCCAGTGCCTGAACTGCTGCATATCAGAGATCTACCTAAAATCAAGAGAGTTGTGCAAATCAACGCTCCTGAAAATTCAGGTCTATCTCAGTCTTTAATAACATATCACAACAAAAAGATCTTCAGGACACAAAACAGTACATGTGGAAAAAAGATGAAGAAATACAGATGCTCAGGCAAGAAGGAAAAACCCACCAGCACCCAAAGGACACTAATGCAATGCACACTATTTGCTTTGATGCCAACATAAAGATAGAGGTTACTAAAAATGCCCAGGATAAAAAATAGCAGCAATTCCATACAAATTTATCTGCGTATCTTTGAATGGACGGGACTTCATATACTGCCTGACAACAGTTGCTCAATTATGTGTTACTTTTATTACACACAAGACTTGGCAGCAGCAGAGAACGTATGTCTGGGACAGTCCTCAAAAGATTTCCTAACACTCTGAGATGCACAGGCCAAGTTACAATATGGAGAGATCCTAAAAATACTTCGTTTTGCATGTAATTATTCACTGATAACAGAGGGAGGAGAGCTAAGATTGAGAATCCAAAACAGTCTGAAGCCAATTGCTTCTTCGGCACAGTAACAAATTCTAAACCAAACATCTCAGTTGATGTCCTGCTGCCAAAAGGATGTTTCAACAACAACTGTGTTACCAGGAAAGTCTTCCATCACTAAGCCGTTTGTAGCTCTACACTGAAAAGTATGATGTGAAAACAAACATACAGCTTCCAAAGAAACCTTAGCACACATCATCCACTTCTCAAGATGCAAGAAAGGTGAATGCCAGTATTAAGACTTTATTTCTTTTTACTATGAAACCATTTAAAAAAAAATATTCACACCACCAATGACATCCAGGTTCATCACAAGAAGCCAAGGTCTGCCTTGCGGTTGCCCACGAGCACCAAATTATAATTAGATGCCCAAATGATGAATGATAGGGATTACATTTGTACCAGTTCTTGGGGCTTGTACCAGTTCCTGAAACACCATAATAACCTGATAGAATTTACCAGTTCCTCACATTAAATGCATTAAAAACAAGCAGCAAGAAATCAAGTCACATTAAGTCAAGAGCATAACTCAGTGTCAAAAGCAGCTCCGATTTAAGAAACCGTTAGGCAAAACAACATTTGCATTTTATTCTGAAATCCTCCAGTAAGATCATCTGTACCAATAACAAGCACTTTGAAACAGTGAGAATCATATCACAGCCAAAACAGGATGGATAAAGACCCTGACACGTACTCCCACTGTCATGCAGACCTCTGTTTGTAACAGCTTCAACAAGATCAGTTTAAAATTTTCAACGGCAAAACAAGGAAAACAGTTTCAAGACGAATGAAATAATGAATCTTAATAGCCAACAGCAATATTTCACCTTCCCAAAACGCAGCTTAGTCAAAGCTGATTTCAGAGCAGGGTTTTGTAGCACCTCTCCCGAAATAACACCACCGCCTCTGCAGGGAAGATGCCGTTACCCCGGCACAGGGAGGGTTAGCGATCTACATTGCTCAAGTTTATATAAAGGGAGAGGAAACAGAAAGCTAAAGCACTACACCACTCACATATTAATATAACCACAGGAGATCTGCAAGCTGACCGCCAGAGCTCAATTCTGCATTTCAGGAAGATGGGAATGAGAGAAGAGGAAACCGAGAGGGGGAGGAAAAAAAGAAAAGTTTCCCCCTCCCTCCTTTCAAGCAAATGTAAATTCGTTGATTAGATCCTCAGGCTTTTAAGAACAGTTATATAAAAATAGGTAGAACCCATAATGCTCAGGACTCCTTCCAGTTCCAAAAGGCTGTGGTGGATGAACCCCGAAACACGGGAGAGATGCCCGGAAAAGGCCAGCTCTCCCTCCTCAAGCAGAAGGCTCGGACCAGCTACAGCGCAGGCTGGATTCACGGCTGCCGGCACCAGGGCAGCCGTGGCGCTCGGTGCATTCGCCTGTCGAGCACCAAGCCCCGCTCCACGCACCGGGGAGACTGGGCTGCGGTTAACTGGCACCTTTGATGTGCACAGCCGGCAGCTGCAGGGGGCTGATCGGGTTTATGTGCCATGAAATGGTGGATCTGACTGTCAGACACGTTTTATGAAACGAGAGGGAAGAAAAAAAAAAAGAAAGAGAGAGAGAGAGAAAGAAAACAAGCCTCTGCAAAACCAAGCCGAGAAGAGATAGCAGGAGGCAGGCAGGGAGCGGGACCAGCAGCAGCAGGGCCTGGAGCAGCTGTCAAGCACGGCCGCCTCCCCCCTCCGGGCCGGGCGGCCCCAGCCCGGGCCCCCCTCCGCCAGAGCTGTACTTACGTGAAAACAAAAAATAAAGTAGTCGAACCCACTAATAAGGCAGCTGCTGTGGAGACAGGGATGTATTTAGTAGGTTTAAACCTCTTTCCAGTGCTGCTGGGCATCCTGTAGTTTACACATCACTATGTAAATCCGACCCGAGAGGAGGGAGCCGGGAGGATGAGGGGACCCTCCGGCGCGGGGAGAGCGGGACTCGGGCTGCAGGGAGGGACGGGAGAGGGACGGGGAGCAGCTGACCTCCAGCACAGGAAATCCCACCCACACCGCCCAGCCCACTCGGCTGATGTCAACCAGCCCCTTAAGGTAGCGCTGCGGGGAGACAGGGGCGCGCAGCCGGCGCGGCCCCGCGGGCGGCGCTGCCGGACCGGATCGGTCGGGACCGGGAGCGCCGCGAGGCAGCCGAAGCCCGGCACCGCTGCCCAAGCATCGCCCCTCCCGCAGCGGGCACCCCCGCGCCGCGCCAACCCTCGCTGGCGACGCGGATCTCCTTCTCTCCCTCTTACAAGGGAAAAAAAGAAAAACAAAAAGAAAAAAAAAAACCCAAACCGAGCCAGGGAACGTATCGAGCTCTGCAAGGCTCTTTGTGGGACATTAAAGCTGTGCTAACAGTTGGCTCTACAACAGCGCTCTAGTGCCCTGCGCGCTGCCGCCCTGCAGTAGCGCCCCGGCGAACGAGCACAGCTATGCCAGGAGGGTCCTTGCAGCCAGGAGCGTTGCAGGATCAGGGCCTGCAGTAAATCCAGAAGCAGTCGGATGGACGTAAATCTTACATTGCCAGCTCAGTAAGTAAACCCCTACATTACACACAACTAACTCCAGATCCACAGCAGCAAGGACTTCTGCACTCTGTCAAATTAACTGAGTGCAAACATAAGAACGTAAGTTAGCGTAATTTCTGTTTTTAAACCTATCCATTAGCATCAGAGGCAGAAATGAGGCAATTTAAGGTAACATCAGGAAGCTCACCAAGTCGGCTTTCTAAAGAGCTCTCTGTGAATAGCATTTCTGCTCACTTTCAGGGGGCACCACCCAGAAGCTCTTCTGACTCAGGAGCAAACCTTCAGACAGAAGGAAGGGTTCAAGATCACTTGGAAGTTTAGAAGTTAAGACAGGAGCAGCAGCTTGCTCACCCTCTCCTGCTTCCTCCGTCCTCAGCTAATCCCCCATTTGCAGCTGCCAACAGGCAGATAAACTAACCACTAAGGCAACAAAAGCCACATTTGAAGCTTCTGTTGGGTGTTCTTAGAAGTAAGTTTGCCCTTGAAGGGTTTATAATTCAGTTCTGTTCTGAAAAGGCATTATTATTATTTTATGTTATTAAAAAAAATTAGATCAACACCACAGTCCTAAAGAACAAGTAACACCTCCCCACCCCAAAAAAAGGCAACTTAAAGTCTTCAGCTTTGCAGTTTGAAAAAGTAAAATAGTTGTGAGCATCACAACTATTCTTTAACATAAGCAAATTCAGCAAGTTTCAGCCTGAGGGCATATGGTTGGGCCAGATCTCAAGCTTTTGCTAACATCTGCCCCCTTCAAAACAGACAAATGAAAAAAAAAAGTATTTTCTACCTCTGAGAACAGCTTTTGAGATTGCTAAGTTTTATCCAAAAGGGACTAAAGCCAAAAGGCAACCTAAAATGAACTCAGACTTGTGTTTTTGAGGAAAATGAGTGACAGCATCTACTTAAATTATTTTTGAATGCGTGGGGGGCACAAAATGTTTCCTATGCTTCACTACTCCTTGTCATGCCAGCTTATTGAAATAAATTATTCTTAAAATCCTTGTGACTAATCAGAAGGTCACCAACTTGACAGAGAACTAAACTTGCATACTAATGGGAAAGCCTCCAGGCACATCTACACCAGCATATTAAGATGGATCAAAAGTCTACTTTGGAAGCAAATCTCTTGATTGCCTTACCATGATGCCCACTGCTGAGTGGTCTCAATGTAGGTAACTGAATTCCTTTTCAACAAAACTAAGCTGGAAGATAGCTTTCAGGAGCACACCTAATATGCTCAGATCATCAGTTAGTTTAGCACCACTTGCATAACATGACCAGAGACTTACTCAAATGCATTGCTTAAGGCTTGAAAAGTAGTGAAGTTATCTTCCAGGTGAGTCAGATCTGCACTTTAAGCATGGCCATGCAAGTTTCCTTTCTAGCTGAACAACAGAAGCATCGTGTCAAATTTTTAGCAAGAGGTAGGAAACAGTAAGCACAATTTTAAGATAGACATTTGGAGATTGGCAATGTTAAGGACAAGGCCTTTCTGGAGCAGTAACATACCTTGATGTGAATATAGGACTTACTCTGAAGGAGACTATTTCTCTTCTTTATGCACTTCATTACTCTCAATTATATTTTCTGGTAAGGATTATCACCTCTCTAGAAGGTCTGCTTTTCAAAGGCACCTTTCAAGTGGCAGTACTCATGGTCCTTCCATGCTTCAGAATGATATTTGCTTTAACTTGGACAAAGTAACACTTCTTCATTCTCACTGTAAGTCTCAGTTTAGAGGACCAAGAGGAAGACTCAGCAGCAAGCAACTCAGGTGGGTTTTTTTTTTGTTTGTTTGTTTTAAATTCCCTAGTCATGCAACACTTTGAGACAGAAATACACTGACGATCCGGTGTGACTGTGTGGCATTGGGTGCACAAAGAATTGTAGCTTCAATAGCAACAAAAAGTGCATCTCCAAACCTCAGCTGGTCATCCTTTGGATCTAGACACTTTGGCTGTGCAACAGTGCACTCAAGCAAAGCCAGCAATACCAAAAGAGAGCTGAGTTACAAGGCTACAGTGTCAGGCTGAATTGTTGTGAGGTTATTGCATTTTTTTCTGCTGCACATGGTACATCACCTATCAGACAGCAAAACATTTCTGCAGCTTTGTTCACCTCATTTCCTTTCCACTAACATTCCAGTTCTTGAGAATGGTCTCTTCTTAAGACAGCAGAAAGTACTGCTGAGCACTGTTCTATCTATTAAAAGTCAAGTATATTTAAAGCCACGCAATGACTTCGCCACCCAAACAGTAAGGATGTCTGACAACTCAGGTTGCTCTCCTGGAACACCTTCAGTTAAAGGATTGTAGTTTCTGGATTTGCACTACCTTATTAGCAAGCCAGAGGTAAACAGCAATGACAGAACGAGTTAGGAAAAGATGTAATGACTACCCAAAGAGCTAGTACAGCTGAAAAGAACAATCTAAAAGTAATCTGGCAGAGTATGACTGGTAATTGCATGTCTTTTTGCAAGATTTTGCTCTGAAGTTTTGCCCCAAAAGGCCAACCACAAAAGCTGTGTTGGAGTCACAGGCCAGAGCACCCTTCTCAAAGCTGCTAAGATGAATGGAAACTCAGAACAGAAAAGCACCATGAAATCTTGATTGCCATGCAATTCTCACATCAATAATAGCACTAACATTAGCTAAATAATTATGATTTTTTTTTAAAAAAAAATATTTGGCATACTTGGAAGTAGTGAAAAATCCACGGAATCTTTTAGTGGTCACTGCGCAATTCAGCTTGTGGCTGGTATTAGCTGCTGCCATTAAATAATGACCAGAATAAATAATTCTGCTTTTCTTACTGAATTTTCTTACACTAATAAATGCATTTACCATCCCATGTAGTACCAGTGACCCGAAAGCTGTTCAGGGTCACCAACAGGACCCTGAAGGATCAGCAGTTGTTTTTCCCTTCAAACTTGCAGTGCTTACTGCAGAGCACATCAGGATCATGATGTGCAGCACAGTGCTGGCAAGAAGTCCAAGCAGAGCTCAACAACTCTGGATACAAGCCAGAACTACTAAGCTACCCACTGGAACTTTAATAGGACGTTCTTCATGTAGTTGTTCAAGCTTATTTTTATTATATAGATCACAAAAATTACTAACCCACAATGACTTTTCAGCAGACTAAACAGATAACCCACATAATTTTCTAGATGCTTCCAACATATATTTTCCATGGAATAGCACTGGCGTAGGGCAGAACTCATGTAAGGTGTATTTCCCAGCTGCAGGGATGAGACACTTCAAGTTGCATTTATGAGTGATTAAGTAATAATGTGACGAATAAGTAGGCAGACCAAGTCCTAAACCATTCCTCCAAGGAGCTACTTGCAGTAGAATAATGTAGGCCTCTGAATAGTTTTGAAGGTTCACCCACGATCTTGTTTAAAACCACTAATGAAGTGCAGTTCTCCTCCTGAAATGCTCCAGAAACTCAGAAAGCCAGCAGCAGTTCATGTACCAGCAAACAAATTAAGATATTAAAACTGATGAACTATTTATATGAAGCAATGTAACTTTAATTATACCTAGCAGAATACTCTTGAGAGAGATCCTCCATGGAATGCAAAATATTCAGCCATTTTAATGTCCAGTCCATCTTTGTTGATGTTTACATAGCTATAATTGTTTTTATGGAAAAGCAATGGTAGAAAACTAAATACTTTTAGCTACTTGAAATGAAGAGAGCCAGCACAACATGAGTAGGAGGCAAGAACTCATGACACCATTAGCTTCTCTGTTAAGTAAATTGCATATCTTGATACAACAGTTAATATTACAATACAGTAAACCAACTGATGGATATTTGTAGTCAAGACTGATAAACAATCACAAAAAAGTTTGACTTCTTCAGCTTGAAAGTTGAAGATAAGACTACAAAGTTCAGGAAATACTCGCAGCAGTCAGACACCTTCCACAAAATAAAAAGAGTTTGCTGTACATAACATCTAGTCTAGAATTTTGCTAGCACCTTGTTTGTACTTAAAACATTGGTCATTATACTGGTTAAAAGCATAAGAGCCAAAGTATACCACACAAACCCTCATTTCAACATTAATACTTAAAGAAACTCTACAAATATAATTTATTTATGCATCTAATGCAGATTGCATTTTCAGTGGGAGACTATAGCAAACTAGTTACACTAACAGGTCTTTCAAATGTGAGTAGGTCTTCAGTCACTGGTTAGTGTCTGCTGTGATAGAAGTGGACAAAGATATTCCAGACCTAAATTTGCATATTGAAAGAAAGTATCACTGATCATAAATCCACTGCATAGCTTTAGGTGCTAAGAACTACTGAACTTGTAACTGGCAGGTTTTTCTTCACAATTCCAGAAATTTCCTTATTATATAATTGTCCAAGCACCTTGTTTGTTTTCACAGGAATTGAAGTGTGAGAAATCACTTCCATGCAGTCTACTTTACAGTTGATTACCTTAAACTTTTCTTCATCAAGCAAAAGTAATTCTGATGTGTTGGTTAGCTTTATCTCCTGACTCTGAAAATGGTACATTGTCAAAGAGGTTAGTGAAAAACTGCCAATTCCTTTTACTTCTTTTTTTCAAGAGTAATCGTAGCTAAATAGAGTTAGGAAAACCTTTAAAGTAAATCATCATAAAAACAAAATTAATAGAAAATGAATCCTTTATGCACACCTCATTTCACTAAACTAGTGAAAGTCACAGACAATCTAAGAAACACTTTGGAATTAGTCTGGGAAATTGAACTAAGTAGCTAGTTTGCCATAGACACCATAGAAAATATAGCTTTCAAGGAACAAGCAGGACCACCAGAACACATAGGAGTACTGGGAACAGAAGGGCAGAAATGAAGAGAGTTACAGACACTAACTGGAGAGAGGTCTGGGTTTGTTTGAAATAACCTCACCACTGTTAAGTACTCAGCTTTGAAGGCTGATGGCAATCTGTATAGGAGATCAAAAACCAGTAAGGCAGTTTATAATGTTATCTTCCCTACAACCTGTTTCTACAGAGTTGCAATTCAATATTACTATCAAGCTGAGTAACTCTGAAGCAGTTTTGTCTTAGAGATAAAGTTTTACTAACTTCAAACTTTAAGTTATTCAAAGGAATGCACTAAGATGAAGCAGCATAAGGCATAGCATTTCTGCTGTGGGGAATCAGAATTCAGCATGACTTGTCACAAGCCATGAAGTACAGTATCCACCTTCTGGACCTGGCAGATCCTCAAACTGGGAAACCCACACCTGTAACTGGCACCACTGGTCTGAGGGTGCTCCTTCATAGGCAGGGAAGGACTGCTCAAGCCGTGGATGCTTTTTGAACTAAGTACCTCCCCAACACATCTAGAGAATACCAAGAAAGGAAGAAAAAGATGGCATACCTCCACATCTCACCCCTCCTGCGCCTCTTCTGCACAGTCCTACCACAATTCTTTTCATGGTAAAGTGATGTGTACAAATTAGTCTCCATTTTTTTCCCACTTAAATCCTTCAATTTTTTAAATTAAACAAGTTCCCAGACATTTACGTAACAAAAACAAAGAGCTATTCAGACTTGTATTTTTGCCCTTTAAACACAGGTAGTTCTTGAGCATGTAGCATCAAAGATTCACAACATTCTCATGCCTGCATAGTGTTGAGAAGAATTTTAATTTTCTGAGTTTTTGGTATCACAGAGAACTTGTTTGATACAAGCTACCTTATTACACAGGAAAAAAAAAATCCATCATTTACAGTGTTACAACACAGCAAATTGGGTGGTTTGCAGTTTGTGAATGAGACATTTAGTATCACTAATACAAGCTTATCCCTGGAAAGGAAAACACAGCTATTCAAAATAATTAACAGGATTTAGAGAACTATTTTGAAGTAGTTTTTGTAATATAAAACTTCAGGCTATTTTTTTTTCCCAAGACTAACTACTTGTTAAGAAGATGCTATTTCGATCCTCTTCAACTATTTCTGAGTTAAATTCACTATTCAAGTGTTCTCAGACACTCCTCCATCCAGTTTTATGCACACAAAACCATTAGTACCAACAAAGGCTGGGTTATTAAGCCTGGCTATATGGCATCTTTCTGAGCTTGAAGCAAGCAGGTTTTGTACAAACTGCAGACTTCAGCATCTGGCTTGACTTCAGCTTCACTGATCCTACTGCAGACTCCATTTTTACTGAAAATGGATTAAAACCTCTTAAAAAAAAAAAAATCTTTACTTGTACCTTCTCCAAGATTAAGGTATATTCTTAGCAACACTGAGTGCTTAAAAAGACTTTACTCTCTAGCCATCTGCAGCAACAAAACCACATTCCCCATTATTTTAGTCAACACTTATGAGTTACCTTGCCTCGCTGGGAGTAAAAGGGGAAGCAGCCACTACTCAACAGCAGGGATGAAAATAGCCTAAAACCCAATTTGCCTCTAGGATCCAAGAGACAAATTAAGTCTCAACAACCCCCTATAAAGTGCAAAAATTAAAGATTCAGAAAATTCCTGTACTGTGTCTGAACAATGAATCAGAAAAGCTTCTCCACAATCCATTTTACTCACACAATACCTTCAACCAGGTTCAGACATTTAAATCACACTGAAGTTATTGCCATTTCAGAAACAAGTATAAGGCAACTCATGTTTTAGTAGTTGCCCACAAATTCAGGGAGGAGATTTTTGCACTATGAGCCCATCTTTTTTGAAAAATATTATAACTACTTCTGAGTCAAGCTGTTATTTAAGACACTCTATTGCCTGACAAGACAAGTTTTATCATCTCACTCAATAAGCCTCAACAGTGAAGATGGTTTGTAAGCATGAGTAACTGGTAACCTGGACAGGAGAGACAAGACACAACATCAGCTACAACTCTAGCACACTTGCTATACAGTAAGCTACAAAAACATTTCAAGGACATCTCTTGGTAGACTATGTTACATATAGGAAAGTTAATAATTACAGTGACTTACATAAAAGCTTTATTTCACTGAGATCAATTGAAAAAATACTTACTGCTTTTTAATTTCTAGACCAGCACACCTATGGCTTCTGAAGTGACCAGAACATTGACTAACCATCCTTTAGTTTAGAAGGCCAAGACATTCTTCATTCAAATGCTATCCAGAGAAATTATTTTACTTAGCTGTTTCTCCTAACTTGACTCTGAGATTGCAGACTTGGCTCAAGGATGGTTGTAATTCATGAAGTGTAAACATGGATCAGTTAACCTAAACAGGAATGGAAACATCATGCATGAATAAGTGAAGAGGGGAAGAAAAGAGGGCAATAAAACTAAGCAGTTGCCAATTTCAGATTAAGACAAATGAAGCCATTCAAGTGTTTCCTCCCCTCTTCTGTACATTTGACAGTGAAATCAAACCTGCCTTCATCACATTGCCCTTGCAGGCTAAAAATACATTCCCATTAAGAGTTCTTTAAATAAAAGGCAAATCCTTTAAATGAAAATTTAAATTTATTTTGAAATTTTAAAATGTAATTTCTGTCAATTTAGACACACTGTTTGACATTATCAGATCAGAGAATTTACAGTGACTCATGGATAAAGATTTTGCTTTTACATTCAAATGTGAAGTATTTCATAATAGCTTTGTCTTGTTATTTCCAAACCAGAAACACTAAAGAGCATTTTACTTTGCCTTTCAACCATCTTTGTTAATTCAGTTGATATCTGCTGCACTCGAAGGGGAACATGCACAACACCAAAGGAATTACTTCATTTGAATGAAGTGAGTACCTTAATTACAGTTTCAGATTTAAGAATGATTCATTATAGCATCAAAAGGCAGTGCTAAGTAGAAAGATTTTTTTTTTAAATGTAGTTTCCTCAAGTGGACTGCAGAGCCTGACCTACTTGGAAAGCCTCCTAAGACAAAAATGTCTTGTCATCCAAATTTCACATCATACAGTCTTGAAGATTAGCAAGTTTTGTCCAATTTTCATAATTATTTTGGAAACAGTATCACAATTCCATCACTATCCTAACACTGTCCTCGTATTCCTGGTTAACAGTGAATTCCATCTATCAAGACTAAAAAATGTTATTGCTTACTATTTTCCTACTCTGTAGCACTAACTTGAGATGGGATAAACATAAAACATTTGTAGGGAAGAGATTTGGTCAATTTGGCTCATTCTAACCAGGAGGGTGCCCCTCATTCACATACAACATAATTAACTGTTCCCAAGTGAATGTCAGACCACCACTCTCCATGAGGCACAGCCTGCCATCACTCATCTTAAAAGTTCAGGATCCCTTCAGTTAGTAAAAAACAAAGCAAGCTCCAAAGCCCTGAAAAAAAAACCCTCAAAATTTGAGTACAATTTTTAATATATGCTGACATAGGCAATCTCATAGTAAGGTACTTGAACAATTAAGATACCTTTGTATACACCATAGTATAACAGGCTACTGCTGCCTTCAGTCAGCAAACAGCACACCCTGGAAGATCTGGGACCACAGCAGCACCTTTATGCTCATCAAGCATTTGTAATACTAATGCGTTTGGAGAGCGAGCAGAGATTTTGTTTTGTAAAAGGAAAATATTTCTCAAGTCTCACAAAATACATTTCCCCCCCCACCTGATGGGACGGGACCAACCAATCATCTGATTCCAGAAGCAGGCTGCATTTCAAGAATCCCAGATATTCTCCACTCAGGAACATAAAGCAGAAGTGGGGAGGTCTGTTAACACTACAGTTTTAGAAGCTATGTAAGAAGTATCTATGTTGCCTTAATCTTCCCTATTGGTAAAGTCTGTTAACCTACATAATCCCAAGTTACAATGATATGCATCTCAACACTCAATGAAACAAGCTTTTAAAGTATATAGAAAACTCATTTCTGTCCTCTGATGCTGTGTTCAAGTTTGCTTTATTCACTCTTTCAGATGACTATAAATAAGTGTTTCCACTATGGAAAAGAAAGTTAGCACAGTACATTTTCATGACTGGGGAATGGATTTTCTGAAGACATCTTCAAAAGGGCAAAAGCTTAGAAAAAACAACTCAAACGGTGAGAATTCAGTTCCTTAAAGTCCCTTGTAAAAATAAAAAAAAAAAAATAAAAAAAGATTAAAAGGAAAAACTGCAAGGCCCAGGATGATTTTTATTGCTTTTCTTCATTTTTTTCCTTGGTCTCTTTCTTCTCAGATTCTTTGCTCTCTTCCTTTACAGAAAGCTCTTCTAGTTTTTCAGCAACTTTATCAGCACTATCATTTTTGTCTGTGCCTGCTAAGAGATTGATTAGGAAAAAAAAAGTTACATTACAGGCAAGTAATGGATATTCCTGTTATAAGGGAAATAGTAGAGAAGTGGAGAGTGACTGGGATGGTGAGAGACAGCTGGTATTTAGAATAAGAACAAAAGTAAATAAATGCTCCCCTAAGCACTGATTATTTTTCCCCCTTTGGTAGTTAACCAAGATATTGAAGAAATAACATTTGCATATTTTAATAATTCTACAAGAAGCCTAATCACAGTGACTAAGAAACATGTACCCCTTGGTCAGCTTTGCTGCCATCGGTTAACAGACTCCATACAGTGTCATACAGTAAATGTCTCCAGTCCCCAATTTCTTGCCTATCAACAGAAACACACCCCAAAAGTCACATACCCCAGTCTGAAACTATGGAATGGGAAGTTCTGAACACTAAAAAGAAAATTCATCTGTATATCTTGAAAGCGCAGCCTGCAGACCACTAGAGATCTGTACTTTGGAAAGGCCTAAGTGTTTCTTTTACTTCATAAGGTATTTTGTCACACAGGCAATTCTACAAGGTGGCATGTTCAAGGGACCTGTGAAGAAATGCCACAGCTTCACACACATTAACAACTATAAAAATTAAGTATTCTGCTTGCATAGTTTTATATTTGTGTAATTTGGGAAGGGGAACTGGAAGGAGGAAATATCACTGTCATCACAGTGCTCAAAATTCATCTGCGTACTTTAAACCCAAAAAGCTCCCTTCACAGCCTTCCTAAAAAAAGCAATGTCCCAACAGCTGTTGTAACAGCCTCCTACGAGGAAGAAGGCAGTTGTCACTCCTGTGAGGCACTACTCTTGCAGACAGGAAAAGCACCTGAACTGAAGACTGCAGTTCAGTACAGAGTGAGTCTGCTAAAGCACAATGGTGCTCCAGGGGGCTATAAACACTCAAACGACTAAGTAAAAGCAGCATCATATTACACTTTTAACCTTACCTTTCTTTGATCTCTTTTCTACTTCGTTCTTGCATTCTTCAAATTTTGCCTTGAATTTCTGTGCATCTGTTTCAGTAAAGATAGAATATTTTTTCATTAGTTTTACCTCCTTGCAACACTGAATATTTCCAATCTTGAGGAAAGATAATGACAGACAAAACTTGAGTGCTACACAAAAATCTTGAAGTACACCTTTGTGCAGAAGCAGTTTATTTTCTTTAGAAAGTAATTAAAGCAGCCTATTTTGCAAAATATTTAAGACAATACCAGAAGGAGCTATTTTATAGTTATTGCAACCCCAGCTGTCCCTATCCTATAGGATTGAGTATGTCAGACTCCTAATACAACTATCTGTGTGCAAGAGACTGAAGATTAGCTTTCAACTGCCATTCTTGACAGCTATGATATACCCTAAAAGACTTTCACATCCTTGCCATAACTTCTTAGCACTAAGAAAGCAACAGAGAGTTTACTTCATTAGTACAGCTTTCAGATTCAATACACAAAGGTCCAGACTCAAGCTATTCCTGACTACAATAGCTGAGGAAGCATAACCTGCATTATGTTCTGGTCTAAGCCATTCTAAGCAGATGATCAAGTTACAATCATGTTTCTACCAAAGTGATACAAACAACAAGATACAAAAACACACCAGGCAAGATAAAAACACCAGCAATTTGGTCTGACTGACCACATGAGGTCACTGTTGCCCCACAGGAATTCCAAAGCCACTCAAACTATTCTAGAAGAATTTGCATCTATTCCTTTTCAAATATACCCAAAAAGGAAAGCTATTTGAAGGGCATAGTTTGTCTGTTCACTTGTCATCTGCTCAGTCAGACCTGCAAAAGGTAGAAATGTAAAGGCCCTACTCCCTCAAGACAAAACACTGAAGCATAACAACCTCTACAAAGATGACCCAATAGCAACCAAGCCCCTTTTATTTCATATCTGACCAAGAGAAAAAGCAAGCATTAACCAGGTGGATTAGAAAGATTTGGCTAAACAATACAATATTGGAGACTTGAGAAAAAGAAACCAAACAAGATACATTAAGTTCTTCTCAGATGTAGGCAAATCCATCTAGCTTCAAAATACACAGCCACTTTACTAGCCATCTGACACATAGGGAGAAGGTGGTGGCTAAAACACTAAACTTGAGGCAAACAGAAGTAGGAAATGCAACATTTTCCTCTGAAAAAAGAAGCAATGTGAAAGAGGGAAAACACTCCACTGATTTGATCAAGTCCTAAGAACCTGGAAATCTGCATGGACATTCAGCCCTACTAGCTAATCTGTAACAACAGATCTACCTCATGTTCTGATAGTAGCGTCACCCCAGGAAAACCCATGAAGTACCCAGATGTTTAACTAATACTTTTCATTGAGTTTAATCAAAATAAAGAAGGCACTACACTTCACATTAAAAGAATAAATAAGCTGTACAGAAATCTCAAGTCAGTATTTCCTTGTTCCTAATACAAAAATGTAATCTTAACTACAACTGCACACTTGAGATACTTGCATGAAATGGCTTAAGAAAGTGCCTAGGGCAAAAAGCTCTATAAATATTACTGGAGACCTAATTAGTACACTGTCAACACATACAGCTAAGTGATTAACTGACTTCTGTCAGAGCAGTAATTACCTAACACTACCATGTAGTAAGACACAGCTATCTACACGAGTGGTTTACAGCAGTGCTTAGACAAGTAGTATAACATAACAGTACAAAATCAATGTAAGCTCAGTGGCAGTCCACTCACTCTCTGCATTTAAAAACCGGATTGCCAGAAGTTCAGCCTTGGGGCTTTCATCTGCAAAGTCAGCATGTGTGTTCCAGACCCACGCCCTGTCGCTCCCAGCAATAGGCTTCAGCTCCATTAAAGGTGTGACTGAAAAGAAAACATTAAAATATGTACACACTACATGTTTTACATCAGCCTCCCTAAATCTTACTGACAACTGACTGTAACTTACATAAAGCACTTCAAGCAGTATTACTTTTTGGATAAATAGAAGACAATGATGTCCATATACTTGAGCATCTAATATAAATGACACAAGCCCATTACTGTATAAAAGAATGCCAGACTCCCTATTGTTAAGAAACAGAGTTTGTTTCAATCCTTGTTTAAAAGGGATGACACTGATACTAGGAGAGATGCACACACTAAGCACAGCTCTGAACAGTCAAATGACTTTGGAGGAAAAGGCATCCAGACAAACAGCATACATTCTTCTTTTGGACACTGAAAATACTACATAAAATGTTTTTTATACAAAATTTATCATCCAATCAGGTACATTTTTCTAACTATAAAGCTCTACTAGAAGACAGAATCTTGCAGTGCTGCAGCGTGCAGAGAGTACTTTCAATCCATTTGTTCCTCCCCAGAAAATGGGAGTGTCTGGGAGACTAATTACTTCACCTGACTGATTGGAGAAGTTGGAATGTTACTTCTCACACTACTCTAAGGCTTTTTACACTATAAAAAATTTAAACAGGGCTTTTTTTACTTCCTAACCCCTGAATCCTTTGTTTAATTCAGGAGAAACATAAAGGGTCTATCCACTTTCTTGCATTTTTTAGAGTTTAGAGATCTAATTATATTTTCTTTTAATATTTTGCAAAAAAGAAAATTAAAAAAGAAATTAAATCCTTTTGTATGCCTGTGAGTCAACATAAATTCCATAAAGAAATCTATACTGGAAACAGATTTTCCATGAGAAACAGCTGACAAATACAATTGATAAATGCTTATTATTTTGTGTATGTGCAACATTCATTTTCGTTAACAAAAGTTTTGTTTTTACTGATCAGCAACTGCTGTGCTTTCACATTTGCCATTGTATTCACTGAAAAGGAACACCTGTGTCCTCTGAAGTTTGACTTTCTGAAGAGATCCACCCAAAGAAACCAACATTATTAACACAAATGTGATGTCAGAAGCAAAGTAGCTCTAGCAACTTATTCCAAGTTATCTAAATGCTGCTTGACTACACACAATATTATATACTTTTTATATAAAACCCCAAGTATTACCAAAGCATTACCAGATTAGTCTACTTGTTGCTAGTTATATTGATTTTCAAATCTGTCTTGCCCTTTCATGTCTAATTTTTATTCAGAGGATCAAAGGAACAAACCTCTCCTGCTTGATCAGCTCTCAATACACATTCTTTTTGAATGAGTTGGCTGAATATACCATGGTCATTTCAGTTTATTTCACGAGCAGAGAAAGGCAGCCACAGATTAGTTTAGGACCTCAATATCAGTTTTCTGGTTATTAGGCAGCTGTTTCTACCAACTTCAACATTTAGATCAAAGTAGTAAACTACACGATTGCTTATCAATCGTTCTGTTATCAAAACAAACTGGCATACATTAGTTTCTTACCCTAAACCGTACTAGGGCCTTGATTTTCTACACTATTAATCATTATAAAACTAGACACACACTGAGAACAATCATGTATCTGTGTATATCAGATGAATTTTGAAGTATGTTTAGAACATTATCAGAGTCTGAAAAACAAAAAAACAACCGAAGACTTTTTAGATTCCGCCTTGCGGGCAATAACCAAACCCAACTACAGCTTCTTTTCATTAATAAAAATACTCAATGTTTCTGACACTTGCAGCCTTGTGTGCAGAGCAAGACACAACTACACTTAGAGCCTAATATAAATCTGCTGCCTCTTTAAAAGACATACAGCAATATTCTAGCTACTACCAAAAAGCCAATGAGCTCTTAATCTACAATGTACAATTCTACAAGGTTATTCTTTAAAACATAAATAGCAAGTATAGCAATGTGTAACCTACTATAATGGTTTGCACAGATTTTTAAGGTTTTATCCCTCCTCATGAGGAGGCGAATTGTTCCCTTTTCCTTGTGTTTCAGGAGTTTCACATCACCAGTTCCTCGTTCTTTCCATTCTGGATGGTCATTCGCAGATGCAAATCGGAATAGCTTTGCTCGCCTTGAAGAGAGAATTGAAGGAGTTAGCCTACAGGTAGAAACACTTATCAAAACAGCACACTCAGCAGCACAGCACAGTTGTCTTGTAAAAAGCCAAACACAAGAATGAAAACAATTCCTTTTGAAAGATTCCACGCTACTTCAGCATGTAAATTCAGTAACTGATATACATTCAGAAGCAGTAACAACATATTAAGAATTATCTAACAGCTGTACTAAAATTGAACGGGTTCTGAATGCACTTTTAGGGGACCATAAACATACTTGGTGTTGGCAACCTTCTAAGTCACTAATTAACAGGCTTTGCTACAGCCAGAGTTCTTACATATTATGAATGCAACAAACAATATTCATTAATTCAAGAAATTGAGCAGCTTGAGGCTAAACTCCTGTATAATTCCAAGCCCAGCATGTTTGAATGCCTCACTATCTACTCACTCATTTGCTTTTCTCTCCAAAATTCTAACAGTTCCTATTCTTAAATCAGGAATACAAAAAGCTTAGTGCTGCACTGCAGTGCAACATACCTGTTTCAGAACATCACTGTTTCATCTTCCAAGATGCCAGTGTGCCAAAAGAGAAACAGGAGTGGTTTGGGACATTAGTCAAAGCTGACCCAAGAGACACTCTGAACTCTGCTAGCAAGGAGTTTATGACACTGCTGTAGGAAAGGAAGCAACTGCTAACACTAGAGACATATGAAAATATACTTCTATAGAAAAGAGAAAAGGCGGTGACTTGCAATAACGCAGATGTTGGAGCAAGCCACTCAAACAGATGCTCTGATGCAGATGAACTTTTGTTCCAAAGCAAGTATTTCCTTCCAAGTTGGCATTCAGTAGGCAATTCCCCTAAATTCAGCTATCAGAATAATCAGCATTTAAAGAAAAAAAATGATTCCTTTCCTTTTTTACCACCCTGTAGACAAAAATCAATCTACAGAGCACTGGAACTTACACTATTATTTCCCTCCTCAAGCTGAAAAAAAGAAAAAAGTATTCTTCCCATCTGATACTGCACATTGCATGTGCAGAGGCATAATGGTCAGAGATCTCACAATCACTTGTTTTCACCAGAATCTATAAGAGAACTCAAATCTCTCTTCCAGATGAGCAATACCCTTTTGTGATTAAGAAAAAAGCAAAATCATGGATCAAACTCAAAATATTTAAGTCTTTAGTCTGTATGTTTCTTCAGGTAGACGATACTTCTCCAACAAGCTATCCTGATCTAACCATAAACCTGATCTAAAGATAAAACTAGATTTACAGTAACAAAAAGATATTCCTACAAATGCCCTAATATTGTACTGCATCTACTGCTTTTATTGTCTCAGTATATCATATATCACTCTCTACAGATGGAGATGCAGGGCAGAAACACTGTGTAGATACCATTTTTACCCCAAGACAGTTGTTTAGACTGCGATTGCACAACCGCAAACCTCTAATTACCAGCCAGATTTGTAAAGCCAGCCCCCCCTCTATTGTTCCAGACTTCATTTTTTTGGGGCATCATCACCTATCTCCCCACTCAAACTCTGCCACTCCAGTAAATACTAACCAATTTAGATTACCACTTCATACACAGAGCCTCCTAACAAGTTATCTAGCTTTTTACAAACACACTCAAGATTAAGTCTAATAAACATTTCGATAACATACAGAAATATTGTACTTACATCTTAAAGAGCTCTTCCTCATCCTCTTCCAGAGTTTTTATTTCTTGCTCAGGAAGGGAAACTATAGGCTCAAACTGAGGATCGTGGTTAGAATCATCTGCATTTTCAGTAGAAGCATCATGCTCTTCATGTGTTTCCTGGAGAGAGCAAAAAAAATCAAAACACAGAAAAAAAAGCTTAAAACTTGCTACATGCTTAAAATCTTAAATACTCATACCTGTGTTTAAAATAAAAACACCTAAGGCTATTGAACAGACAGATTTCAGGAGCTAAATACCCTGTAGCAATAAAAAACCCAAAGCTTATTGGTTTCAGCTGTAATGAAAGTCAACATACAGTTATACTGGAAAGAAAGTGCATTTGTAGTGCTACTTGTTTTAATGCTACCTCTCCTATTAATTCCCCAGAGACCTGGCCTTGGAGCAAGAGCTCTTGGTTGTGGAAAAATAATTTTAACTATTTTTCCCATAAAATGTGTTCTGTGCTACTAAAGCACTATTGTTTCTTAGTGCCCAACAACCTATCCTTAACAGGAAAAGAGGAAAAAAAAAACCAAACCCAACACATTAAAGCAACCAGCTAACAGAACACGGGGAAACCATTACATCCAGAAGTTAGTTATTTCGGTCTTAAGTATCAGAATCACTGACAATCAAACATAATTTTGAAGCAAAGTCACCACACTGATGAAATAATTTAAGGTTTTTGGCTTTAAGTCTCATTGAGGAACTTCAGGTTATAGGCAAATGGCTGAAATACTACTTCTTATTTATTTACTTGGGAATTGGTCATAGCATTCATTAAGCTTAAGAACTGTTTTCAGTATGTGACTGATAAACATCTCTAATACTTAATACATATGCACTGCTTAGAAGCATTTAGTAGAGGAGCCTAGAAGGGAGATTAATCTGCAAGTTTGATGAGGCCACAAACAGCCATCTCAGGTCAAGGGAACCAAAAAGAGGAAAATCAGTCCATACTTCAAAGACACTTAAATTTTACTTGTACTTTAGAGATGAAAGAATCACTCCTATACGGTCTATTTAGAATATCCTTTACAGAGCAGGTACACACCACATACACATAAAGCAACTGAAATGAATAAGTTTTTTTTCACTAAATAGTAGAAAAAACAAGAGCAGGGAGGAGAAGGAATTGCAAGAAATGATGCAAAAAAAAAATAGTTCTGGTTATGCCAACAACATCACACCAACTATCATGATTTTCATCTGTCCAATATTCCAGTATGCAAGAAAAACGCCAAGAAAGCTGTTAACACATCTATTTTAAAATAAACAAGAAAAGGCACACTGGCCTAACTTTTATGTATCTCCTCAAGTAATAGGAGGCACATCATCCGTCCTGTGGCCGACCAATTGATTACAGAGGCTGTAAGAAACGCACAACAGCCACAAGTGAGAGAAAACGGACCCTGTTACCACGTTAAGATCTCTCCCGGCCGCGACATAAAGCACGTGGGGCTACCCCTCTCGCCCGGCCGCGGCATGAAGCGTTCGGTCAGCCGGGCTGGGGGAGGGGCGGAGAAGAGGGAGGAGAAGAAAGGAGGGAAACAGGGAAGAGAGATCACTCAAAAGCGCCCGAGTCGCAGACGAATCCATGGTGCCTACGAGAGGCTCCGGCTTTCTCACGCTCACGAAGGGCCGGAGCAGGCCGGGTGAAGCGGGCGCGGACCGCTTTAGTCTCCCATGGTCGGTTCCAAGGGACAGGCCCTAAGAGACACACGTGCACGGGCCGCGCATCCCCAGCCCCACCGCGTCAAGCCAAGCGGAGACAAGGCAGTATTGCCGTTGACTGCTCGAGAAGGCCCCGAGCCCGTCCTTCCCGACCCCAGGCCTTTCCTGACCTCGGGTCCGCAGCCCCGCCTAAGCCCTTCTGTTCCCACGGGCCACCCCACGCCGCCTGCCCCGGCAGGCCCTCTCTATCCCTAGCTGGGCCCCACCTGTTTCCGTTACTCTTGTGCCCGCGCTGCCTCTTCGTTTTCTCCCCTCTCCTATCTCCCCCTCACCTCCAGGCCTTCCCGCCCCGGCAGCCGGCTTCCCGGCCCGCAAGAGCGCGCCCGCCACCCTCACCTTGGTGTCCGCCATGGGGCCAGGATCACTCCGCTCTGCTCGCCGTTGCCGCCTGCTCAACGAGCTTCCTGCCGCGCGCCCCCGCCCCTCCCGCCTTTACCTCATTCCCGCAGCCCGCGCCGCTGCCGCCGCAAGGCCCGATGGGAAACGCCCACTTCACTCCGCGTTGCCGCCACGCTCCCGGCGTGCCACGGCAGTCGGAGATCCGGCGAGAGCGCGGCGCAGAGGTAGTTCGTGCCGCTCTGAGTCGTACCGGCACTGGTGTGGGACCTAGGCCCCCTTTACTGGACCGGCCTAATCCAGTCGAAGCTTCTTTTTTGTTGTTGTTGTTGTTGTTGTCCTGTTACTGAGGCGCTTCCCATCAGCCCTCACGGCATGGCGGCGGCCACCTCGCGTCCCGACCCAAGATGGCGCCCACGTGCGTGACGGAGTGGGGCAGCATTTTAGTGGTTTTTATCACGATTTTCTTAAGACGCAGCAGAACCCGCACGAGAGAACCGGTAGCAGTAAGGGGCAGCCATTAAAGGAAAAAAAAGCCAACAAAGCGCTTCTCTCTCCGCACCGTGGCTCTTGCCGCCGCCTGTAGCTGACGTCACAGCCCCGCCCGCGGGAGCCCGACAGGAGGAAGCGCCGGGCTGCGCCGAGCGCGCGGAGTGGGGGTTCTGGTGGCCGGGCTGAGGGGGTTTGCGCGGCCGTAGGCCTGGCGGGAGCATGGCGGAGGAAAGCGATCGGTGCGAGCCCAACTACGTCATGCCTCCTGTGTCGGAAGCTAAAGATGGAGCTGAATTGGAGAACAAGGCCGATGGAGGTGGGGGTGACCCGGCAGAGAGCCCCGCAGCCTGCCCCGACGTGTACAGATACATTAAGGGAGACTTATTTACCTCCGAGATATATAAAGTAGAGATACAAAACCTTCCCAAATACATCGGATTTAACGACGTGAAAAAGTTCCTTGCCAAATACGGGCTTAGCCCTCACAAGATAAAACTTTTTGGGAAGCAGACATTCGCATTCGTGACTTTTAAGAGTGAGGAGGAGAGGGACAAGGCCATGAAAATCCTCCATGGGGTTTTGTGGAAGGGCCGGCACCTGAGCGTTAGGCTTGCCAAGCCGAAAGCTGACCCCATCGCAAAAAAAAGGAAGAAGGAAGAGGAGATGGAGCAGGGAGAGGTGAAGCGGCCGGTGCCTTTCGAAGCCAGTCAAGAGGAGCCTCTGAGCAAGCAAATAGCGGATGTGGTGACCCCGCTGTGGAACATGCCCTATGAAGAACAGCTGGCCAAAAAGAAGCAGGAATGTGAACAAGTGCTGCAGAAGCTGACAAAGTAATTCCTGTTTGTAAAGCTACTGTAATGTTTACAAGACTTGGCTTATTTGGGATATAGCTAAATTGCCCTCTCTAAAACGAAGTTAGAGGTAGGTCAAAACTCAGATCACCCGAGAAAGTAAATAAAAGATAATCTGTGATAATACGACTTGAAAATTTGCTCCAGCTGACAGAAGAAGTCCCCCGAACTTGCTATTGCTGTTCTTGCACCAGCCTTGAAATACTGGTAAATGACAAGACAGTGTTTTAAGGGCTGTTGTTCCACAGGCCTAAGAGAGAGGATGTTTGATCTTTTTTTTTTTTTTTTTTTAAAAAGAAAGAAAAAACACAGTCAAATGGTGTAAAATAATCTGTAAAGATGGTAAATTACTATTAGGATTTTCTCTTCAAAAATCCCCTCCTTTTTTATGCCTAGTCTTTGTGGATGAAAGTACCAGCCACTTCTGTCTCTTACCCTGCTCACTTACATAGGTAAAACCGGCATTCTTTTCATGCATGGGTTCATTGATAAATCTAATACCTACCTTTATAACTACTTTTAACTTTTTTTTTCAGGTTATAGTTCTCACAAGGTTGGGAGGGGAGTAAGCCTGCTAATTTCTGATAATCTGATATTTTTATGCCCTGTACAACCCCCCCCTGTCTTGTACAACTGTTAAACTCACTCCTTATAAATGTGTTTCTGATTTGGGCAGGGAAATAGGAAATAACAACCGAGCTTTATTGCCTTGGCTATTCCTGCAGAAGCAGAAGTACAATAAGTTGTGCTGTCCAGTAGAGGGAGTGAAAGCATCACCTCTGCAGGTAATGTAATCCTTGGTAAAGTATGGAATGGGGTCAATAAACATACGGTTAAATTAATCATTTGGTCTTAAGAGACATGAGGCAAACTTCCACTTGTAATGAAGAAGACCTGTGATGTAAAGACTTCATTGTGTATTGAATGATGAGTTTTAGACATTAGTGCTTTTCATTTAAAGACTGTGCAGAATAGTTACTGTGAACATTTAGACATGTGGAAATAGAGAAAGCAGAATATGATGAGTTTTAGACATTGGTGCTTTTCATTTAAAGATTGTGCAGAATAGTTACTGTGAACTGGACAGTCCAAACTTTGAAATTAAGATGCTGTTCCTGCAAGCTTGTGTTGTAGGCCAGTACAAACATTCTTGAACAGAGGCAATATATTACTCCTTAAACAAGACTTACTAATACTGGTTCAGTATTGCTGTTAGGTCTCATACATCAAAACTCCTGAATATATTCCATATGAACTGTGTCCGTTAGTAAATATATTTAACCATATGAGAGCTGAGAATCTTGGCATGCCCAGAGAAATGCTCTGTTAAGTATCTTACATAACTTCCTTTTTAAATCTAGACAGAATATCGCAACAAATGTGAGTTCTTGATTGGGATTGGTGTAAATCAAGAAGACAAAACTGTGGGTTGTCGTCTTGGCAAATACAAGGGTGGTACGTGTGCTGTAGTGGAGCCATTTGATACTATTCACATTCCTACTATTGCCAAAAAAGTAGTCAAAGCTTTCCAAGACTACATAAGGTGAGCATAAGTAAAATGAGTTACTGAAAAGTTTTGATGCCTTGCTCAAAAATAGTGGTAAAATTAATTATTATGAAAAGATGACTGTTCTTTTTGAGCTTTAAGACCTGAGATATGCCAGTCTCAATTTTCAGCAATTCCTTGATATTTTCTTCTTGTGCCTTCATCAGTATTTTCCTCTTGCCCAGCTTCTTGGTCTGAAATGGAGGGACAGGTACCAGGTGAACACAGCTTTATTACAAGCAGTAAAACGTATAAGTGTACAATAAACAGTGTCTGTTCTTTGAAAGCTTCTTCCACTAACTGAAAAGAAATACATGAGAAAAGGCTTTTTAAAAGAGGAGTTTGAATAACAAAAGTCAGTTGCTCCTTTGGATGAAGAGAAGAATCATTAAAAATCATTCAGTTTTGGGCTCCCCAGTTTAAGAGGGACAGGGAGAGTCCAAGGGAGGGCTACAAGGATGATTAGGGGACTGGAACACTGCCTGATGAGGAGAGGCTAAGAAACCTGGGGCTTTTTAGTCTGGAGAAGAGAAGACTGAGAGGGGATTTGATAAATGTTTATAAATATCTGAGGGCTAGGGTTCAGGATGGCGGGGAACAGGCTCTGCTCACTTGCTCCCTGTGATAAGACAAGGAGCAATGGATGTAATCTGCAGCACAGGAGGTTCCACCTCAACACAAGGGGGAACTTCTTTGCCGTAAGGGTCACAGAGCACTGGAACTGGCTCCAAGAGGGGTTGTGGAGTCTCTTCCTCTGGAGACTCTCAAGGCTCATCTGGATGTGTTCATCTGTGACCTGAGCTAGATTGTATGGTCCTGCTCTGGCAGAGGGGTTGGACTCAGTGAACTCTTTGGGTCCCTTCAAGCCCCTAACATCCTGTGAGCCTACAACAAAGAGTAACTCCAAAGTTGTACACTTAAGACACAGTATTTGTTAAAAAAGAATTCACTCCTCAAAAATGGAAACAAGAATCATAAAGATGGAAAGTTTGAGCTTGGTACAAAGTACAGCAATGACGGCATTATAGAATGTGCCATTCTCAGCGCAATGAGAGCCTGTCCAGGTCCTACCTGTAATTTTGGATGGGTTAAAATGCGTAAGGGGACTCTGAGAGTTAGGGAGCAACTCTTTTGTATTAGGAGATATCTATCAGTCTCATTTTCCTCTTTTTTTAATTCAGGAAGTCATTCTTGACAAATCTGTACTTAACATTTTTCACGACGAGCTTATTTTGTTTCAATAAACTGTGGAATGCTAATGCAAAAAAAGTAGTTCTCTGTTAAGTAACTGAGCTTTTGAAATTGCAGGTCAACTCCTTACTCAGTTTACAGCCCAGAAACCTATGAAGGTCACTGGAAACAACTCACAGTCCGTACCAGCAGGAATGGCCACATCATGGCAATTGTTTATTTCAATCCTCAGGTATTTAAGTGGATATATAATGTGCAGCCCAGACACTCAGCTTTAAATTCACTTAAACTTGGTTTTATGAATAGTGCATGCAAAAGAGAAATAGGATAATTAACTCAGTATCTTACATCACCACTCCTCTGTTTAGACCAATCTGTTACATAGAAATGAATGAGCCATAAACATGCTTGTAAAAGGCATATGCCAAATCAAGTTTTTAAGTGACCAAGATGATTATTCTCCCTTCTTTCAAATGAAACCTTTAGAAATTAAGTAAAGAAGAGCTAGCTGACCTGAAAATTTCTCTGGCAAGATACTTCACAGAAGGGACAGGAAGGAGTAGTGGCGTTACTTCTCTGTACTTCGTGGAGGAAGGACAAAGGTGAGGGAGTTGATTTTGTTTTGGGTGATTTTGGTGCAACAGAACAGTAGGTAGCGCTTCCACACCATTATTTTGCCTGTTTCATAAAAGTAGCAGCAGTGTAGCTAATCTGATGGAGCTACTTTTTTCACAAAAGACTCATGAAATCTCTTCTCTTCTCGTGTTCACTGGCTAAAGGCCAGTAGAGTTTCAGTGGGTGAACCCACTACTGGTCACTGGCTGTAAAGCTGTACAAGTATTTACTGCAGCAGATGGATATTTACTGCCAAGTAACTTCTGCCTCCTTTCTTCCCTATTTTTTTAATCTCCCCATCTTCTTCCACAGAGCACAAGGCTCACACTGTCTTTACCTAGAGACAATGTAGTTCCTGCTGTTGACATCACTGGAACAACTGTACATTGTAAGGAAAGAGTCCTAAAAAGATATGGTAAATGTTGGCTGACTCTGAATTACTGCTTAGTATGGAGCACTACAGATTTTTAAGATGACTACAGCTCTGGTAAAAATTTTAACAAACATGTTTGTCTCTTGTTCTCTTTGTCTTGTTTTCCCATGCCTTGCGCTCTGCCCCAGGAAGTCTCCCAGTCTTGAGGACCTACCTTTGGAGCACGTGGCTGGTGATAAGTACATATATGAAGAACTTCTTGGCCTGAAATTTAGAATTTCTCCTCATGCATTTTTTCAAGTAAGGATGATAGGAAGCTGCTAATTTAACTGGACTTGCATTATTGCCCTTAAGATTGGCTAATGCTGCATAACAAGATACTGTATGCCTAGAGCTTTAAGGTGTGTATTTGCTGTGATTAAATACTTTGGAGTGTTGTTTTCCTGTTTCACCATCCAGTGAATGAGTGTGAACTTGCTGGGGGCATGATGAAGACAATTCTTCTTTTTTCTTAGTTGAGTCTCATTTGCCTGCTGCTGAATGACAGACATTGCATATACAGAACAGGCAAGATGTAGTTCAGGAATCTCTGTGGTATTAATTTTTGTTTACTTCTTTCACAAACTTATTTCTCCCCTTCCAACACTTTCAAGCCTCAACAAGTAGCTTATGTCATTGAAACATAAGGTATAGGAAAGAAGTGCATTATCACATGGCACCTTAAATACATGGAAGCTGAACTGTATTTACTGTTATTTGCCATAGATTATGGACAAGAAGTCGTGTTGTCACTGGAACATTGGTAACAAAAAAGTACTGCTCAGAGTGGAACAAGAATTATGGAAGCCTGATATGGTAGCATATGCCAGTCTAGGTCAGGTGTTTGTGATGTGAACTGAGGTGTGAAGCTCACTAATTTATTAGAAACAAAACAAAACAAAAAAAAAAAAAGATGTTTTCCTAAGACTCATTCATAGACATTCACTGCTTATGGAGAGGCAGACCCATCTGAAATGCCATTTCACAGGTGAACACGCAAGCAGCAGAAGTGTTGTATACTGCCATTAGGGAATGGGCACAGCTGAGCCACGAGAGCACTGTACTTGACATTTGCTGTGGTACTGGAACTATTGGGATTTCCTTGGCAAAGGTGAGTAATTTCCTTACTTCTAACAGATGTAGCTCTTCAGTTGTGCTTACAATGAAAGACTGCACTTGGTGCATGTGAAGTGCAACACTTTTTTTTTTTTTTTTAGCTAATTTCTAATTAAACAATCTGCAACCAAATTATTATGAAAGCTTGTCCTTGTGTTGAGCAGCCCAAATTATTTTGAAACTAATTCAGTCAAAAGAGGCAGTAGTTCTGTAGGATAGCCAAAATTGACTAGAACCTATCAATTTAACTAGCTTGGGCTTCCTCAGAAAGCTTTGGACATGAATAACCAGTATTTCTTACAGAATTTGTAGACTAGAGCTTGCTAGACCATAGAATTCTGGCCCCTGACAGACTTTGATTGTGCTGATGTCTTTTAACATATAAGTTGGGATAGATCAACCTCAAAAGCCCCTATTTATTTGCACAGGTCCCTTCTCAGCCTTTTTTTCTGGCTGTCAGGCAGTAATTCTCTGACCAGGTAGTAGTCAGCATTCATGTATAGTAGTTAAGTGCTGTGAACAGTGGTTACAATCACATGCTATAGGTCTTTCTCCCTTGGTTCCATAGCAAGTAAAGAAAGTGATTGGAATTGAACTCTGCCAAGAAGCTGTGCAGGATGCCAAAGTGAACGCCCAGATGAATGGTTAGTTAAACTGAAATGTGGAGATCGGTTGGCTAAGGAGCATGGTGGTTGTATAGCTCATTTCTCTTTACCTTATCTAAGCAGCTTGGAATTACATGTTGATACTAATCTTGTCCATTTTAAACATTTAATCTTCTTTGAAAACAAATGCCATGTTAGTCTGTGAGATTAGTTTTCCTTTTGACTAACACCTTGGGTTTTTTTCCTTCCAAAAATACAGTATTCCAGTGTAACAGTGAGATGAAGCCACAGTTACCCTTATAGCCCCTTTTTTTGGTGGAGTTTTGCTTTCATCCAAATAATAGAAGATGTTCAAGTTACTGTTATTTCAATGCTCTGAAGTACCAGAGATTGTGTAAATGACACTGATTTCAGGGAGATCTGTAACTGTAACAGTTTGTAGTTTACAAACTTAGTATCCAGTTTGAGCTTACTGAAAGATGCTTTGACTAGGTAAAAACTCTGACAACATCTTTTCCTTTTTTACAGAATTGGATAATATTGAATTTCACTGTGGGAAGGCTGAAGATATTGTTCCATCCCTAATTAACCTCTTAGCTCCTCAGAACCTGATTACTGTTGTAGATCCACCACGAGCAGGACTGCGTAAGTTCACCTCTTTTAAGTCTCTTCTAATTGATGTTTGGTGGTGAACCTAAGGAAATGCCAATGGAGTAAATTAAGCAGGAGGCTTCAGGGCAGCTTCAGCAGCTGAGTAGTGCAACCTGGAGTTCTTGTGCAAGTCTGTTGCTACATACAGAACCAGTAAACAGCTTGTTTTCATCACCTAGATTCCAAGGTAATTCTTGCTATTAGAAGAGCTGAACATCTGAAGAAGCTTATCTATGTGTCCTGCAATCCCAGAGCTGCAATGAATAACTTTGTGGAGTGAGTATGTCTTGCATTAAGTTGACTTAGTGAATATGCTAAGAAGAGTACATGTTTTTTGGGGGGAGACGACTGTTGTTGGCTTTTTATTTGGGAGGTTTACCACTCACCAGAAACAGCTCCTAGCTGCTGCACAGCAGGCTTGGAAGTACACTAAGTAATAATGGAAATATTTGGAGTGGTAAATAACTTAGGGAGTAATACCCATCCTTAGAAGAGCAGGAGTGCTGAAGAGAGCACTAGAATATTAATAGTTCTTCTTTCCTTTCTCTCCAAGCCTTTGCCGGGCCCCTTCCAACAGGGTCAAAGGAGCTGCTTTCCGCCCTGTTAAAGCAATGGCTGTAGACCTCTTCCCTCAGACAAGGCACTGCGAGTTACTGATATTCTTTGAAAGGGTTGAGTATGCAAATGGATGCTCTGCTGAAGCAACAGCTGATGCTGCTCAAGTCACAACAGCAGGATACAACTCGGAGTGCTTGGATGGCACTGACCCATCTAACACTGATGTGAGCCAGGCAACTTCTGTACCTGTAGGTACTGCACTTGAAGAGAGAGAATCAAGTTAACTCCTGAGAGGCACTTTCCAGAAACCACTTTTGCTTGCTAACTTCTTCAGGAACATTATTTCTGTAACATCCAGGTAATAAATCTCCTTAAAACAGTGTAGTTGCATGGTTTCCAGGTTATTTCATCAGACCAATCTGAACTAATTTTCATTCTGTAGTATTAGGCCATATCCTGCTTTTCTCCTGCTGCCCTTAGTATTTCATCAACTGAATTCACCCATGTCTATAGTGGTCTCACTCTGAACAGTTGAAAGAGCTTCAGATAAAGTATTCCATAACTATATTCATGCATAACTCTTTTGACACCTAGGCTGATTTTTAATGCACAGCACCCCTTCCAGTGAGATATAAAACAACACACCTCAAAGAGCAGGGAATAGCTGCAGTTTATCAAGAGCTAAGCCATGGAACAACCTCTGCCCCAAGGAAGAATTGTAGCTATTGGAAACTCGCTTCTAAAAAACAGATGCCAGGGTGACCCTCATCAGAGGGAAGGCTGTAGTCTTCCTGCAGCCTGAATCAGGGAATTGCAAGAAACTCCCCAACCTGGTGTGGCCATCAGACTGTTCCCCACTGCTGATCTTCCAGACAGATGGGGAGGAAGCTGCATCCCATAGCTGGAGGGGAGTGATGAGAGACCTGTTTCTGAGGTCCTTTCCCTCTTTAGTTCCAAACACTGTCTATTCCTGTAAGCATTCAGTGCCTTCTCAAAGAAGTACTGAGCCTGTACTAATTTAATTTCCGTTTTAAAATCCCTAGCCCAATCAAGGAAGAGCAGCTCCTTTTTCTAAATGTGCTTAATCTGTTATAGTACTGATCACACTGGAGCATTTTATAATATCAAACTTTATTGCTCAAAACTAATTGTCTGAAAAATACACATGTAGTACTCAAAAGACCAAACACAGAGGATTATATGATTGTGCAGAAATAAAAAAGCAAGCAGAGGCTCAGTGAAAATGAGGCTTTATAGTTGTACCAATTTAGCACTGGCATCAAGCAACTGCACCCAGCACAATTCAAACACCAACCACTGTTACCTACTTGGGCAATAAAAAAGAATTTTGCCACTTTTTTTTTTCTCCCACTTTCTCAGATACACATCAGAATACTGCACCTGATCATTTTATTTGGTTAACAACAGCATGGCTTCTTGCACTTCACATTTCTCCCCATGGAGTGGTAGGAGGCTATCACTTTCTGAATTTTACTCCAGAACCAAAGTACAGTCTAGAGATGATAAGGATGCTTGTAAATACTTGGATGTTACAAATATATTCGTATAAAGCCTAATGGCATCACAGGAAAGTGGAAGTTTACGTACAACAGTTACACTTATGCATAATAGTCTTTCCAAACTTCTGAGTACCCAACTACTTCATCTGCTTTGTTGAATAAATAGGTAAGAAAAAGCCATCTGGCTGGTGTTTAAATAGGTAGCATCTGACTAGTTCATTGGAAGTCACAGTAAGTTTTCCATCAGTACCATGAAGATTTGAATGCACACTAATGTAATCCTTAGTCAATATACCACACTTTTGTTGAGAAGCACATAATATGCAAAGCAAAAACTTGTCTAATTCCCAAAGGATGGAACAATTCTTAAAAATACACTCCATCCCTATAAAAATACCCATCCTCCTCTGGCTATAGAAGGGATAAATAACAAATACCAGTGACAAAAGCAGCAGTTGTTTTATGCATTCATACAGTCAAGATCTAAACCTTTACAGCCAATTACCTAGAGAACACACAAGAGTTACAAGACAAGTTTAGGATACATCCTGAATCACACTGTTAAGTGTTCATGCAGAAGCTGAAGTTAATGCAATGAACTATCCTCTATCACAGCAGCTCGTGCTTATGTGCAAATGCAAGACTGTTACACTCCAAACAATAGTAAACATTAAAACACAAGAATACTTCACAATGACATAAACAGCAGTTAAGTTGTTTGTTCCAGCAGTTATTGCGCTATTTCCTGGACATCTCTCCAGTTAAAGGCTGCAGCAAGGTCTAATACCATTTTTTTGTTTGTTTGTTTTTGTTTAGAATGCATAATATACGTTCTAGGCTTTGGTTCACAATGAAATCTCTGGATGTTTTAATTAAGGGCAATGGTCACCTTGTGATTCTGATCGTGGCAGACTGAGGTAATACAGCAATCCTCTTAAAAAGAAAGAAAACAAATTTGTAAGCGAGGCATCTATGGATCTTCTGCAGGTGACCTGCAAATACATTGACATTCTGATTTCAGAAAAATAGAAAGATCTGCAAGGGTGATTTGTCTTTTACAGTGCCATCCAAGTACAGATTCTTCTGCCAAAAACACATAAGCTGAAGTAAAACCTACCTAAGAGAGTAATACATTTAGGCATAGAAGAGATAAGCCCTGTCTTTATCAAAACAAAGTAAAACTGAACAAAAAATAATGAGAGACAAGCGAGATCACTGCTTGTCACTACTGCACCAATATTACATACCCTTCAAAAGATGGAGATTTATTAAAGCTATACCAAAAAAAGCAGAGGCAGTGTTTTTTTGTTTTCTTAGATAGGCCACTTCTTCAAGCAATAGTTTATGTCTAGTCTTCCAACTACCCGTATCCTGGTATAGCAGAATTACAACTCAGGGAACTGAAAAGCTAAATACAGTAATAAAAAATAATAAAAAAAATTGGTAAATTCCTACTTGCAGAGACCTCTTAGCATATCACTCAAACACAGAATCAGGTAAGACTCCTCCTGTTTCACCTCAAATATTACATGTGTGGTAGAGAACATTAGTTTGAGATAAAACTGAAATCCACCTATTTCCAAAAGGAATGGGTGATCTTAAAAAGAGCTCTTACAATACTGATGCCAATATTGTTAAAACCCAGTAGGCACTAAATTCATTATACTGCAGCACTCTATATATAAACATGGTAAAAACCCCCCCAAAAAAAAACACCACACAAAAAATAACCACCAAAACCCCAAACCAAACCCCAGCCCCCTCAAAGCCCCAGATCACTGTCCAAGTAAGTACCAGGAGCTGCAGCAATTACAAGAACTGGCTGTGCCAATGACAGCAGTACAACTCTGGGACAATCACTGAAGCCCTGATCATCAAGGTGATGGTAATCTCTTAACAGCAAACCAAAGAACCACCAAAATGGTTCTAAGAGAAGACTTACTGCAGTCCCCCAGCAAAGCACCCCCTATGAGGAACAAAACCACAAAGCAGTGCTTTTGCTATGGCCAAAACCTGTTCTGTGCTTAATTTCATAAAGCCTCAATGACATAGTGAGTGCTGCCTGTTTGCTTGGATTGCATTTCAGAGTAGTTGCATATTTGAGATTTCTCAGTATAACCTGTTATGGTCTCACTCTACTCATTACTCTATTTCATAATATTCCAAATCTACATTCTAATTCTCATTGCAGAACTTATGCTTCTTAAAAACCTAAAAATGTAATTTAAAAAAGTAAAAAAAAGAAAAACATCTTCATTAAAAAAAAACTAATTTGCTGCAGTTATTTCAGATTTCTTAGGGTTGTTGTGGTTTTTTTTAATGGAGCAAATTAAGACTTAACTGATCAAATCAGATGTATTCTGACTTTAAAAAAAATATTTTATTGCTGGGAAAAGGGAATGGAAGGTCTTTGAAAACACATCATTGGCAAAATATTTTCAGCCTGTCAACCATCATCAGCTGCATTTTGGCTCCAAGCTTTGAAAACAGCCTTTCAAATTACAGATTTTACTGTCATCAAATAAATAGGGTCCTATTTTCCTCTTTCGACTGACCTGTAAAGTGACCTAGGCTCTTTTCAATTAAAATAAACCCCAGTAATTTTAGATATCCAGCCTGTTGCTCTTAACACTACCAGGTATACTTGTTCTTTTCAAGTAATAAAAAAATCTGCATACTGTGATTTTGAATAACTAAGCCTGGCAGGAGACAAACAAACAAACCAAAAAGAAACAGCATTACTGGCCTAATCCTATGACATTAAAAACATTGCTCATCACTTTCATGTATTTTGTCACCAAAGTGTCCTATCAGTGCATATTATTATGTGCTGAAATGCGACGAAACTGTTCACAAAAATAGTTGTAGGCATGTTCATACAAGAGGATGTCCATAGATTTCTTTGATATATACATATATATGAATGTGTGTATATAAGAGAATATCAGCTTCAACCTGTACATAGATATTTTGAATTCCATCCTTAAAACGCATCCATTTCCAAACAAAATGGATAGCTTTCCAGAAAAAAAAAGTGCTTGTTTGATTTTGTCCTGTGTGAACATGCCTGTCCTCTGTGCATTTTGCCCAAGTAGAGATCTTTATGATCAATCCTTTAAACGTACATATCTCAGAGGTATTAAAACAAACAAAAAAAAGTAATATTGCCCTGATGATGCAAAAAGAACAATGCATAACTGAAGCAGCTTGGATTGGAAAAAGTTATCTTGCATTCTGCAGCAAACAATGTTTAAGTATTGTTGAAGATCTAAGTTCCTCCATTTGTGTTATTGCTCCCCACTGGTAGACTTTCTGGTTACACATCAACAGTACAGAGAGGCTCACTGCCAGGTTGAGCTGATTCCACTATTGTCATCTTGGGTTTCTTTCGTGTTTCCTCCTACAAGTGCAGGAAACAAACCACAGAGTCATAAGAATATCACAATAAAATACAGTTATTACATTTGAACCCTTTTAGCCAAACTTGTGCCAATCACTGTGAAAGAATCATTTGTTCTAACACTAAAACCAACTTTGCTGAAGTAGGCAAAATTAAGTTATACAGCCCTTGAAAGCAGAGAATGAAAATCTATAAAAAGAGCCTCACTACAAAAAACAAGTTTTTATCAGTTCTCTTTACAGGAGGTACAGTATAAAACAGGCAAAAATTTGGATCATTTTAAGTGTGACCCATGGCCACCTTCCCGTTTGTAAACCCAAGAGAGCATCTACTCACTCTTTCTTGTGCCAGCTTCTTCATTTCTTCCTGTAACTTGTTGAGGATGTGCAGATTTGGCTTGTTCTTTTTGGCATACTGCTGAAGTTCTATCACGCTTTTATCAGAGGTTTCCTATTCAACAGAGCAATAAAACAACAGATAATATTATTTGATGGAAATAATGTATTAAGATATGTAGATCAGAAGGTTAATCTGTGGTCATTGTACTTCCTTAACTAACAATGCCTATTTCCATGAGTTACATAGGTTACAGAATTTCAATCCGGACGATGCAAGATGAACGCAGTTATTAGTGCCAACGGAAGCACTCAGCTTATGTTCTGGCAACACAGAGGTATGAGAATCAATCTGGAAGAGCTGAGAACTGCTCAAACACACGCAGCCTTTTCCATGATATGGAGCACCACCATTATGCCAATAAATACCATTAACACTTTCTTGGACTACATTTAAAACTCCAGAAAAACACAGCCCCCAAAATACAAATTACAAACAAAAGAATGTTCACCTGTTTAACCATCTTGCTACTTTCTCTACCATACATACGCAAAAGAGAGCCCCAGTTTTTCACATGTGGATGCAGTAGCTGGAGGATTTTCTGAGAAGCTAATTGTTTCCCCACTCTCTTATTTTTGCCTGTAAAAATAATCACGAAAACGTGTTAGTGCTGGCACACTCTGGAATTCAGTGAACACCAAGATTTACTTGTGTTACTCAAGAGTGAAATACAGAAGACCAGAATAAGCAGTTAACAAACTAGAGCTAAACAAGCATCGACAAAGTGGACTAAAAAAGGAGAAGAGGAAGAGGATACTACCAGAGGTCACACTAAGTAGTGTACTTACACCAGCCTCGCACTGTGTGCTTGCCACAAGTCATGACATACTCGCTCTTCTGATTTTTACCAGGAATCACTTCAAACTTTATGGATGTATCACCCATCCCATGGTTTCTTAAGCACAAACAAAATCAATATCATACACTAAGTAAGACTACAAACAGCTGAAGTGGGTGCAGTTATCTCTGACAGTTATTGCAATGGAACTAGACATGGCAATAATAGAGTTGAGAGACATGAATTAATAGAGAGTTCATTTTTCCATCAGTAACTTGCAAGGCAAGCCTGGTCAAACAAAACCCTGAAGGCAAGAGGCATAAACAGCAAACACGAATTAAAGGAAAATATGGCACTACCCAGTGCAGTCCACACCATGTCTCTTACAGTCACAGTGAGCTCAGTAAGCTTAGCCAGCCCACAAACACCCAAGTTGATGACAAACACTGAGGCTACTAGCAAACAAGTAAACATCCTGGCCTGAACATCTGTACCAAACAGAATTTGCTCCTTATTCAGCAGCCTTACCTTTTAAGGCACTCATGGAGAATCTGATATGGAGACAAGAGTCCAGCTTTACTGGTGAGTTCATATACCCGTGAGTCCTCAATACTGATATGGTTAAAATACTACAAAGGAATTGAAAACAGTTACTGTGGTTTTGACCAAGTTGAACCTTAATGTTACCTGCAACCCTCAGCTCTCCTCTGCAACACTAAATACATTCTGTTACCCTGTGCTTGATAAAATAGTATTTTTAAACCCACAGTGGAGGTATTTACCAACATCATAAAACCTGCCACACCACATTGTATACTTGCAGACAGAAAAATCATTTTTACTCCAGTTTTACATTATAAAAGTTGGAAAAAAAAATTATGATCTTATAAATTCTTTATCATCCTCTCTCCCTGTGAACAAGGCTATCTTACTTAACTAATTACAAAATTCTACTTACCAAAATGCTGTGCTTTAATAAAAGAAAACGTAACAGCTACAGGAATGTTATGTATTTTATTTTAAAACAACAGGAAAAAAATTGCCTGCATTTTCTTAATGACCATTTCACAGGATGCAAGGACACAGAATATGGTGTTAAGTTAAAGTCAAGTACAAAGAACTCATTCTGTATATTAGATTTTTTTAAATGAAAACTTTTCTTTGAGGCTTTTATGACCAATTTTTCAATACTCCTTACTGATGGTCTGTTACATGCTGAATTGAAAGTAAAACTGACCAACCAGACATCTAAACATTTCCCATGTCTGTAAATATAGCACTTGCTCTCTACTTAAAAGAAACTTCTCCTTTGATTTTCTTGAATCTCACTGTTTAAAATCTGAAATATCTATCTGATCTGGCACTAAGTAGCTTTCACAACCAAGTAAAAAACGTTTCAGAAGCTTGGGTATTTTTAGTTCTTAGCTGGATCACATAGAGTCAGACAGCATCTAGCTCTGAGTTTTCCAAAGCATCAGGCCAGAACACACTGGAAGCCAGGACAGCACAGGCTGGAACATTTCAGGTCTGCAGTAAGTGACCTGGCATTTCAACAAAGGAATAGTTCTCTGCAGCACAGTAAGTTTTCTGACCAATTCCAAAAGAAAAAAAGGTTTAATTTAAAAAAAAACTAGATCTTGCTGTAAATGAAGACTTTCACATTTCCATCTGTCTGAGAAAAAAGCATTACAAATTGTCATTAAGATTTCTGACACTGAACATGAAAGTTTTTAAAACAGACTCCAATGACAGCCAGCAAGCAAGAGTTCAGTACCTCAAGTTCCTCACTGTCTTTGGGCTTCTCCTCAGAGGTCTGTTTAACAAAGTCAGGAATAAGGATTTCCAGTGTAGCTCGAGCTGCAGAAAACATTTAAACACCTTGATTACATTTATTTTAGACAATGATTATATAGAAAAATAGCACAATGAAGCACTCTTTAAGCAAGCATCAGTCTCACCTAGAAATATCCACTCATATTAGACAACAGCTTCACAGATGTCAGAAAAGTTTCTCCAGCAGCACCATCAAAAAACATGAGTGTACCTTATCTGAATATTCACCAAATGACTCCTACTTACTACTGCAAATATGTCATCTTCAGAGCAGAAATGAAATCAGATAAGTAACTCAGCAGTTGGTATTAAGAAAGAAAAAAAAATATTACCAGCTTTATTCTTGGCAAGCTTTTTGCTGCTGGCAGTTCCTGCCCCATAAGTTACTCCATCAATAATCACTGAGGCTCCAAAAGGTTCACTTGGGTTCTCTGGAAATGGAAGAAGAATGAAAAAGCAAGCTGTTAATGCAGCTTTAGAGAGGGTCCATGTGTGTCTGCAGAGAACTTCTGAATTCTTAAAAGCTTCCTAATTGATGGCCTACCCATTTCTCCTCAGAAACCATCTGGGTATAGTATTTAACTTTATTTTTTTGCCAGGATTCTAATCATTCACTAAAACAATGTGTCCCTTACAATCAGGTTTTCTTAACATCAATGACAAGAACATTAAATAAGCATTAATTGTGCTCAGGCAACAATGCTGTAATCGTCCACATTTCACTGATACGTACTTTTAGATGCATGGAAGTTACTCAAATCCATTTTCATGTAGCCATAGCTTTCCAAGTAAAAACTCACCCTGTTAAATATAAATTTAAATACAAGACTGTTCTCCATCCTCAAAAGCCATGTTTAAGATACAGAAAGCACTTCCTAGTTAGAATTGGACTCACAACAGACTTACAAGACATTTCCATGTCCATCATTTGTGGTTTTCTAGTGTTTTTAGATATCCAAGCATGAAACGAGCCCTTCAAAGCAGCATTTGGTCCTTTAAAAAACTTCATGGACTTACCACATTCAAAGAAATTGTAAACAGGGCGAACCTTTAGGACTCGTTGCATATATTCATGCAGTATGCAAACTTCAGATTTCCCATTGGGATTAATGACAAATTCTGCAAAAGACAAGGGGGAAGGCAGCTAAGTAGTTCTGGTCTTTGAAAGGCAATTTGTACTACAAATAAACACATAAATAAATTACAAGCTCCACAGGATAAGTGCCTGCTCAAATGACATGCAATGCTGTTGAATCAGATGTGTAATTATGACCTCAGAGCTCATTTTCAGGGGGAAAAAACAACTTACTGAGGAGGAAGCGTGAGAAGTTTCTATCAACAACTGGAAGTGCACCATTTATGAGCTAAGTCAAATATTCTGTGTTCAATGTTTGCAGTTTCACAGCCTCTGCACCTCTTCACAGAATTTTTGGCCAACTAACACCCATTAGAAATCCTTTGCTTCCCTTCTAACAACAGGCATGTAGACTTGAAACACACAAACCAGATTCATTTTGGGATTTTTTTCCCTATGGAATCCTATTTAGCAAGGCATAGATCAGGTCACTGACCCCCCTCCCTGAATGTGCTCTTTATATTTGAAAGGTTCTTTTTTTTTCTCCCCTTCCTCAGGGAAGCTTCCCATAGGGAGCATTGTGGGAAGGAAAGTTATGATTCAGATAAAGTGCCATTAAACCCTTAATTTAGATAGTTTCAATTCTAAACCTAGAATTTAACATGAAGTGTATTAACTAAAAAAGAAAATCAACCGCACCTCCCCATGACAGGGAATAGCCAATGCAATTCAAAAGCTTTAATTCTGCTTAAGAGGAATAACCCAGAAGCACAAAGCACAAATCATAACAAAAGCCCCATCAAAGGTCTATAGACATTTCAAATATTAGACTGCATTTGCATATACTCTTACAGCTACAAAGCCAACACAGATAAGAGCAAATTCCACCCCGCCCAGCTCCTCATCTGACATGATAACCACAGCACATGCTGTTTTTTCTTAACTGTATCCATCAAACTGCTTAATGTTTTTTTAATTGTAGGCCTTAGTTTGGATCATTCCAGCATTTGTAAGCACTTCCTAATTTGTGACTAATTAGAACTGATACGGCATTGAGTGTCTAGGCAGGAAGAGTTTAAGTGCAACCACAGTAACAAGTAGCTGAAGGTAGCCGCAACCAGTTACCAGGACTGCAACCTCAGACAAAAATCCTTTCATTTATGAATTATGCTTTTTAATAGGAAGTCTATTTTGAAAGCAACTTTATTACATATGGGTGCAAGAGCAGAATTCCAGAACAAGAGGACAGGGGACTTGTACTAGACCATTGTTTCAGTCAAGCTTAGAGCTGTAACTGGTCTTTGACAGAGCAAGTGAACTACAGGTAGATAAACTAACCTTTCTTTGTAGGTGCATCTTGCACAGACAAGGTAATGAGTTTCTGGTTGGCAGGCAGGATGGGCCGCTCAGACTCTGCCTGCTTGCGTTTCATTTCACGATTGAATTGCCGCCTCTCGGCCCAGGTACGGAATTTCTTGACAGTAACTTGTTCAAAGTCAAAACGCTTCTCGAGATAGCGCCTAAAATCTTCCAGATCTAAAGAAACACAGGCAAGTTAATCTCCTCTCTGCCACTGAGCAAGCATTAACTTCATTTCCACTATTTTAAATCTTAGTGTCTTTCTTTTTTTCTGCACCAGGAGCAAAATTAACGTACACCAAGTGAAGATGCTATTTCATAACAACCAAACTAATCAAAGTTTGCTTTTTACTGGCTTAAATGCAAAACATTTGTGCAAAGTGGAAACCAAACCAAATAAACAAACAAAGAGCATTTTACTCCATCACTTGAAGATTTTACTAAGCCCTAATCAGCTAATACCCAACCCATTTTGGACAAGCTGTGCGAGTTGGGGTTGTGCAGTCTGGAGAACAGAAGGCTTCTCCTGAAAAGACTGTGCAGAAAGGCAATGGAGCACTAGATGTCAGGCAATATACCATTCAGTTGCCCTGCCTGGAATAAAGCAAATGTATGCCAAATGCCACTACCCCAATCCCAGCCAAGAAAAAACTTCACTTCCCATACATACCTACAGATTCATCTTTACATACTTCAACTTTGGCCTTAACTTGTCCTAAGGCTCCTTGGGCTGCATCTCCCCCTGATGGATCTTTGTCATCTAAAGGCCCAGAATCAGCAGCAGTAGAATCTGGTTCTTCTGTCTGGCAGTCCAGTTCTGAAGATTTATCTAAGTGCTTTATAGGTGATACTTCCCCATTTGGGGTGATGTCATTATTTTGTTCCCTTTCATCATTTTCCTTCATTTTTTTGTAATGCAAACAGGGAATGCTACTAAGGGGAGGATCATGTTTCTGCAAATACAAAATAATACAAAAGGTGTCAGTATGTCAAGGTTACCAAAAGCAAAACATAAAAGCAAATGCTGTAACCAAGATGGAAGTTACTTTTATTTAGCCTAGGCTCAAGCTTCTATTTGGTCAGTGATCATCTTCTACGCAAGAGCGAAGTACACCCACTCCTATGGGATCTCGGCACTGTGTAACACTGGACACGAACCTTACAAAGTGTTTGCTGAGTTAGATCCAAACTATTTTTTGTTCAGTTACATGCAAATACTACATGCTTTCAGAATATCCATTCAGCTCTCTCGGGGTTTAATCCTATGACATTAAACCAAATTTCTGCAGATTCCTTGGGTTTCTGAACATCACATGCTTACTTCTGTAATCGTGAACCATAAGCCACAGCTCAGGCTAGTTTGTAGCTACAAATAGAAGATCAAAACATACTTTATGGTGAAACAAACCCAACATTTTTTAGCCACATGCTAGAATAATAAAAACACCAAACAAGACCATCCCACTTTTAACTGCCCACAGTCATTGCAAAGATGAGAAAACAAAACACCAAGAAACCTTGTATCATATTTTCAGAAACAGAGGGGTTTATATTTGTCAAGTATCTTAACTGTAACACTGGAGAGAAACCTGCTAAAGTAGAAAAACATTCAACTGTTTACAGAAATGTATCTGATTTTTAAATCTCAGTAGGTATTGAAGTAATTGACAGCTCTCACCCTTATGCTTCCTGTTCCCAAGAAATAAGGTCTAGACCAGGTAACAACTCTAGATTCTCTATGCAGATACACAGGAATGCCTGAGTTATGGAATGTCATGATCCATCCATCAGGTAAAGGTTCTGTAGGAGGGCGGCCACGACCTTTAAAGCAAAGAATGGCTTTAATCTTGGATAAACTGCTTAACATAGAAAAGGAATAAAGTTTGGTTTTGGTTTTTTTTCTGTCTCAAAAGTATAAAATGACACTGAGAGTAGATAAAAGAAGAGATTGTTTTGCTTTTTTACACTACTAATCCACATTATATCCTGCTAAATTACAGATTCCATTATGTTTTCACCTGAACAGCAACAGTTGCACTCATTTTTATATATACTATTTTTTTCAGTGAATTTTCTCTTTAGTCTTCTTTATGTATTAATCTAATCACAGGTACCACTATATTTTATGGAAGAGTCATACTGGCTTTTCAATCAAATCATTCTTCCATTAAAAATTTTTGCACCTGACACAGAGGGACAAATTTACATCAAGACACCAGCAGACCCACAGATACAAACAGCCAGCAATCAAGTCAGGCTGTTAAGCCAAGGCTTTCCTATTATGCGTGTCAGTGAAAGCACAGTAAAAACCAGGATCTACAAGCCTTTATACTTAAAATACCTTTGCTATCAAGAATACTATTTCTTCCAGAAAATAAGGCTGAAATTAGAGTACAATAAGCCAATATCAGGAGTCACAGAGCAAAAGAAACAACACTGCAGTAAAATGCTTACACTCACACTCAAGTTAATAATACATGGCCTCACTCCTTTCTAGTCCAGAAATCAGAGAATGGTCTCACTGTTTCCTACAGAGACCAGACTCAGCTTGGAGCTTCCTGACATTCCTGTGTTAGTGGAAAAATTTGGAGAGGAAAAAAATTGCTTGGTTTCTTATTTCAGAGTATAGTGAAGTTGAAAAACACTCCTCTATAGCAGGTTAATTCTAATTCAAACTGTTTTCAGTTACATTCTCCCGGATTGGTTCAGTCTCAGCTCTTCTTTATTTGTAACATTTACACAGGCAAACTGTTACAAAAATAATTCACTTTCCTAATGATTACTTTTTAGCCTAGTAGTACACACATAAAGACTTCACACAGAGCAATTTCAATAACAGAAGCTATAACTAAATAGGAAGAAGGCCATGACAACCAGAGTCTTCAGCTCATTCACAGTACTGAAGAGAAAAATCCACGTTCACCTCCTCACCACTGAGGTAACCTTCACACAGATCCACATGCTAAAATACATTCTTGTGACATGCAAGAAGTGAAGATCAAAAGCACTCGCAAAAATCAACTTCGCTGTGCAGGAACATGAAAAGTTCTCATATAGCAGAAAGCCTTCACACAACAAAATTCTGTAATGTATCAACTATTTCACAAGAATTGCTATCCTGAGCTCTGCTTGCTGATAGGCTTTTGTTCTACATACGTAAGTCACACACACAAAAAAAACCCAGTGGAGATATTTAATGAACATTAACTTACTTTTAAGTACAGTTTTAATTTTGGTCATCATTGGCTGCACACTTGTTTCTCCATCAGACTGGTGATCACTTTCACCAGTATATTTCTCATTTTCTATTCTCCTTGTTTTGGGTGCTCGAAGACCCTCTTCCAGCAAGGCATCCACATCATTATCAAAGTCATCCTGAAAGAGACTTTATCAGACACTATCTTCCTGGGTCTACTAGCCTCCCTTTCCCCTCACAAAGTGTACAGTCTTCCTATGTACTTCCATACAGAGAGAAACTAGAAATTTCCAATGATTGCAGTAAAAAGACTGAAAAATAAGAAAATAAGTTTTTGTAAGTGAGAACTGGTATTTTTCACAATGAAATGAGTTACAACTGTATAAGCCATTTCAATATTATTTTCAGACAAAATTATGGACAACTCAGACATTTGACCAAAATGAACTTACACAAATTTTCAGCCAAATTTCAGTCTCCGAAAATTCTGCCTGACTCAAGTATTGCACATTTCTAGAAGAGACTGTTTCACTGAATATCTTTGCACCTTTTTTTTTTCCTAGTCACTTGGAAACCCCTTGCCCACCAAAAACCTGTCGATTTACTTACCTCATATGAGTAATTCAAGGTTTCTTCATCCACTTTATCTCTCTGAACGATTGCTTTAGATGTGAACCCTCCTCCTTCTTCATCTATTTCCATCAAATTGTCGGTAAAATCTTCTAGCTCATCCAGAACTGCATATTCCACTCGCTTTTCCTGATCAATATCATTTTCATCATCCTTCTTGTCATCATTTTCACCCCCTATTCCTACAGTTTTACCATTACTACCACCGAAAGGACAAACATGCAAATCCCCATTGACATTATTCATACCAAAATCTGTATCTGCCTTATAATCCTGCTCAACTCCAGTGTACAGAACTTTCCTATCTTTGCTTTTGCAGCTCTCTGTAAAGCTAACGCTAATCTTTACATCTTTAAGTAACTTAAGATCTGGGGTGAACTTTCGAACTGAAGGTGCATGACGAGCAGTTCTTGGGCTTTGGTCACTATTGTTAGGGTCTATTATAAGACGACTTTTGTAGCAGGCAGATCCCTTTGTGAGAAGCTGTGTTCTGCAGATACTGTGCGTGTCCCCAGCAGGGGTATCTGACTGTCCATCACCACCAGAGCCAACGTCCATTACCTCTGCGTCACTGGACGTTTGCAGGGGAGGTGGTGGAGGCTGTTCATTAGGCGGCAGAGGTGGGGGACAAGTATGATTCTCCACATTCATTTCTCTTGCAGGTTCTTTAGGGAGGGGTGGTACATTTTCATAGCTCTCCATTTTTAATAACTACTCTTTTAAGAAAAACAATCTTTAATAAATGCTTATAGCTATATTCCTAACATGCATAAGTCCATCAAGATTGGTTTATCATGCTCTATTCAATATGCAACACTGATGATTCAGTTAAGCTGACTACATTGTTCTTTTCATTAATGTAGACAGCTTTCAGAATCACTGTCTCAATTATTGGAAATCACAATGCATTCAGCTTAAATAGCTGAAGACTAAGACTGCATCTTCAGTGGACAAGCAGATCTCCCTTTCTTCTTTCAACCTACAAGAAGAAGAAGAAAAAAAAAAATCTTTGTCACAGAAAATAAATGGAAATAGTATCCCAGGCAAAAAGAAAAAATGTCACTCTTTTCAGCATAAATGTCAAGACAGACATTTTCACAGTGGAAAAAAAAAAAAAAGAAGTGTTTCTTGTACCATTTTGAATGAGACTGACTCTCTTTTACTACTCTATCTGTACACCAGCACAAGAACTTGCTAACACATATTCACCTGTACAATTTGTTGACTGCCTCTTTTTGGTTATCAGGCTAGGTATTAAGCATGGTATATGCAGGAACCAGATTCAAAAGTGTGCATTTTGGTGGGATTGTCCCATGATTTAAAATAACCTGATGTTCAAGCCATACTTACCCACACAGCAGAAAGGACAATTATCTTACAGTTTAAGACAATCTGCAAAATCAGTAAGATTTCGACAACTATGGTCTTATGGGGGTTTGTTTTTCACATTGTGGGCTCCTTCTACCACATCAATTATATTTCTGTCATCTGTGGAGCACTTAGGGAAAGAAAGCATAATTTCTTACCTGCTATTTTGGCTTCTCCAAGTCCCTCTATGTCATCCCAAACTGGGCTTAAAAACAAAGCAGTGTAACTCTGCCCAAGACAGTTGGCTGAATCTGCTCTGTTCAAAGCATTTCCAAGTAGTAGAAACTATTCTAGGAAGACAAGCTGAGTCCTCAGTGTTGCTGCATAACATTTGAAGGCAATAGAGCGGAAAGTCTGGGTTGTCATGAGGGACTTCAGAGAAGCCAAATATAATGCTCTAATGTATCTCTGCGCCAGCCCAGACAGAAAAAAAACCCCAGCAATATCCAAACACCAACTGGGGCAAGGCAGGAAGCTGGGAATTCGGAGTTACAATGAGGTCAGTTAAAATTCAACAGCAGACAGAAGTTATCTACCTGGAAGCTAGAAGAAAAGCAAATTATACAAACAACAGAACAAACTCTTGTTTTAGTAATTTGGCAATAAAGAAAGTTCTCCTGAGGCACTAATTCATATTTTTTGGTTGGCTTTTGTTTTGTTTGGGTCTGTGTTTTTGGAGTTGGTTGGTTTGTTTTGAATATACCCAAAACTGTTACACATTAAATATGCTGAGTTTGACATGCACTGTAGAATTACTAAGGAACAAGACTCCATTTCGATAAAACCTCTAAAATAATCCCATCTTCTCTGATACAAACATGACTTTGCAGGATGAAGACCAGCTCATTGACCAGTAAGACAACCAGTTCCATACATTTCAACTACCTATCCACATTTAATTTTAAAGCAGTGATCAATTCCTTCTTCCTTCAAAAAGTTCTAAAACGCCTAATATATTTCTAGAAGTGTTCTGTATACATTTGTTCCTTATCTTCAGATTAAAAAAGTCAATGACAAATTAAGTTCTCCACAATAAATAGTGTCTACACTGTTAATTCTGAACAAAAGAATCAAAAGTCACAGTACAACTTCAGTAAATTCTGAAAACTAAATGCCTAAGTAATCTAATTTTTCCATCTTGAAGTCTTTAAAATAGCAAAGACCAAAACCAAGCCATTTACACAGAACTGAAATAGTGAAATTGATAGAATTCACGAATGCCAAGGAGCTACTCGGTCCAACTAGAAAGACTGGCAAATTATAAGGCATGATTGTGGATGCAGTTCCAACATCCCTGATACACATCTCACTCCTACACTAAAGAATGTTTTAATGCCACCAATGTTAAAACAATCTTCATCTGTCTTATTTTGGTAGTTCCTTGGCACTACACCTCTGCTCTTTGCAGAAGAGAGGTCTTGTTATTCTATTCATGCACTACTAACAATAAAATTCTTATTGTCTTTCCCATCTTGCTGGCCTTAAGATAATGAACAGCATACCAAATCACTGCCATAGCCTGTCTATTGCTCAGTACTGTGGCCAGAAAAAGTACTAGACTAAGATGAATTTAAGTCAGTCGGCATTTCCAGCCATAAACCTGTTGCTTCCCTAGGGTAAGGTAACAGCCTGGCAATGCTACAGTTAATACAGTGGGCTACACTACACTCCTACAAACTACAAAAAGCCAGAGAGAAACTTGAGTAACAAGGTTCAATTCCCAACTGTTTTCTTGCCAAGTGATGGTACAATGTGCCCTTTATATTAAGGATTGGAAAAAAACAAGGAACCCACAACAAAACCAGGAAGGATTTTCACTTTGATACTTGAAACAAAAGACAGAAGAGATGAAACCTACAAGAATGAGTTAGATAAGCCTGTAGATGGACCTTAGATCTAGGGCACTTGACCACTACATATAAAAAGCAGACTTAGCATACCAGCTTATTAGAACACAACATAAGTTAGTCTGCCCATTGTCATTATTAATTAATTTACCCTGAAAGAGTAAATTTTACTCTCCAAAGCTTCACCAAATTCCATCAACAGTTTCCAGAAGGACTCTTTAAAAAGACATGGAACACCACCAACAGCTGCAACAGATAGCACAAAACACTGAAGGAACTCTGGATGCACTGCAGAAAACATGAATACACAGTTCAAGTTCTGCCTTTTCAAGACAGGAGAAAATCAGAATCTTAAAATGTCTAACCAGTATTGCCCAACTCAAAGAGAAGCTCCTTCACTGCTTAGTGTGTCAGCAGTCCTACAAGCAAGTCCAGTGAAGAACCTATTTTCTTTATGAATACCTGTGGCTGCAATCAGGAACAATGAACAGCATACCACAGATGCTCTCTCCTAAAAATCACTTCTAGAAAGAAACGGAATTCCTTGTCAGGAACTGCTTACTTCACATTCAGTGGATCCCAAGAGGAGCAGTGACTCAGAGCAAACACTCCTCATTTGCTACCCGAAGTCCTCATCCTCCAGCTCCAAACTGTAACTCTACCAGTAGAATCTGAGGCACTGATCATGCTGGAAGATCCATCCAGGTTTAACCGTTGTCAAAGTAATTCCTCACTCAGAATTACCTACCTCCTTTTTATTATATCTGTAGTATTATTTTTTTATATACATAGTCCCAAAATTAACTTAACTCTATTTATTACCAACTGCTAAAAAGCACCCAAACCCAAGAAATCAAAACAGGAAGTCTCACAAGGAAAATATCATGTAAGTTAACTAATACATACAGTAACGTTTTTCTCTCCCCATTATCATCATTAAAATAGAAAGATGCTGAAGGAAACAACCAATTTCTCTAAGTCATCAAGGCAGTTTAACAAAATGCAGTCAGGGCCCAACTACATAATCAGTGACAAATACAGACAAGGCTATAGAACTTCTCTAGTTTATAGAACTTCATCCTATTTCAGAATAGAGCACTTAATTTTGAAAAGGCACCATCTGAACTGGCAAAGTAATTGCTAATTGTGTAGCTCGTCCAGTTTTCTGGCAGGGTTTAGATAGTTTCAATTAATTGTGTAAAACAGAAATTTTGTTTTGGGTTTTTTTGTTTGTTTGGGTTTTCCTTGGGTTTTTTTGTTGGTTTTGGTTTTGTTGGCTTGTTTGGTTGTTTTTTTGTTTGTTTTTTTTTATTAATCTACAAATCAGAGGCTATGAAGAAGGAACATATTCTTACTTTAACATTATAAATAACTTCCTCCTCCTAAAGGAAAACAAGAGGTATAAGGCAACAAATTCCCTTCTCATTCTCTAAAAATCCAAAACTGCTCAAAAGAACTAGTGACCTAACTCCTCATCCAGGATTGGAAACAGGAACCCTTAAGTTAAATCACCTAAACAGAAGGAGGAAAGGATACACTTACAAAAGAAAATTCCAACACCTTGTAACTTGCAACCAAAGGGAATAAAGAAATGGACTAGGCTCATGCAGCAAGCCCTCCATCCCAGTTTATGAGGCAGTGACGCCTGGATGTGAAGGGGCCCATCCTCTCAGCAGGCAAAAAGATTTTATAGATAAACCTGAATCCTAAGGAAATGAGGTGCAAGACAGAGGATTCCATTTTCCGGATTAAATAAACAAACAAACAAACAAACAAACAAAAAAACACAACAGAAAAATTTTAGGACAATAAACCTTTCAGGAAACGGAAAGAGGTAATCTAAAGGAAGATATAAACGTACTTCACCATTAATAGAAGAAACACGTGAAGAATTCTGAGAGCTACAGCGCGATACATAGGCTTTATCCTCACCGTCCAGACATACCAGAACTTAATAAAGTGAACGGAAGTCCGCACACACTTGATGAATGGCTGCCTCCCCGACTTCGCACTTTCTTCTCCCCTGTATAAATGGATGTGTCCAGCGGAAATCCTCCCTCCCGCCCTCCCTTTGCTCTGCACGCGTGGTGCGAGGCACGATGCTGTGTAGAAACTTAATGCTAGAGTTGATACTCGCCATCACCCCACTGTCAAAGAGATGTGCGGAGCGTAGAAAGATACGGCGTTTTTTGCTTTCTACTACCCTGAACACAATTATACGATAGGAGCGAGTAGGGTGGAGGCTGGGAACGGGCGGGAAAGAGGAAAAAAGAACCAACCCGCTAAAAAAATCCCTGAACAAAACCAAACAGCAGCTCTGAGGGAAGGCCGCTCCAGACGGGGGCGGGGGGGAAGCGCCGCACGGCGACACCCGCCAGGGAGATCGAACGACATTCGCCTCCGCTACTTGGGGAAAGGTTCCTCACGGCTCCCCACTCGCGGTGCCAGCCCGGAGGCGGGAGGTCGCGCCATAGAGGCGGCGAGAAGCGCGACGGCCCCCGCGGCCTGTGGGGACGGAGGAGTTACTGCCTGCGCCGCGGCGATTGGGCCGCGCAGGGCCCACTCGTGCACGCCCTGCCCGACGCCCCACGGGGCCGACACCCACCTGAGCCATGCCCAGTGTCCTGCCGCTCCTCCGCGAGTGGAGGTCGAGAGGGAGGAGGGCAAACTCGGCGGCCTCACGAAAACCATCCCCCACTCCGCGCCGCTGCCGCCATCTTTAAACGCCTGTTCCTAGCCACTCCAGTCCCCGCAGGCAGGACTCCGTGCTCAGCAAGCCAATTGCGTTCCCAGCCTCTTCTGTCGGATTTGAAATCTCGGTGGTCATTGGTGGACTCCATAGCATGTTAACTTGCTCTACCAATAGGGTGGCGAAAGGTGTATACCCTCACAGCAAGACACCAGCGAGCGGCGTAAGGAGGTGGACCCGAGGCCCGGGCGGGCGCGGCTGGCCGTGACGGGCGGAGGGCGGGCTCCTTTGTCTGGTGCGCCGGGGTCCGTCGTCGCTGGCCCAGTCCCGGTGCGGTCCCGAGCTGGTGTCGGCGCCGCTTCCATCGCATTTGTCTCCAGGGAGAATTCCTCGGCGGCTAGGAGCGGTGTGAAAGGAGGTGGCTGAAGGGAGGCGGGCCGGCAGGGCAGCCCCTGCGTGGCTGAGGGAGTGACAACGCGGCTTTCCCGGCGCACGGCCGCCCAGGAACTGCCGGGCCTCTGGCAGGGCCTTTGGTTTCAGCGCATCCAAAATACAGCCACCGAAGCTCCTTAGCTAGCTGTAGAGGTCTGCGTGCCGTAGAGCACGTACTGGTAAGGCCTCTTTAACCCTACAGAGCAACGAAGACAATCCATAGCAGGCTCTTGCCTCATTCATTTCTTGTGATGGTGTGAGATTTGATACCTTGGAGGCTGTCTGATCTTTAATACTTTTTGTCCTTTCACTTCTGCTGCCGTTATTTTAGATTAAAAATTCTAAACAGCGGAAGTAAGGGTGAGTGGAAGTTCATTTGCCTTTTATCACAGTGACAGGACTTCTCAAGCCGTCTCCCCTGCACTAGCTAAAAAGCGGAGTGGTGCTTGTAGGGAAAACGTTTTCTTTGAGCAGCACAACTACAGGCTAAGACTTCCAAAAGTGATTTACTTGATAAAGTAGGACCATCTTTCATGCCCTATCCAGCATTTCTCAGATTACAGCATTTAGACAATTCCTAAATACTTACAAAAACATTTTACATCATTTATGTAAGATTACTTCTGGAAGGTTAAACATCTGCTGTTCTGATAATTAATAAATCTGCTTCTTCCCTTGAAAGAGAACTATAGTAACTTTTATTGATATACACTTCTTTAATTACAAGGTTGCCTCTTCTGTCCTTCACTATCATATTGATCTGAAATCAGTAATATATATTGGTTTAATCACCAATGGTGTAATAGCATTTAATTATGATAGTTTGCCTCCACATACAATTTCAAGACATGAGTGCAATACTGGAAAAAAACATTCTCATGTCTTTAAGGTCCCTAAATGCTGTTATGAAATATATCAGTACTGTTTGGATAATATTTTAATATTCTCAAGACCTCTGTTAGGTCTCTCACCTTTACATTTGTCTGACTGGACCAATATGTCTAATGATAGAGTGGTAAGTTACATGGATAGAATGTTACAGTATTCTATCAACTAATGGTAAGATTACTGAAATTTGGTTTAAATCTTTGCAAGCTGCCCTCAAAAACTGAAAGCAGTTCCCCATCTTTATTTCTGCATAGCAGGCTTGTGCCTGTTTCAAATGGCTTTAAAACTAGCAGTGTTTTTATTAAACTACTTCGGAGTGCATATTTTAATAAATATCCATGGTTTACAAACCAGCCATTTACATCACATATCAACTTTCAAAGCTGAGGGAAAAAAAATCCTTATTACAGAATTTGAGTTGATGTTGGCATTTCCTGTAAACTAGCTGTGTCTTGTCACCTCATAAACTGCTAAAATTGTGACAGAAGATTGTCCCTTTCAAAGGGTACATGAAAATGCAAGTCTTGTGACTCAGTTATATCCAATTTACATGACTGTGTAACTGAAGTACTGCACACTTCAAAAAATGGCTTTTTTTTTTTTTTTAATCGTATATAAATGGTAACAATTCTTTTGGGGCCAGAAGAGAAACAAACAGATTTTTGCATAGAGTTGGAATAATTAAAAAGCCTGTAGTGCTTTGAAAGTGAAAAAACAACCAGCATGTTAGTTTTTCCATTGTACATCTGTGTTCACAGAATCGGAACACTGTGACTTAAAGCAACAGCTGATTTTTTGAGACACACTACTATTCTAACTTTTTAGAAACAAAAGAACAAACTCATAGCAAAACATCAAAACAATGTTAAAATCATGGTTAAACTTTTACCCCAGAAAATCTTTTGAGAATTCTGGAGAATTAAATCTGATCTGCTATGTCTGACAAGTTGCAATTCAGCTGAAAATTCAGTCCATCACCTGCCCTGCTGACAAAAGACTTGTTAAACATGCACAAAAATCTTATCTTCATCTAGACTTCAGAATTAGACTTGTGCAGGTCCACCTGCATAGGGCAATCAGGATTTACAATAGTATCATGAACGATTATTATCATCATCTAAGAAAATCAGTTCCTAATGACAAGGGAATTTTCCTGTACAACTTATAAGAAGGCTGGACAGAAACAGCCTTCCTTATAGGCTTGGTTTATGTATTTTGTGCTGAAAACATGAAATACATAAACCAAGCCTATAAGGAAAACAACTGTGAGCTTCCTAATGCAGCTAACAGGCTGCACTCATCAGAATGAAGATTAGGTGGAGCCAGTGTCTTTTTCATAGTCTTACCGTGTCAGGAACTGCACACTGCACTGCTCCAACAGGGGAAGCTACTGAAAGACAGCTTTTGCTCAGCCCATATTACTTATATTTCAGTAAAATAAGTTGGTTTACAAGTTTGTTTGGGTTTTTTTGGTTTGTCTTTTTTTGGTACTGGTAAACTGGTACTTGCTTGTACTGTACATTTCTGTGTCTCACTTCTGGCTGCAATCTGCTTTCCTCAACCTAACCTCTGTCAGTCATCACCTGACAGCCATGAGAAAGTAATACCAAAAAGACCCCATAAGCAAGCTCAGATCTTCCTCTAATGCCAAAAGAGGTGGTTGATTGCTATGGAAGATAATCAAAGTAGACACATCCTTTGTCTCACTGGTACTACAGAATTACTAATCTTGCATTTGGCATCCCTGCAGATTTAAGACAAACTAAACTGTGTAGTCTACAGAAGCAAATCTAGCTTCCAGTTCTTCTATTGGAAGAAGAAACTGTCAGTTGGTTCCATTTCTTTAAGTTTCAGATTGCTGTTAACTTTTTGTCCAATAACATAGTCATTTTCCTGAAGACACTGTTGAAGTAGGATTTAACAACTAAGAGGTCAAATAAAGTAATAAAATTAAAAAAAAAAAAAAGGTAGACTTCAAAATTCTATTAAAGAAAAGATGCCAATTTCTAAGTAACTAGGTGACCTTCACATTAGAAACTGGTCTGCACAAGCCACTCATAAATAACATTCTCTGCAGTTGCCCACTAGACCTGGGTTGGTGCCACTGTACAGTAACTGAGGCTGCCATTACTTTTTCTTGATACACAGAACGAACTTAGGGCTGAAAATCCTGCATTCTTAAATACACTCTATTTATCCATGAAAATATTAGAGCAAAAAAACCCTCATAATGTCTATGTGGTACAGGATAAAGATCTTCATACTTTGCTTCCTCCAGGACCTCTCATCAAAATAGTTCAGAGCATTTTCCTAGAACAGATAATATTTATCTGCTGTTTATGAAGATAGACAAGTATAAAAGACTCCTCTGAGCCAGCCTTGTGGCTGCTTTTACCTCACACATCTCTACCATATGCTACTGCTCAGCTGTTAAACTAACCCTGCAAAGTCAACGTTAATGATTTCTCAAAAGCTACAGTAGTACACCACTGACAACTACTGCTTTAGACATACTGGCTTCTTCTCCCAAACTTCTGCAGTTGGTGACCTCTGTTGAGCAGCATTTCTTCTTGTGAGTAAAACTCACATCATGATGCTTTCAATGTGAGCCTGTGATAGCAAAGAGTACTTTGTTGTTCCATAGGACCACTCTAAACTACAGCTAAGAAACTGTTGCTCCAATTCTTTAGCTTGGTCTGCTATATATACTGCTGGTGGCATGCAGACATGAATCAGGAGCATAATCTTTGGCTGCCAAAAATCCAGGTGTAATTGCACTTATATGAGCAAACCCATAAATGTCAGTACCTTTGTTTTCCCCAATAGAGACCAAAGTAAGTTATGCTTCTGAAAGCACAATTGTGCTGGTATGGCTGGTTTTTATGTAACTGCTGTTCAGGGATTGCTTTGGCAGTCTAAACACACACACACATTCTACCCAGAGAGTACTCAGACTTGACTGGCACGATATATAGCTGAAGAAAATAGAAAAATTTGCAGCTGCATCTGTAAGTAAAGCAGACCAAAAGGAGATTTATAAAGCAAAATAATTGATACTAGGTAATTAATCTCCACGCTACATGCGTTTCAGACAGTTTTGCTTCAGGCTAAACCTATTACCTATTGAAGTACTCTTAGTGCATTCCTGAAGCACATTTACCAGTTTTATTCCACCTGAAAACAACCTAATTCCTGCAATCTGAGGTTGCCCTGAAATGGGAGCCAAAGCACAGTAAACAGGGACTATCAGAAAAATCCTCTAAGAGCGCTGCTGATAAAGCTGAAGTTACTAATGCAGACCCATCTGTAATGGAAAGGACAGTTAATTCCTTTCTGAATGCCAGTCATTCAAGTAAGATACGACAAACACGAGAGGGATAAAAGCATTTGACTAAGACCTCGGCTCTATGGTTACTTCCAGTACCTACTGACAGCAGAGCTGGTACAGGGAGAGAAAGCCCTCAGCTTCCTCATTTAGCTTCTTAAGAGAGCACATTCTTTGTAAGGAGAGGCAAAAGCCTCAACTATTGAATACCAATTATAATGCTGTGCCACAAGAAGAAACACTATTTGGCTCCACATATTATCCAGTTTATTATTTAATCTATCTTAATTAATGTCTGAAAAGTGATGCGGTTTCCTCCACTGAACAGAAGCAATCAATGTGTTTACCCAATCTGGTAAGTTACTGACCAAGGCTGGCTCAGTGCCTGCAAGGGCTGGCATGTCAGGGGAGATACCCATTGACAACAGTCCTCTGTCACCACAGGCAAAGCTTTTGAAGCACCTTATTGTATTAGTACTCACTGTTGTTCTAAGGTTACAAAAAGAACAAGCTCATAAAATTAGGTTTCATAAAACCAGCTCAGTTCCTCGAAAATTTACTGCAAATATTTAAGCAAAATTATTATGAAGAACGTGCTGAAGATCCTTTAATTCAGAGGAAGATAAATGAGGACTGAGTATGCCTCTAAGTGCTCACATAAAGTTTAAAAAAATGTATGTGATGGTCTAAAAGTTATTATCCCACAAGCATAACCAGAGACACCAATCATACAGTAGCATAATTACATTTCATATCAATTTTCTTAATCATGTATTCTGCTTACATTATTTTCATAACTATTATTTCTATCCTAGTCAAAGAAGTTTAAATCTCATACCTATGTAACAAACATAGCTTCAATGAAGGCTTTGTAGTCTGCACAGGGCTCTTCTGCTTTGGGTTTTGGTGATTTTTTGTTTGCTGTGGTTTTAGGTTGTGTGGTTTTGTTTGGTCTTTTTTTGTGTGCTTTTTTGTTTGTTGTGGAGTTGGCTTTGTTCGTTTGGGTTTTTTGTTTGGTTGGTTGTAGATTCTGACCAGGGCTAGTAACAGGAAGGCATTTTCTTCTGGGAGGGTGAAATGGTATGGGTGGGATTTATTCCAAAGTTAGTATCGTTTATTAATTTTGATATTCAGGAATCTCACCAGAGATCATAATTTTTAACAATAATAGGTTCTTTGCACGGTCATGAAAAGTACTACACAGAGGGAAAACCAGGGAATCTAGAACACTTAAGAAATAACTAGCAACAATATAACAATTTAACTATTAGAAATTGAAAAGATAATTTTGTGGTCAATATACTGTTTGTCCACTAAAGGCACTCGAGAAGCTCCTTTCTGCTTAAGGCAGAAGGCACTTTGATTTAATTAGAGAGGCTTTCGAATATCTACTTACAAAATATTATCTCTGGGCTCCTGGAGCTGAATTATAGTTTCCAGACAGTACCCAAACACTTGAAAGGAGTTCTGTTGATGTCTTAATAGCTGTTGAGGCTTCTAGATCTTTCCAGGCTCTAACAGTGCTGGGAAAGAGGCAGATGATCTCTGACCTGATCCTGGTTCCTCTTGGACTCCAGACTTGGCACAGAAGTTTGCAGAGGTGCAAGCAGGATGTCTTGCAGATGTGCAGAGAGCGCAATGTTGGTGGCATTTCTTGCCATGTCACGAGACACTTAATGCCTTCTCCTGGTAAACTTGAAGCATAGCAAATTTCCAGGTAGTCAAAGCTTGTACATCAAAGCTAAGCTGGTCTGAAGCACAAAGCAGAGCAGAACACACTGAGACAGGGCAGAGCACATTCTCAGAGCAGACTGCTTGCAACTTAGCTCCATTTATATTATTTGCCCAAGTTTAATGGCTTCTTTGGCCACAGAGATTCACCATTCTGAATGGCACTTTGCCAAACTGACCATATTAGGTGAAAACAGGGCTTCCTTACCCTTTTTTGGGCAAGACACTAACAAGTGCATAAACACCTGTGGGTACCTGTTTCTCACTTTGTGAGGGGACATAATGTCCCAAGCCTTTGTTTTTCTCCTGCTCTTGCTTTCCCCCCTCAGCAGAAAGGTGGAGCAAGCCAGAACACTTGTAGGCCTATTAGCCTTCCAGACAGAGGGGAGGTGGTAGGCACTTACTGGTCACCAAAAGTTGGAGAGTATTTCAGAGAACTGATTACTGTGACACTTGATCTGTAAATATTTCAGTCAATACATCCTGTTTACTAACCTTTTGAAAAACAAAGCAAAATGCCTCAAACCTGGATTATTGGCTTTGAAGAAGTATTTTCCAATTTCTCACCTGGAAAGGACAAGCATAGCTATGCCAAAGCACAGAATTAAAAAAGAAAACAAACAACAACAGAAAACCCAAAACTCTCAGAAAAATACAGGACTCCTCAAAATGAATAAGCTACCAGAAATGGACTTAAAGCTCTTTCATTGCTAATACTTCATGAAAGATTTTATCTTACCACACAAAGTTACAGACAAATTAGCATAAAATGGGCAAAACTGCACAACCTATTAATGTTGACAGAGTGGTCACCATATAGACTTTATTCTGAACACACATGTAAAGAACAATAATGAAACAATTTTAAGCAAAAAAAATATAACTGAGTTTTTACAGATATTTTAAAATATCTTCCACTACCATTTTAATAGGGGGAAAAAAAAAAAAGAGAGACAGGAAATGAAAATCTCTTGCAAATTTGTGACTTAGAGAAGATCTGATATATAAGCATAGTTAGTAAAATGCTATGTAATGGCTTTCTACATACATTTTTTGTTTCCTTTATATCCCTTAAAACTGCTGTTTTAAATCCCTTTTAATTCTTAAAAGTACTTCTATAAAAATAAAACTACAGTTTACTTTTCCCACTTGATTCATTGCAGCTATAATTGGAACCTGGTCGATGTTGCACTTCATGAATACCTGATCATTTCTAAGGACAAGCACCATTTGCTGCTATCTGCACTGCAGTTCTGATCCTTCTCCCACTGAACCCAAAACTCATAAGCTTCAAAAAATGTTTAAAAAGGTCACTTTGTTAACTATTCTGTCATCATAAATAAAAAAGTAAGAAGGTTTGTTCATTACTGTTTATTTTGTCAGAAAAAGCAAATCCCAGATTTAGAATTTTGGTTCAAGCACAACAAAAATACATTACTAATCATCTGTTCGCACGTCTGAGTTCTGACTTGCTTTTCTTTTCCCTGTATGTAAAAAGCAAGTTCATTATTACAGGACTACTATAAAAACTAAGCTTTATGAATGGTTTTAGCATGAAATGGCATGCATGCATTTCATTTGCTACTTAGGCAATGTCTTCAAAGAAAACACCTTGTTCATATGTACACTGGCAACCTTTTCTTAAAGATATAAGAAGTCTGCTCTGCAAGCCATTGGAGTGGAGTTTTGTTTTGAAATATGCATTTGTTACATTCAAACTGAAGACAGCTATGGCTGTCTCTGCATCTAAAAATAATAACATTTTTACTCATACAAATACATGTTTTAAATAGTCGTCAAAAATAGAAAAAGGCTAACCATTTCCTACAGCTCAGAAAGCCTGGAAAGCTCCAAGTTTGAAACCATGTACAACCCAACAAGACTGTATTGATTCCCTTCCATTCAAGGTGGTCAAAAAAAGTCATTTATATAGTACTGAATCAACAACTTGTGAGTAGTCATGCAGGCAGTCCTGGGCTCTAGAAGCTATTTAAATATGCAAATACAAAAGGAATAATTGAATAAATGCTGCTTTAGCATCTCCTGGCAGTTAGAAATCTGGGAATGGCCTTTCACAGTACTTCACCTCAAAGCCAAGTCTAATTTACTGCTGCTTCTATTACAGAGACACACACACATGAGAATGCTTGAACACACATGCTTGAGTGCAGAAGAATAACTGCAAATCTTGTGAAGAGTATCAGAAATCTTGCTACTTTGTAAATATGATCACAGGCTTGTAAAAAGAATACATTCAACATATATATAGAAAAAAATAACAGTCATCCATTACTAACTTCATATTCAACAAAACAGAACAACAATAAAAGCAAAATAGCTTTCCATTTTGAAATACCTTGGCATTAGCTAGAACTTTCCATCACCTACACTGGCACTGAATAATTGAAAAAAGCATGCATTTAAATAGCATTTTAATTCACAGGTGTTAGAACATACAAAGTGCATCTTAATACCCAACATTTTCAGCAATATAAGACTGCAGTAATGTCACCTTACTACAAATAGCTATTTTTACTAAAAATGTGTGAGCAGTCAGTCCAGGCTTTAACATGTTATACCAATAAAAAAAAAATAAGCCAAAACTGCACAGGCATAAACCAACTGATTTATATGAACTTCATATTCAGCTTCTGTTAGCAAACCAATACTTATTCCTTACCTGCCTTCTGGGGAAGAAAAGAAAATGAACACTACTAATTAGATGATGAGGAAACAAGCTGTCACAATACAAATGTTTTTATTCCAGTCAAAGATAAGCAGGTCTGCTCCCATGATTTTTTCAGTAAAACAAAACAGAGACTGAACTAAATTTCCTTTATAGTCTTGAATCAGGCCTTAGACATAAGATGTATTGCTGTACTATTTATAGGACACCAAAGGTAAAGAATCCCTGTGCTCTGCCCTCCCCAGGCAGAACGTTGCACCACAGCAATGCTAAAAATTTTAAATGTTACTAAAGCACTTCATGCTTCCAAGATCATCTACATTCTTTTAATGAACACAACCTTAAAAGCATATGTTGAAGTGAAAGCAAAGTTTGGTAAAAACTTCTGATAGAACAATAAAAGTTTCCCTGAATATCCTGAAGAGTCTACTCAAAACATCTTTAACCAGAAACAGAAAACCACACTCACCAAAAAAAAAAAGAAAAGCAACGACTTTGTCCTGGGCAAAGATGTCCCTGCACTAAAGAGAGGGTGTTATTAAAAGATTTATTTCTCATTATAACTTGATGTGAAAATAGGGTTGTGGTTTGATTTTTTTTTTTTTTTTGCTTTTATCCCCAGGATTTGTGAGCCTGACAGGGTATGCTATCAGTTTATTCAAACTTTTGCTTTCCTTGCTATTTTTAGCTTGTGGAAGCTAGCACTCAACATTTACTAGGTCTCAATGGCTTGTTGTGTCATTGCTATTATTAGGAACCATTCAGGTGGAAAGTTGTTAAGTGTGCAGTTTGAATTCATAGGTGCTTGTTTTCCACTGGTTGACATCTGCATCAATCATGTTGCGCTCTGTGAAAGTAACTTGGCCTTCTGAATCTATGAGAACCACTGTGTTAGTCCTGAAACAACATAAGGGTAGAAGATCAAGCCCTGTGTCCATGATATATATTTGCAAGGTCAAATACCTCATCCCCAAAGGTTTTAGCACTTTTTTTTTTTTGCCCCCTTTTTCTTTTGACTGCATCATCACCCTAACATGACAGACATCATCCTGCCAAGTTCAAATGGGCATTTTCAGTCCCTTTATTTCATTGCTCCACTGCTCTGATTCCCTGTTGCACTAGCAGCAGCTTACACGCAGAGCTCACACACATCTCCAAAGTATGATAAAAGGTTAAAATTTCTTTACTGCCAAGTGTTTCATCCAGAAGTAACATAAAACTAAGGGTTTTTTTTTCCACATCCTACACATATCCTGCTGGGTTATTCATATCAATTGTACTCTCTCAGTTCAATTCCCCATCACACATCATTAATTATTATCATAAGACATTGATACATGATTACAGGAAAAAAAAAGTCTCCTCTCTCTAGGAGCCTCCCAAAGTGAAAATTTGTTTTCATCAAAACCAGATTCCACCCATGCATCTATGTCACTCTATCATGTGTAAGCTACTATTTCTCTATGGACTCTGCAGTGCCTCACCAGAGAGCAATGACTGACAGAAGTAGGATTTTTCCACGTTTAAGTCCAAAGTATACATTTTTTTAAGTGATGGCCTTCCACAGTTGTTCACTCATACAAAAACATGTTTTAATTCCTCAAAAGAATATCATGAGGTCTAATTAACAATTTCTATTCACTCTGCTGTGTTGCTTAGGTAAATATAAGTGTGACTGTACAACTGTAGTAGCAGCGTTGTCAAAAGAAAAGGGTTAAGTCACAAAAACTCCAGGTTTTGCAATCGTGTGGGCTCCCAGATGGCAAGGGAGGGATGAGACATCAGACCACAAACAGAAGACTTGGAACAGCATCATTTTGATTTGAGATATACTTTGATCCAGTACGCATCTATTTCTGACCATGAGTTTTTTACCTTGTTCCATAACCTGGGCAGCGAACACACACAGCTGCATACTTGTTCAATATAGGACGTATATAGTCCTTCCCTTGGTCTTCAATTGCAGGGTCTGGTAATTGACTGAAAAAAGTAGTAAAGCAATTTGAAAATAAAAAAAAAAAAAAAAGAAAATTCAAGCTCTGTTGGTATCGAGTGGTTGACAACAATCACTTTTCAAAATGTACAAAAGAGTGAACTGTGTTCAAAGCTGAAGTATGAGGAAAACCAAAGATAAACCAGCTCATCAGCTGCTTCCCAAGGAGATTTGTTTAAGCTCTTAAGCTTTTGTGTTGCTTTAAGAAATACTTTTTGTATCTTGACAAGTTTTTCACTTTCCTTGTTATTGTTTGTCTGTCTTTCTGTATTTTAGTTTCAACTACGACACTAGTCACAGAATGCTAGAGGTTCAAAGTAACAGTCAAGAAGTTCTGGAGTAACAATCAATCATTCTGGAGTTCAGAAGTTCTTTTTGTTGTCAATACAGAGTAGCAATACAGAATAGCTAGCAGTCACTAGCACAGAACTGCTCACATAAACAAGTGCTTACTCTGCATGCAGTAAGAAACTGAACCTTACCCTTACAGTGAGCCTCCACAAAGCTCACAAGCAACTTACACATCCCTTATCCTGCACTCAGTCCCCTCACTAAGAAAAGTGCAGAGAAATCAGTGTACATTCTAAGAGCACTGACTGCAGTAATAATGCTTGTTCTGTCTGCTGCTTAAAAATCAGTATTGTTGAAGAACACTACTTTTGCCTTTCATTACCCAGCTTTAGTCAGTTAACTCAAGGCTAAAGTTTCTTTTAGTGTCAAAATAGTTTCTTAAACTGGCCATATCACATTTTGAGTAAGTTCTGGCTATCTTACGGCTCTTGATTATTCATCACAGTAAGAAGCTCCTGCACCAAGTCTTCTTTTCTAAGGTCTTGACTTCTCTTGACCACTTCTGTGAAAAGCTGTTTTCCATATTCAAGTTTCTTCCATGGGGTATCCAACAAAGAATTACTCAATCCATATATTCCTGTACACACAAAACCAAACAAACCATTTATTAAGGCCTGGAGTGAAGAAAATTAAGTACTACGCAAAGAATAACTTCTAATTTATCTTATCCCACAGAGTCTGAGGGACGAAACCAAATGCTAGCAGTAATTCCTTATGATTTGCACAATTCATCATATTGCCAGCTTTCATTTTGCTTCAGAAGTCATTAAACTATGTATCAAAAATGTAATTATTTTATCACATGATATACAACACCCCTTCAGATAGTAGGAATTTCCTAGGTGTGAATAACCAAACTATGTCTTAGCTACTATTCTAGACCACTACTCCTGACTGTTCTATTAGGGGGGGAAAAAAAAACCCTGCTCACGTCAGAGCATCATTGCTGTAAGTGTACTAAAATGAGCTGAATTGAAGCTTTTCAACACTGTCATTAAGACAATGTACACTGTGGTATGAAATCAGGTAAAACAGCAAACCCCTTTTTTACTTTCAGAACTCATCACAAAGAGAAACATTAGGGTGTTATGTAACCTAAGCACAAAAGAACTCAGAATCAGAACATTGTTGAGTGTATTTCTGCAAAGCAATTTTAACCCTTTAAGCTTTACATGTCATGAAATCTGTACTAAGAAAGAAAAATGTTCATAATGAGAACCAGCAGCTATTGCAGTAATCTCTCCAAGGAAGTGGTGGATTCTCTGACATTGGATACCTGAGATTTGGCTGGACAGTATGCTGGGCCATCTTGTCTAGACTGTGCTTTTGCCAAGAAAGATTGGACTAGATGACCCTTGAGTTCCCTCCAACCTGGAATTCTATCAACAATCAACTGTTTAGAGATCAGTGTGTGTGGACCTCTAAATGGGCATAGGCAGGGACACCTCCCACTAGTACAGGTTACTCAAGGCCTCGTCCAACCTGGCCTTGAACACCTCCAGGGAGGGAGCATCCACAACCTCCCTGGGCAACCTGTTCCAGTGCCTCACCACCCTCACTGTAAAGAACTTCCTCCTGACATCTAGTTGAAATCTTCCCTCTGCCAGTTTAAATCCATGCAGCTGTACAAAATTTAACAGCTGTTTCCAAGAATTGATGCTGTAATTGCTACAGTAACTGTTTGGCTACTTGCAGCAATATTTTGCCTATTAATCTAAACAGGCAAAATAAGCCACTGTCATTAACTGCTATCAACCAACTGCACTGCTCAGAGCTTTCTATGTGTCCATTTAAATTGTTTTTTTGATGATGAATTCTGGAGTATTGGCTGGCAAATGACTAGATTTTAAATATTTTAAGTCAATTCACAGATTTTCTTATTATTTTGTTTGGTTTTGTTTTTAGGGCAAATTCTGTTCATAGGATAGCACAGCCACACTTTGCTCTTAACACTGCTGGGTAAAGAGAGTTAGGGTGAAGTCTACAAAGCTTTGAAGATTTCATTACTTCTGCCCTTCTGTCATACTACCTAAGGAACATCCCCCTAACCACAGTGCAGGTGGGTACAATGACACGGATAGAAGCTTTTAATAAACTATTGATTCTTTACCAAAATTAGTAAATACTTAAACAAATAGAAGAATACTTTTCCCCCCTTTTTCAAAGAATGCAAAGGAAAAAAACACAAGGACAACGTTTAAATAGCTAAATTACTGGAGCAATAAAGTTACATTCTGTCCAGTACCTGAAGAGAGCCTACAAGAAGGCTCCAGAGCAACTGTTTCCAAAGACTTGTAGTGATAGGATAAGGGGCAATGGTTTGAAATTAGAGAGGAGTAGACTTAGATTGGAACTTAGCAATAAGTTTTTTACCATGAGGGTGGTGGAACACTGGAACAAGTTGCCCAGGAAGGTAGGTGAGGCCTCATCCCTGGAGATATTCAAACTCCGTCTGGACGAGGCTCTGAACAACCTGATCTAGTGAAGGGTGTTCCTGCTCACTGCAGGGGGTTGGACTAGATAAACTTTGAAGGTCCTTTCCAACCCAAACCATTCCAGGTTTCTAGGATTCTCTAAAATAACAAAAAGTAATATTCAGATCTTACTGATGAAAGCCTACCAGGATTGAGGAAAACAGGTTCTGGTTCTCCTTTGTTTCCATAGTAGCAAATTACATCTCCTTTGGTGGTACTGAAAAATATAAATAAGAATTTCTCCTTGAAAAACCATCAGCTTCTATATTTAATTATGCTTTAATTTCATGCAGTCTTCAAACACAGCAAGATGTTTCTCCCACTGCTACTTCTATAATATCACTGTCCAGAGATTAATTGATGAGTTACATTAATCTCCTCCTGTCAAAATATCGTATTAGCTGTACCACTGTCAAACAGTATCATCGTAATTTTTAAACATAATTGTAATAAAATTCAATAAACCCCAGAACCGCTGCGTGGAAAGTAGCCAGGCTTAACAAAAACATTCTGCATGGTTTTGAGTAAATGGAGATTTAGCTACTTGGGGGAAGAGGGCATAGTAAAACAAAGGAAATTTTTAGGCCCACTTATGGCAATGTTGCAGGGCATATTTAGGTCCTTTAAGTGACAGGGTAATTTTCAGGCTGATTTCAGGTAATTATAGTTAATGCTTTTAAGGTTTTTTTTCTAATTTTAGGTAATGGCTTCAGCACTTGCTCCCTCTTGTGCACAGTTTAGCAGGGAGGATCCCACATGTTCAAAGACAGCTACAAATAACTCACTTGGCAGAGAAGATACCAGCACACCCAGATAATGCAGATTAAGTAGTTGTACTGATACCGACAACACAAATACCAAATCAACTGATAAGGAAAAAAACCCAAAACTTAAGAGATTCATCAATAAGCCTTGTGGGGAAACTGAATGGATTGCCATTAGGTGGCTCACTCTTAACATCCTTCAAACCCATCAGCTGACAGGGAAAAGTGACTCCTACCAGTTTGCTACTGCTTGGTGGGGAATTTTTTTATTGTTTCTTTGAAGAAGGTTTGTTTTGTTTTTAATTTACCAGGACACAGCCATGATAACATATAATTCTGTATTTCACTCTAGTGATTTACTTGCTCACTGTGGAAAAGGGTATTTATTCCAGTCCCACAAATACATTCAGACTGCAGTTCAGCTTTCAATTTGTCCCTCAAGCTCTAGCTCCTTAGACAGCAGATTAACTTCTTAGACAAAAAACAAACACAAAACTTGCACCTAAAATTGAATTTGGACTGAGCAGCATAAAGCATAATACAGTAGAGAAGTAATTTCTAGCTCTCCATTGTTTCCTAAGGTACAAAGACATATCTGTGTCTTAATGCAAGTAAGAGTATATAGAATTCAATCTCATTAATGTGTTCTGGCAGTTAAATTGCTCTGCAGAACATCCACTACTCAAACCTTAATAACAAGCAAAACAGTCTTGATTTAGCTGCTTATATTCTTGAAAAGCCATTCTGAAAGACATTCTACAACATCCTCTGCAAGACAGTCAAATGAAGAGGGAAATATTAAATTATTAATTACACAAGTCAGAAAAGGCAAGAAGAGGAATAAAAAACCCAACCACACAAAGCAAAAATAAAATTGCCTTTCCTTCTCCTCTTCTTCCCAAATATGTAAGACTCTTGTGGTACCTTCCAGAAAGGTGTCCAAGTTTTTTGGCATAGTTAGAAGACAGTAGTTACAGGAGGTGGTACTTGTGTCTTGTTGCTTTTGTTGTTAAATCTCACATAATAAGCTCTCCTTCAACTTAGAATTTACCTACTATTTAAAAGAAATGTGCCATTTTCTGAACTCTCTTCTAGTGGCTTAAAAGACATTATTTTCCTGAAACTAGTTTTACAGTTGTACCATATAAAGTGAGAAGCTTTTTATCCTTTTTCCTTTTATTAGCTCCTTTGGTTAAATGAGCCAAGATATTTAGTTTTTAACCTAGATGGATGCTGTTAAAATTTTTCTAAAAATTCAAGTTTCAGCCTCCCATATGTTATTCCCTTGGCTGGATTCTGGAAAGGAAATATGAAAAACCTCAGATAACCAGAACGGCTGAGCCATACTTTATTTGGCTGCAGATATTAAGCTACATATCTGTGATGCCTGGGACCTTATAGGAGTAAAAATGAATGGAGTTCAAAGGTTCAGCACTAGAAGTATGAGGAGATCTGGGTGCATCAGTTCAGTTATTTGAAAGCTGAAACCTCTGAAAAGAGGTCAATGTTAATCGTCTTGCTCAAGCATGTTACTGCCCTTGCAGAGCCTTACATAAACAAAGCCTAGACCCAGGCTGAGAACTGAATGTTCCCTATACTTCATCTACTCAAGGCCTTGTTTATGAGTGTTTGGTCAGGACCAGCTGGCCATTTTAGCAATGTCAGGTCTTTCCCCTCCTCAGCATTCCTTTTATTCTCTTCATGGCTAGTTACTGGCTAGCATAAAGTGAAGTTAAGGTGTATGATGCATGTCTATTGCAGCTGAGGTTAGACATCTTCTTACAAGCTTGGTTGTGATGGGTACATTTAGAGTTGGCACACAGTACTAATATTACAAAGAACCCCTCAGCAACCAAAAGAGGAGAGTATTGAGCTGAGCCATTGTTAACAGCCCAGTCTGACTTCTTGGTTCTAGTCACATACTGGGATACAAGGCGCATACTCTTTAGACTACACTGGCAAACTGCACATGAGCAGAGGCACAGCAAAAGCAATGTATGAGGAAAGGATTTTAGGTCATCTGAAGTTGCTGAATTAGTGCATTTCATGGAGCCAACCATTTATACTGAGATTGTTCCCTTTCACTCTGCTCTTGTGAGACCCCACCTCAAATACTGCATCCAGTTCTGGTGTCCCCTTCATAAGAGGGACACAGAACTGATGGAGTGAGTCGAGAGGAGGGCTGGTAATACATTTAAGCAAATAAATTAGCATCAGTAAGGTCATGACATGTTTTTATTTTTAGCTAAAGCACCAGCAATTATACAAACTACTGCTGCATTAAATACTCTTTTCAAATTGTAGAACCTGTATCTGCTGTAGAAGGGCTATGAACAGATTAGAGCAACTGTTATCACCTGAGGTCTCAAAAGATAGATTTTTGGATGGAAAGATAGACAAATGGTCCAAGTAAGCCCTTGAACAGAGCTGCAAGACAAATCCTGTCATAAATGAGGCCACATGCTGAATAAGTAGGCACTACTGACTTCCTTTAGCAGTGGCTTTTTATGTGAAAGAATATTATCAACTAGCATCTGTTCCGAGATTCTTGTGTCTAACAAATTCAGTAACATGTTCCCCTGGAGTTTAACAAAAAGAAGGGAAATAAGTACAAACTGCAGGATCACTAATTCAGAACATCTGTATCTTATTGTTTCCATGTTCCCCCAGGTGTGTGTTTTCTACTACACTCACCTCCACTGCAGCACTGCTGCTGTCTTCTGTCAAAGGAAGACTGAAGCCTTCCTAGAGACTTCTGAGATGAGGATACTGTGCCAGTCAGCTACTCTTTCTTGTATCATTTGTCTCTGCCTGTTCTTTTCCTACTGTTTACAGACACTCAGTACTGCACATTGAGGCAGAAGCCAAGATGAAGAAAAAGACCAAAACACAAGAAAACAAAACAAAAAAAAAAAATCACTCCAAGTTTGATCATATCAATAGTCTCAAAATCCTGTCCTGGACTTAGATTTCCTTCCATCCCAGCTTTACAAGTATATTTCACTGGAGAAGTTGTAAAGGCATAATTACAGTGATGACAATAGGACCCAGGAGACACATTAATTTATTTTTCAAATCTCAGCCATAACTGATAGGAGAAAGAGAAGAAACTAAAACTACATGAAAAAATCATGGTCTTAGATACATCATCCTGTCAAAAAAACTGTAAGCAATAGTAAGTGTTCTAGGAAATAGTCTAGGCAGCACAAATCTCAGTAGTAATAGATCATAGAAAGTCTTAGGCTGGAAGGGACCTTAGAGATCATCTACTCTGATCTCCCCACCACGGACAGGGATGCCTCTCACCTAGACTCATCCAACCTGGCAGGCACAACTTGCCCAGGCAACCTATTCCAGAGTCTCACCACCCTCATACTGAAGAATTTCTTCCCAAGATCCTGTCTAAGCCTACTCTCCCTCAGCTTAAAACCATTCCCCCACGTCCTATTGCAAGACACCCTTATGAGAAGTCCATCTCCAGCTTTCCTGTAGGATCGCTTCAGGTATTGGGAGACAGCTCTAAGGTTCCCCCAAAGTCTTCTCTTGTCTAGGCTGAAAAACCCCATCTCACTCAGCCTACTTGCATAGCAGACATGCTCCAGCCCTTGGAACATCTTTTTGATGCTTCACAGCAACATGAAAGCCATGGAGAGTTTGCCACAATTAATCATAGAATAGTAAGGTTGGAAGGGACCTCAAGGATCATCTAGTTCCAATCCCCTGCCATAGGCAGGGACACCCCCCACTAGTACAGGTCACTCAAGGCCTTGTCCAACCTGGCCTTGAACACCTCCAGGGAGGGAGCAGCCACAACCTCCCTGAGCAACCTGTTCCAGTGCCTCACCACCCTCACTGTAAAGAACTTCCTCCTGACATCCAGTCTAAATCTCCCCTCTGCCAGTTTAAACCCATTGCCCCTCATCCAGTCAGAATTACTTCTTAGTTCTGATACAATGTCCTTCTGCAACCCTGACCTGCTTCAATTTCAAGGTGGCTCCAAGTAATGTTCCACAAAAGCACTGACAGAAAGAAAAAGGAAAAAAAGTAATGAGGCAGTAAAGCTCCACAGGGTGTGGTTATCGTCAAGCTATCACTCCCCTGGGCACTGAGCTCTAATCTTCTAACAGGGTGGATATTTCAAACAAGGACATGGGATTGTTTTATGAATAATGTGTGCATGCATTTTTTGTGCAAGGAGAAATGAAACTGACAGCTTGAAATGCTGAGCAGTAGTTTTGACTGAGTAGTATGTTTCACAGATTAATTTTCTTTTTGTCAATGTTCATGAGCTCATCAGAAAACCTGCGGCTTTGAAGCTAAAAACAAGCAAGCAAACACCAAACCACCCAATCATTTTTGTACATATATAGCCTACCATCAAATGAAATGGTGAAAAGAATATTGCTGGATATCACAGCATACAGAGCCTGCTTTGAAGTGCTACTCTGATTTTGTTGGTGATGTCTAAAAATTTCTTTGGTGTTGTCCTAATTTTTTTTAACCAGGCAAAAAATTACACCAGAGGTAAGAAATGAAAATGTTTCACAAGCTTTATTTCCTTCTTTTGACATTGGACTGTCCATCTCATTAGACTTGCAAATGACTGAAGATCTATGCAGAAATATTTCAAAGGTGGAAGTACAGAAGATGTTAGAGAAGTAGCTGGACACTTCATTTTCCTGAGGAAGTTACAAGGAGCAAGACAAATGTGTTCTGCAGGTGATATTAGGACAGACAATGCATGAGAAGAAATGTGAGCTTACAGAGCAGTTATGATGACTTGCCCATCTACATTCTTCCCACACCCTAAGTCTGACCCTATCTCACTTTTCACTGGAAAGGCTTCTAAATGTAATCTCTGAAGATCAATCAAATCCCTCCCACGTAGCCTTGTCTTGATAGCCATACTGAACAAGACAGCCATACTGAAAATACAGCCCCTATTTCTAAAACCTGGGCACACCATTCAGGTGCTTTAATCTCATGAGGCCCTTCACTATCAACAGTTAACTCTTCTCCCAGACACCTTTTCTTTAGCATGCTATTTTTACCTCATCATCATAATAACACCAAGTTAGGCGGCAGTGTTGATTTGAATGAGGGTAGAGAGGTTCTTCAGAGGGACTTGGATAAGCCAACCTTAATGGGATGAGTTTCAGCAAGGCCAAATGCCAGGTCTCGACTTGGGTCACAACAACCCAAAACAATGCTACAGGCTTGTGGCAGGCAGGCCAGGAGAGCTGCCTGGCAGATAGGACAGGCTGTAATAGACAGGGGGTTGTAAAAGACAGGCAGCTGAGAATGAGCCAGCAGTGTGCCCAGGTGGCAAAGAAAGCCAATGACATCCTGGCTTGTATTAAAATTGCTGTGGCCAACAGGTGTAGGGAGGTGATTGCCCCCTGTACTCAGCTTTGGTGAGGCCACACCTTGAATACTGTGTTCGGTTTTGGGCACCACAATACAAGAGAGATGTGGAGGTGCTGGAGCAGGTCCAGAGGAGGGCAAGGAACCTGGTGAAGGGCTTAGAGAATAAATCTTATGAGGAACAACTGAGGGAGTTGGGGCTGCTTAGTTTGAAAAAGAGGAGGCTGAGGGGAGACCTCCTTGCAGTCTATAACTACCTGAAGGGACATTGTGGAGAGGCTACTGCTGGTTTCTTCTCACAAGTAATTGGAGACAGAACAAGGGGGAATGGCTTCAAGCTGAGACTGGGTAGGTTTAGACTGGACATTAGGAAAAAAAATTTTCACAGAAAGAGTGGTCAGGCACTGGAGTGAGCTGCCCGGGAGGTCACGGAGTCCTGGATGTGTTTAAGGGTTGTTTGGATGTGATGCTTAGGGATATGGTTTAAGGTGAATCTTGTAGAGTAGGGTTATAGGTTGGACTTGGTGATCCTGAGGATCTTTTCCAACCTGGATGTTTCTGTGATATTACTACAAAAGTAATCAGATGCAGATTTCCACATTAAAAAATACATAGAGCCTCTCTATATTTTTATAGAATTTATATACATACCTTTAAAGACATTTTATTATTATATATTTATGTATCTATTCTCCTCTCTGCACACACTTTCCAATCCCATTGTTCTGGGAATCTGCAGTTTCAACTGGAACTCAGTCCTATCCCTCATCACATCAAGGATTTCACTCTCCAGATCAGAATACGAAGAATTCTATTTTCAATGCATTACCAAATCAGTCAATATAGGTGATGGCATAGTTCACTGCATTTCCCCTGAAAACTGCCTGTCATGAGGGAAAGCAGAAAAAACTGACATGAAAAGCCTTTTCCTGCAGCATCCTCCAGCTTGTTTTGTATGGGACAATTTATCTATTCCTTGTGGAGAAGGTGATTCATTCCTGCCACACAGGACTCTTATTGCACATAAACAATGTGGACTCTTAACTGATAACCTGTCAGAGATTCTACACTTGCTGGGAGACTGACAAAAAAGCAGCCACTTCAGGCTGTCCTTCAGGGCAGTCTGTATTACACACTTGTCAGTATAGAACACAAGTAAGATGCTGCCACAACAGCCCTAACATAAATTTGAAATACCTAGGGAAGTCTGAACAACTCCAGCAACTAGATTTGTTGGACACAAACACAGGTTTCCCCAAGACAGAAATGCTGTCTCAATCACCAATAAAAGCAGCTCACTATTACTTCACATATGACAAAGGGAGACAGAATGAAAACTGTTCTGCATCTTAAGCAAACATTTTCTTAGAGACCAGTTCAGCCTTGCTCCTCTCTCATCAGATCTACTGATAGTTAAAACTGGAGGAGTAACAACAATGCTTTCTTAGAAGCTAACTTTGCAGCCACCCAAGACTCCAAACACTGTCACACACCATACATTCAGCGTTAAAAGTACATTTAGCACATGATAAGTATTCATGACTCTTACACTCAGCAGCTACAGCAAGATGATAAATTGAAGAGATTAGAAAACTGAAAGCACTGTTTTTTCCAATACAGTATTCTTTTTAATAAGAGAAATTAATAGCATTTAGAGTGACATCATGAGATGCCACAGAGCAAACAGATTACACTAAAAGCATCAAACCTCATCCCTATTTCCAACAGAATCACACAAAGCTGGGGAAATAAACAAGGAAATTTTTACAACCCCTATGGGTGTTTCCAGCTCACCCTTCCTCACATCACTGCACCTGTATCATCTAGCATATTGTCAGCATTAGAATAGAGGAGATAAAAATGTCTTTTCCTGAAATGTGTACCTGAAGACTCAAACATTGTAAATCTCTCTTTATATGTGCTGCATACATGCTCAGATATACCCCTCCTAATAGCGCTTCATTTACACTTTCAGTTGGAGTTTCCTCTTCATTTCACACCACTAACACAGACAACAGAGCCCCTGTAGCAAAAAACACAACAGAACATGCTAAGAACAGCCTTCAATCTTTACTTTGAACAGTAACATGAACCAACAAAACAGCATCGACCACAATAATATTTTCTATTTACACATCTGTAATGTGTAGTGTACCATTTGTACTACATTTCACTCTGGAGAGCTGCTCATTTCCTAAAATGACAAGTTTACATATCTTACAGAAATTGCTCTGCATCATTAGCTTGCCAAGAATTTAATTTCAAGAGAGTATCCAAGGCTAAGGACATCACATATCAAAATGGAGAAGTTAATCAACACATACAGCTTTCAGATATTCAACAAGGAATAAGGACTGCATCAGCACAGAACAACCATTCAATAGAGCATACAAGTCCCTGACAGCCTGGCATGGAAGAATAAACAAACAGAACTGACACATGAATGATTTCCTTAACAAATGAATCTACTTCAGTATCATTATACTAGCAGCTGCTGCGACTATTCAACTTAGCTAAATTAGAACAAACTTACTGCTTGCTAGGTCACACCCCGAATATTAGGTTTGCTTGGAGACATAGTTAAGATTATTCCTTCTGTTATCTTTTCAGTTACTGAAAGCCTTCCAAATTATGAAAGCCAGCCAGGCAGCAGCATGCACCAAGAGAGGGCAAAAAGTCAAATCCCCTGACCCTGGTAAAAAAATGATATAAGCAACAGAAAAAACCTGGCAAGTGTCTGGTGGGATAATGAACTTCGTAAAGTAAAGACTGAAAATAACAGAAAAGCAGCAAAGCTTCTAAACTCCTAAACTGCTTTTGGGTTAAACTTCTGGAAACATAATTTAAATACTTCTAAGCAGGCACACTGAGCAGAAATAGAGTCCTGGTATATCTTCACAGGTGCTGCATGTATGCCTTTCTGTATTCACCCTTTTAGACTTCCATCATCTATGTGAGTTTCATGTCACTTTCCCATCATATCATAGTAAGTTAAAAAATGAAAATAACCTGGCAGAATAGGAAACAAATTTATTTATTAACAAAAACACAAACCCACAAAAAAACACACAAAAAAACCCCCAAACAAACAAAAAACAAAAAACCCAAACCTGGCAAAACTCTTGCAGGGAAGTGGGAGAGCACAGAGTAGGCAATAAACAACTGATAAGCCTGAACCACCAGCTGAATGTGGTCTAATACAGAAAGTAAATAATGTAAACACAAGGCCAGCTACTGTAGGGTGCTAGAATTTACATTCACTAAAACAGCAAACATTACAACCTCCTGCTTTAGATGTATGTGGTTTCCCAGAAGCATGCTGAAAAGCTGAGTGGGACAAGGCCCTGCACCATCCGTCTGTCTAATAAGATTAATCCTTCTGCAAAAAGTGTGCCAAAAGCAGCAGTGTGCTCTTGACATTTATACCTCCTTATGGTCATGAAGTATGCACCTACCTGAGAACTGATACACAGTCTGAATATGACTTAGCCCTGGATTTCCATCCTTCTGAATCAGGCATAATGCAAATTAAAACCAGCATACATACTTGTGGACAGACACCACATGCACGTGCAACATAAAGGACTCTGCCAACCACATGGACTATAATGAAGTATCCAAGGTTGTTTCTTCAGTTACAGAAACTTGAAGTTAATGTATTTGTTAAGTGCCAATTCTTTTTTCATGTTTCAGCAAAGATTAATGATACAGCCACTCTGACAGGAACAATAGCTTGAAAGCTTTCAGCTGTTATAGTCCTGCCACAGCATGCCATCTCTCAAGGAAAAAAAAAAAAAAAAAAAGGTCTGAGGAATTACAGAGCTAAGGTTTTGTTTTCTCCAAAACACAAGCCACAGACTTCAGGGTAAATACTGACTATGGCCTAGCAGGAAAAGAGTCACAGGAAGTTTTGTGGGATGCAATGATTAGAATACAAGACAGCCCTCCAGTGTTTGAAAGATGAAAAAAAATTACACAGAAAATTATGGCTACAGAAACATTAGGATCCTGCCTGCCAATTAGCAAAAAATATCTCTAGATCCAGTTTCTGAGAGGCTTCTGTTTTGTCACACTTCCGTGTAAGAAGTATACCTTTGTTGCTGCTATTAGCTTTCTCCCTTTGACATTTGAACTATGATGTTTTGTAGACTTACTTCAAGTCAGCTGCTAATAAATTAAATCCATTGTAAAGATGTCCTTCTACTGAAACTTTCTTCAAGTAAGAGTAGCTGTCCAGATCTGCAGTCAAGAAGTTTGTTACAAGAGCACCTAAGAAAGAGAAGTACACAGAGCAACTTGTGTGTCTGAACTCACTGCTCTGACACGTTCCACAATGGGCACAAGCTGCAACACAGCAGGTTCCACCTCAGTGTAAGGAGACACTTCTTTATGATGAGGGTGACAGAGGACTGGAACAGGCTGCCCAGAGAGGTTGTGGAGTCTCCTTCTCTGGGGACTTTCAAAACTCGATTGGATGTATTCCTGTGTGACCTGCCCTGGGTGAACCTGCTGTGGCAGGGGGGTTGGACTTGGGTCCCTTCCAACCCCTAACATTCTGTGATTCTGTGAACCATTTTCAAGAGAGCACAGTGCTGCACGTCCTGCCTGAATGTAACTTCAGGCTCCAGGCACTACATCTTGTTTTACTTTTGCCCACTTGATTAGAAGAATGTCATTATTTAAGTTCCCCCCAAGCTCAGCAGTCCACAAATTCCATGCAAAGCACATAAGCATTTAATCTATCCTTAGTGGTGTTAAAAACTTTAATACTATAATCATCACTATTGTATTGGGACAACAAAGCTTGCTTGTCCCTTCTTTATTTCTACTCCCATCATACCTCTTCCTTTTGCATTTTTATCAGTCTTTGGCTGCATGTAGTTTGTCAGTGCTGCCATCTTGCCTTTCTTACTGATTCCCAGCCACGTTCCACCTTCTTTTCCTTCCTCCATATCCAGACCTAATGGAATAAATAAGAGTTAGGCTTAAAAAAAAAAAACAAACCCAAACAAACCTCAAGCTCAAATCAGAATTTATTAATGCAAATCCTTAATCTTGATCAGGCTGAATAAAATGCAATAGGTACAAGACCCTTTCTGGGTAAGTGAGGCAAATCTGCTTAAATTACCTGCCCTCTAATCCTGCACTATCAAATATTTTCCAAGCTACTGGAATAATAGAAAGGAAAAAATAAAAATCAATATCAAAGTAAATTATAAGCTTTACCTATATGCTAAAACACATAAAACTTTGAACTGGGCTCAGAACACTCAAAAGCAATTTTCAGAAGATTGTTATTTACAAGCTTAAATATAATCAGTAACCAGAAAAAAAAAATTAAGAGTAAGATAGGTAACTGACAAAAACATTAGACTGTGGTATGGGTGATTTACATTGCAGAAAGAAACTGACAAAAGCAAAGCTCACAGCCAAAAGACAGCACAAGTTAAAAAGAACAAACAAACCATCCAAGCTACCACCTACTTGTAATAAGCTCATGTTAACCAACAAGCATTTAACAGAAGAGCAAGAACCAGTTCGATGCAACATGCATATTGTTAGAAACCTTTTCATTCTGGATCATCAGGTCACAAGATAACTCTCATTAGAAGATCAAAACAACAGCTTTTGGATTCTTATTCAGAAATTCCTTTCTCTCTTCAGTACCCAAAACTGCAGTCTCAAGTTTAGCTATATCATATCTTGACAACACTTTCACTGCTCTTCCTTAACTGGAAAGCACACAAAAGAAAAATACAGCTTTGCTGAAGAATGCCCAGTGATTACCATACAGCAATTCCTGTTCTCCAGAACTGCTATAAATGCAAGATATTTTTTTCATTTTTAAGTCACACAAAGAATAAAGTTGATTTGTTTTGGTTCACCTTGTTGATTTTGTTTGAAATAACATTAACCTGGAGGCATATATTCATGGGATCGCCACAGATAGAGCAGCCAGACAAAGAATAAACCACTTTCTTACATCAAATATGGACCCAGCTGATGAGGGTATAAAAGGCAAAAAATCAGGGCCTTTTAGTTTTCAGGAGAGCTTTTTGTTTGCTTACTTTAAACTGCCACATAGCTGGGGAAGCAGCATCCAGAATGTCTGGCACAAAACAGAAATGTCAGCCAGAACTCCGGAAGCAATGGAGCTGTAGTGCAGCAGGAGTAATTTATCCTCACAGGCCTCCTTGCCAATGACAATAACACACAGCATCAACAAAGAGTATTTGCAAAGTCAAAATCTTCCATGTAAACAATGGTTTGTCTCCCAGAGCATCATTTCTGTTTCTGAGAAAAGGCAGAAGTATTGATTATGCTTAAAAATGACTACAGCTGAATTCCCTTAAAAGAACCACCAGACAGCTGGGTGACTGTACTATCAGTTTAGCAAAATGTAGACACAAAACCTAATAAACCCATGGATCAGTAACTTGAATTATTCTGTAGCCTATAAATTATTAACCAATAACAGATTAGATTTTTTTTTACTTTCTTGAGGCTTGGTTTAATGATTTCAAATCACTATTACAGACTGTGAAATAATTTCACCTATTTTAAGAGATATTTCAGTATATCTGACAAAGCTAAAGTAATCACTTCTGATGGACAAATTAATCTGATCTCTTTCCACTGCACTGCTCAGACTGAAATCTGTTAAAGAACATTAAACTGCAAAAACTCCACAAGGCATTAAACCACAAATAAGATAGTAATAGCACAACTCATCTTTCAAACTGCTGACATGTTTTCCCCAGAAGGGTAAGGAAGAAGCATATTTCCTAATAGAAATGCAACACCACCACCACAATAACAAAAATTCCAGGTCATAATTGCCTTATAAATTGTATGAAAACCACTGAAAACAACAAGCCATACATACATACATACCACTAAGGATCTCATTGTTGCTGTCCCAAAAATCAGCCGATTTGGATGGTCTGTGGTAAAATTCATCTCTATTAGCTGCTAGAATAAGCCTGGAGAACAGAAGAGGAAAAAGATACCATTACTCACAAATTGGAACTTCACAGTACAGGCAGGAACAGAATCCAATTCTTGCTGCAGCATTAGCTCATTTTAAGTATGAAACCATTCTTTATCATCTCACCTTTATCACTCAGTGTAAAGCTCAAAAGACATCTGACAGCAGCCTGCTCTCTCATTGTCTTGAGACATTCAGCAAGCCTATCTTGTAGGAATGGGGCAGCTATTATTTTTCAAAGAATACTACTTACAATGCAAGAGATTGAATTAAGCAGTCTTAAGATTCCTCATCATATGAAGTTAAAGCATAAAAAAAATTTAAAGCTAACCCACACATTTATAGGTAGCATCAAAAAAATAAAATCAGAAGCATGAGAGTAAGTTTTTGCTGTGGCTTGAAATGAGAATGAAAATGAGAATGAAAATTGTGTGGCCTAACTTCAGTTTACAGTAGCAAACTTGGCTTCTACTGCGTAAATTTAATTCACCTGCAGCTAGTAGAAGCTCAGGACTCAGGATTATGTACTCACAGTATTTTGTAATCTCTGACACCTAAAACTCTATTTATATGGTTCAAAGATACAAGACAGATGCTTTTGTCTATAAGTATTCAGAACAGGGCAGAGTTGTGATAGTCTTAGAAGTCCAGCCCCATTGAAATTCATTTGAAGAAACCACAGCATGCTCAGGGAGGCAGAGAAGTGAAGGGAAAAGGCATGGGGCTCTGTAACAGCCAAGAGGTATTTTAGTGGGACTTTTTCACTGGTTTTTTTCTGTTGGTTTAGGGTTGTTTTCTTTGCATGTGTAGTTGTCTGCATAATCTGAGTCCTACCAGAACAGCAGGACAAAGTAGTTGAATTGTTAATGAGAGTCAGCTCTTGCAGCAGAGAAACTAGAAGCAGCCCTGGAGGCTACACATTCAGGAGGCAGGGAGAAGTTATGAAAAATAATATGTAATTGAAAAATGTTGCTGGATGAAATCCATTATTTATATTTAGAAATAAATACATTGTTCTCCAAAGCCAAGTGCTGCCCTGACATAAAGCATGCTGTAACTCTTCACATCCCACGTACAATTTGATCATTTTAGAAAATTTGTACTTCTCTAATTGTCTCTGTAGTTATTATCATAAATGGCACCTGCAGACTTGAAAAAACAAATTCAACATGATCTTTAATACATAAGATAGAACAGGTCTTCCTCAAAATTTCCAGGCTTGGAAGCATTGAAGATCAGTCAAATTCAATGATAACACCATTTCAGGCCAGTCAGGCTGTGAATGTAAAGCAGGTAAGATTGAAAGAGTCAGTACAGCCAGACAGTTTCAGAGGAATTTAAAAGAGGCCCAGTTCTTGACCTCTGAAAATAAAAAACTGTTTCTCTGCCCATTTAATCCAGCAGAAGTTATTAAAACAAAGTAATTTGTTCGGTGTACTCCCCTAGAGATAATACAAATGCCTTAACTGAATGGACTGTTACAGTCATTGCAATAGCAGTCAGTGCTGCAACACTGAAGTCCAGGCTACTCTGTGTGCAGATCTTCAATCTTTTCTACATGAGAAAGTCAGTTATTTTCTGCTCTTCAAAAGCAGTGGAAGACAGTATCAGAAACCAAATGTAACAGCTCACTGCAACATCAAATAAATACATGGCTTCTATAAATAAATCATTTTAGTGGGTTTCTATGCTGAGAATCAGCATTCAGACACTCCATTTTCAAGCCTGTTATTTTGGAATTTACTTTTTAAAGTGGTTTTCATCAGTAGAACATCCTCACCTGAAGAGCAGGTAATGGATTTGGTTGATCCAAGTAAAGGACAAAACACAACTGTAACCCTAGGCATATGCCAGAGACTCAAGGCAATGGGTGACTGCAGACAGACTTCTGCACTCCACCACACCATGCCATGATCCAACAGCTAGAGATTCCAAAGTCCTGCTCATTATTACCCATAACATGACTTGCCTTTATTTCAGTTGCGAGACTCTGAGCATTCCCCAATCTCTCCAGCTATGTTGCTTAATATTTAATGAAATGCCATCTTTCAGAAACCTGCAGATTTTCTTAACTAGTTTCCTATAACCTCAGTATCCTCTTGTCAGTTCCTCCTACTAGCTGCAGGTGAATTAAATTTACGCAGTAGAAGCCAAGTTTGCTACTGTAAACTGAAGTTAGACCACACAGTTTTCATTCTCATTTCAAGCCACAGCACATGAGAATCAATTCCAACAGAATCTCATTACTTAATTCAGTATTCAAATGTACTGACATTTTCTGCAGGTTTCTCTTTAAGAATAGCATTTTTAAACATGATCATGAGGTGCTCAGTTGCACATTAGAAATACTGTAGGTAAGGAATTATAATCAGCTATAAAGAAAACAAGCTATAAAGAATACAATCCCAAGCACAACTCCAGGCTGGGTGGTGAATGGCTGGAGAGCAGCCCTGAGGAAAAGGACCTTGGGGTCTGGGTTGATGAAAAGCTCAACANGAAGGCAAACACTTCACAGCATCCTTTCTGTAAGGAAGATGGTTAGAATTTTGCCCAGAGATAACATCTATTAGAAAACACAGCAGATGTACATTTAAATCTTTCTAATGCCTTTCAGACTTGCATTATTTCTGCTTTTCTAGTCTTTGATTTGGCTTTCAGGTGGTTTACCAAATTTCTGTTATCTCACTTGAATATGCTCTGTTTAGCACATGCATCCTGCTACAGGTTTTTATTTAAACAGACATCTCTACTGTTAAAAAAATAGTTTGACAGAAATGCTTTTCTCATTTCCTGAAGCTCCAATTATATTTTGCCTTCAATAACTCTTGACACAAAACCATGATTTGTTTATAGCATCTCAATAATAAAAATAAGCAAAGTTTTTCTGATGTGATTAAATATACCCCATCTGAAGTTTAATACACATTATCCAAATTTAGCACAAGGTTAGTGTACAGGATTGTTATAATCCAAACATCTTCATTTTGTCTTTCATGAAACATAATCAGACTGAAAAGAAGCAGCATTAAGTGACCCTCATCTTCTAATAAACTGCAAAAAGCCTATTCAGCTATTTTTATAGATGAAATAATTCAACTATATTAGGATCTACACATTAAGATTTATTTTAATGTTGAGGCAGAGGGATGAAAACAGGAGAAATCATTCCATTAAAGCAATTTCCTACAATGTAATTCAGTTCCATAAAAAAAAAAGATTGTGTGATTATAGCTCTGAAGCTTGAAACGTGTATTTATTTGTAAGATGCACACAGTATAGTTCAGAATGATGTAAAGGCACCATGTTACCTTTGACAGTAATAATGGACTACAGTAAAGTGTTTGTTACACCACACTAAACTTTACTACAAATAGGCCTGGAGAGAGAACACAGTGCAAAAAGGGTAGAACAGCAAGCTGGAAGGGTACGGGGAGGTAGATTCATTAGTGTATTCCCCCTGACATCCTGTGATCCTATGAAAGGTGAAATGTAAGCTTTTTGGCTTACTTAGGTGCTCAGGAACATTGGTCAATGTACTCCACTAGAAACCAAAGTCTACCTGGATGAGAAACTTCTAAGTGTTATGGAAAACATCAGTTTGAGAAAGTTTATTGGCTGCAAGACAAGAGACAAGCACAGAGAGGTCTAACTTCTTTTAATGGCAAACTTTTGGATTTCAAGTAGGGCAATGTAGCGTTTTGGAAGGATAAGAGCCTGTGCAAGACCTTATCGGAGGCTTGCAGAGCTGTGTAGCCAGCTTTATGTTTCCTTTCCCATGTTTGGAAGGAACTCTGCTCACTTGCTTCCCTGTGCTAGGACAAGGAGCAATGCATGCAAGCTGTAGCACAGGAGGTTCCACCTCAAGGGGGAACTTCTTTACTGTAAGGGTCACAGAGCACTAGAACAAGCTCCCCAGACAGGCTGTGGAGTCTCTTTCTCTGGAGACTTCCAATGTCTGTTGGGATGTGTTCCTCTGTGACCTGAGCTAGACTGAATGGTCCTGCTCTGGCAGGGGGGTTGGACTCGATGATCTCTTTGGGTCCCTTCCAACTCCTGACATCCTGTGAACTTGGCCTAATGGCTGTAGTACTGTCCAGAGATTTAGGAGGGCTGGGTACCATTCCCAACTGATAATCAGACATATGTCCTTCAGAAAGCTGAGGCAAAGGTGAAAAAACCTTCAGAACAATTTAAGAACGAACTTCAACATCCTTGAAGGAGAGGAAAAAAAGATCTAGTTATTGTATATTAAGGAAGAAAAAGGCAACTAAAGTTATGTATCTGATGTAAGCCTTTTTGGAAGCAGCACGGCTAAGTGCTGGGTGCTAAATCAAAACTACACCGAGCTAGACCGGAGACTATTTTGGCAGCGGGCAGGCAGGGTTTGAGCGGCAGCCCCAGAGAAACCGCCCGGAAAGCGTGGGAGGGCTGGGGCGGCCGCGAGGGGGCGCTGCGCTCACCCAGCGCGGCTGTAACGGCCCCAGGGAGCGCCGGGAGCGGGGAGGGCGAACGGGGCGCGGCGCGGCGGGAAGAGCCTGGCACTCCTGACCGACGGGAGGATGCCCTTGCGCACTGCAGCGGGGCTGGACTCGATGATGGAGGTCCCTTCCAACACGAACCATTCCATGATTCTATGAAAATCTGCCACCAAGAACACTATGGCCTGGCACTTAGCACTGAAACAGATGGCTCAGAGTAATTTATCTCAGAGGTATAGAAAAAAGCACTTAACAAAAGGTACTGAGAAAGTCAAATACAATTAAATATTCCTGAATTTGGGCCAAAACGTCTTAATAATGTTTCCCTATTTTAACACTGATAACCACCTGCTTTCTGCTAGAAATCAATAATTTCAATCCTGATGCAATTTTTTAATAGCATGCAAGCTACAGTAGGCTTTACTTTTAAATATTGATTGTGGCAGAAAGTTCTCTTGCCAAGCAACTACAGTTTGCTTTCAGAGGGTTTTCCCAAGAGGCATCAAATTGATGAAGCTGTCTTTTGTTAACAGGTAACACAAAGAAAGTCAGATTAAATAAATGGATATATTAATTCAGCTCCAGCCACATCATAAACCTCCTTTTTAGGCAGATTCCAGCTGCAGAAAGGAATGCACTCTATGGACAACTAAAGTTTTGGTTCTCATTTCCTTCTTTTCTATAGAATGGCATCTACTACTCAATACAAAAGGGCAGAAAAACAAGAGAGTGAAAGGCATGGTGATTTACTGAGCATGCTGAGACCATTTCTGGATGAATACCAATACCTGTACCCCACAAAGTAATACGGAACCCATACAGTCTATATAAATACAGAAGGCAATGGAATTCTACAACTTTCTTACTGTCCTGAAATGCTGTCTCTCTATTACATACTGAAGGTACTTAAAGATACTGATTTTCATAATGAACTTTTAGAATTAAGGGCTGTAAAGAGAGAAAAAATTATTATCTTGGGCTGCATCAAAAGAAGCATGGCCAGCAGATTGATAGGGGTGATTCTGCCACTCTGCTCTGCTCTGGTGAGACCACACCCAGAGTACTGCGTCCAGCTCTGGAGCCCACAACACAGGAAGGATACAGACCTGATGGAGAAGACCCAGAGGAGGGCCACAGAGATGATCAGGGGGCTGGAACACCTCTGGTGCGAGGCAGGCTGTGGGAGGTAGAGTTGTTCAGCCTGGAGAAGACTCTGAGGAGACCTAATAGCAGCCTGACAGCATCTGAAGGAGGTCTACAAGAAGGCTGCAGAGACACTGTTTCCAAAGGCCAGTAGGGATAGGACAAGGAGCAATGGTTTGAAATGAGTGGAGATTTAGACTGGATGTTAGGAACAAGTTCCTTACCATGAGGGTGGTGCAACACTGCAGTAGGTTGCCCAGGGAGATAGCTGAGGCCCCACTCCTAGAGATACTCGAGGTCAGGCTCGACAAGGCTCTGAACAACCTGATCTAGTGGAGGATGTCCCTGCTGACTGCAGGGGGGCTGGACTAGATTACCTTTGGAGGTGCCTTCCAAGCCAAACCATTCCATGATATTAACAGATGATAAATTAATACACAAAGTGGTTAACACTTCTGCTCTACTGTCAGGCCATTACTTTCCAGGATAAATTCAAATTGTTGGCTTCAAAGTGAAAACCCTCAACGTATTTATCCTACTGAAAGAAGGGTACAGCTATAACTGTGATGCTCCAACAAACATTATTCCTCTTGGTTTAAATTATAAAGTAGAAGGCAGGAATTTCAAACTCTGGATTGCAGTAGTTAAAAGATTTGTTGTACACCACATGACAGACCACCAGCAAAAGATCCATGACTACAGAGCCCAAGTCTTCTAACGTAGTCTGAAAACAAATGGTTCTCAAAAAGTTAAGTTTTCCAGTGGAGAAAGTCAGGAATTTAAACATTACAAAAATGTAATTGAATGTGTAATTCAAACATTGGCTACAACAAGAACTTGTATTAAAAAAAAAAAAAAAAGAAAAAAAAAAGAAAAAGAAAGAAAGAAACAATTTAAAAAAAATTAGAACCATCTTTACCTGTATGCATTTTTTGAAACTGGTCGGGGGTCAAATTTAAATAGAAGGATGCACATTGAAGAATTGATGTTTAAATCTTGCGTCTTCCACAAAGGCTCAGTGCAAAGTCATTCTGTAATAGCCTACAAAGGAAACGAAGATCATCATGCTGCAAATTACAAAAAGAAAACTTTGCTTCTAAACTGAAGCTTAAAGATCGAAATGTTCTCACTAATAGCTCACAGTAGGAATAACTAAATTAGGACTTGAAAAAAAAATATTTTGCAATTAATGGTTTACTGCCAAAATTCTTATGGTTCTTATTTTCTTGGCTAATTCAGCTTTTTAGGAATAAAACAAGCATCAAGAAAATGCTGACAAAGTGCTAGCAATACATGAAAGAAACACTATTATGTAATTTCCAGTTCATCATCAATAAAAGTACTGTTACTCTTCCCCATTTTACATAAGGAAATGTGTTTCTGTCTGAATAAAGAAGAAAATAAGAAGCTGTTGTAGAGAAAATAAAGTCTAACCTAAGACAGTCTCAAGCCTATAAATAAAGTGCACTTTAGGCCAAGCTATTATTAAAGTCCAGGATAAAGTATTATTGTTTACCATCAGGAAAAACATCAGCTACCAACAAAACCCATGCTGGACCACAGTGTACCTTTTGAGGACTAGTTTCCAGCACTTGTGGGGTGTTTAAAAAATTCTGGCCATGCTCAGCTGGCATAACAAATGTGCTTTCTATTTCAAAACCACATTTCAAACGTTTTGTGGTGCCCCAATGAAAAGTTTTCTGGTAATAAAACTGCAGCTTGATCCTCACGTTTTGCTGCTGCTAAAATAATTATCAGAATGGTACCAACTAACGGCACATACCCAAGATTTACTGCTACTGAGAGCTTTTTCCATGCAAGAGTTTTCAAGGTAGGTGGAGAGGGGAATGGGACAGGCAGAGTTCAACACCACAAGGCTATGTGAGCAATCTAGGGAGTGAAGCAACATCTGCACAAAAGAAGGACTTTTAGTAGTACTTCCAGATAAATAGAAAGTGCCTCTCTTGCACTTAAATTTCCACATCATTTACCTTAAGAGATATCAAGAAATTTATGATTTTGACTACATTTCATATTACCAGAAGCAAAGCTACAAGTGCAGCATTTATGCACATTTTTTTAATTAACAGCTTACCAGTAGCTGCTGGCTCCTGTTAAGTCACAGTTCAACACTACACTAGCCTTCTGTTGCTGTCATGGCACAAGTTCAATCTTGCAATCTAATATTCTGCAGAGACTCTTCTGTTGCAGGAAATGAAATAACTTACAGAGAGGTGCGACACTTCTGACATGCTCACCAAGGCATAAGAAGAATCATCAAGGGAGTGTGTGTGTGTCTCCAATTCACAAAGTATTTTAAACTCTGACAAAAAGAATGTCTCTCCCAAGGTGACTTCACATTTCACCAGCTAAGAGCAACAATAGCCAACCTACCCCAACTATTTTCTGTTTAACAGGTTACACAACAAGGCATTACAGAAAACAGAATTAAATCACACTCTAGGATGTTTTCACCTCTAGGAAGTCAATCTCCAAAGAACTGATTCAGAAATTAATCATAAATTGAAGATGCAGATTTGAATTTTGGAAAACTGATTTACTAGCCACATGTTTAATGAGATCCATAGCCAGCTTCATTTAGCAAATCCAATTAGTTTTAAGGTGTTATCACCATTCTCAGACTCCTGAGTTTTCAGTAGACTGCAATCATAATGGATTTGCACAACTGAACTATCAGTTCAGAAAGACTTGGATCTTCTACATAGAGATCTTGTTAGCTTTTCACAACATTCAGGATCTTGTACCTCAGCTGCCTTATGTCACCAGGTGTAAACAACACTGACCTGTTCACACCTTCCACTCCAACTCATGAGAAGAAACTGAAGCTAAAACAAAATTACAGTCACAGTCCAGATCACAGAGCACAAATTTCCTAGTGCAACAGACAGCTTACAAACAAGAGCACAGTGCCATTTCCTGATAATATAATTAAACCCACAACACAACTCTAAGGTATTTCTGAAACCTTTTATACTTACTTTTTTTACTTTACGTTTCTGATGCTGTTCAGATATCCAGGCAGTATCTGTATGCCATACTTCACCTCAGTTTCTTTATTCAGGATATAATTTATTCTACCAGAAGGGATTTAAATTACAGATCTTCCCATTAATTCCTCCTCTGGAACATTACATTGTTCTTTATTCTGCAGCAGCTACCTTTCTTTCAACCTTGTCTTGTCTCCATCCAGAACCATTTTGGTTTATGTCCTTCTCTCACCTTCAAACCTACTCTGCCTTTAAATACTTGTTCTGTCATTGGGCATTTTTTCTCCTGTTTGGTAATTTTTCTGTCTCCAAAGAACATGGCTTCTTCATGGCACAGGTTCTTCAGCCTGCTTACTGTGCAGCCAAAATATAAACAAGACTTAGTTCTATTAATTCTACAGCACCTTCCAAACAGGTCCCTACCATACACTTGTCAGTCCACCCAGTCTAGTGGATGAACTAAACATTGGCTAACAGCAGGAACCCAGAACATCAAGTCTGTCAGATTCTCCCTGTTAGAATACTGGGCTCCCAAAGAATCTTCTCAGGAATGCACAATTGTGTGTCACACAAGCCTCTAGTGAATTTGGGGCAAGTAACAGTTACTAGTCCTTCCCAAATGATGCAAATCTCACGGTGGTTATTGTTTATACAACAGTGCACAGGCTACTCAGAAATCAAACAGCAGATTTTTTTTTTTTTTTTTTTACCTAAAAGGAATCTTTTTGCTGAAGTCATTCTTGAAGAGAGACTCAAATCAGGACAGATGAGACCTTTCAACCCCCACCCACATTACAAGCAGAACACTGCAATAAATGTCAAACTAAGAACAGAGGTTTATTTTAGCTGACTGATTGCTACTGTTCTGTTCCTCAAGCAATCTTCTCACAGACAGCTCCACCAGTAAATGGAAGTGGCACTCCATCATTGGCAACAACTTGACTGAACAAATAATTGGGAGTAGAAGGAATGTCAGTGAACAACTGTGCTGCACTAGGTTCAAGGCTGGGCAAGATGTCTTCCTTCTGACTGCAAGGTCTGTAGGTGACAGCTTCCACCCTCCACCCAGCCCCCAGTATATCAACAAGAGTTGCAGGTTATATTTCTAAGATACACTGTAAATTCCTGCATCAAAGAAAAAGCATCTCTATCAAGAAAATGCTAGAGATTTCAGTTATGCAGATTTCAGTTTTCCTGTTCAAATCTTAGGTTTATCTTTTCCTTTTCTCCATCTGCAGCCTACAGGGGATGTAAACTTTGTGTCTATGAACCGGAAAGCAACCAGAGCCATACATTAGGCAGTGACTCACATGACACATTGATGAAGCCAAAAGGATCCGAGTTAATTCTGGCAAAATACTTGCAAAAGAAGCAGTAGCACGAGACTGATCCTAACCATGGCTCTGAGAATTCGTGCTGCAAATTTTCCTTGGAAGCCCACCAAAAAAGGGACAGATTATCTGTCTTTTATTTTAGCAAGCAATCTCAAAGATGTTTAGTTTGTTTTTAAGACAGGCCAAAAAGCTTTATAAAAAAAACAAACCTAGACTGAGTGATTTCTTGCCTGTTTGTTGAGCAACTTGTTATAAAAGTAAGACAGTGAGTTACAATTGAGTTGAATAAGCAGTTCATTATAATTACAACTTTGTGTGTCCTTTGGAAGGTAAAGGGCTACAGCTTCTATGATCAAGGCTGTATTACTGTCTGCCTATCAGAAATGAACTTCAGTCCACAAACCACATTGAATAAAATGCATTAGGAGTGGTCATGAAGCAAGCAATACACCAGAGTAACACTGCACACTACTGGTGACTGCTTCCTGCTTTACAAAGTATGGCAGCTTCATCCTCTTCACCTTTTCCTCAGTGTGAACATCAAGATTGACATTTGTACATACTGAGTCATACCAGACTATTTCAGAAACAACACTCATGGAAGAGATCCCTTTCAGCTCCCCAGCTGAGAGGTACCCATTTGCAGCATCAGCATGAATATGGTAGGTAATCCTTAAAACTAGTGGGTTTTTTTTCCTGATAAAGTGCAAAGAAACCCATTTGGTCAAAGCAGGGATATAAAATACAGTTTTAATGGGCAGCTTTCCCTGACTACTCTTGCTGACTATGGAAATATGGCTCCCAGTATTCATTACGTGTCCTGCCAGATAATTAAATGGATTACTCAAAAAAAAACCCCACACCCAAAAAACTGTTGACAGTTTATCACTTATAGGACTACTGTTTTAATAAACAGGTTTCAGGCTCCATTAGCTGATTTATTGAGTTCCCTTCAAATAATCAATTTAGTACAGCTGTTAGTGCAAAGTTACTGGGCAACAGAGCTCACATGAAAACTGCCAGTCAGGAAACAGCAGCAGAATACGTTTGTAACGCTCACCACAACCATCTAGAGGGACAAATATTTTCAACACTTTGATGCCTTTCTACAATCCACATTCATTACTATTGAGTAGTACTGCTTTGACAGAAGTATCTTTATCCTACCCTGCTTGATGTTATTACAGTTCTTTAAGTCGTATTTCTGCTTTTAGTGACTGAATATCAAAACAGGATTACTTATCTCGGGCTCCACCTGCCGGCCTTGAAACAACCATAAACAGTTTGACCTTTTTTCCGTCGTTTTCAGCCAGAAGTGTTAAAGCCAGATAAAACAGTGCTACCCTTAAAATAGCAGCGATACTTAACTGGCAAAGGAGGCCACCAATGTATTTTGGTACCTCCTTCAATCAAAGATGACATTGCACTTCCAACACCTGTTGGGTTTTTACACCCAGGGCTGGATGTCAGCCTTAAAATTCTTAAATAACATATTGTAAGCCTGACTCAAATTTGGATACTCTGAAACGTAAAACAATTCATAAACATTAAATGAAATATGTTATGTCATAAAGTATATGTATAATGTGCTTATGTCATAGACATAATATTGCATTAAAAAATCTTTATACAAGTGTCATTTTTTAAAGTTCACATTCACATAAAAGAGGCTGCTGCAACTATGAGGATGAGACAAACACATTGTGCAGAGCTGCCATTACAAAGCAGATGTACTCAGCAGAGTCTTCTCATCATTCACCTGTAGCTTGCCACAGATCAAGGAGAGAGAAAGATTAAAAAGATAAGGTCAGCACTGGCTTCCACACTTGCACTTGATCCTGAAGTAAGTCCAAAGCTTGATCAAAAGCTGACTTTCTTGCTCCATTTCCATAGAAAATGTCTTCAGAACTATCCTCAGAAATGCAAGCAGCAGCTTAATTAAATAGGAAAGGCTAAGTGGTAGCATAACACATCCCTTGTGGTTTTCTTCTGTGAAGACAACACAGGCCAGAACATGCATACCGTACAACACACAAGGTCCACAGAATAAGGGGAAAAACACTATAAAGGTGGAGACAGTGAAGACTTGATGCTTTCTGGATAATCAGCTTTTACAAAATCCAGTTTGATCATTCCTACTCAGCAAGGCAACAGGTATCAAGGATGAAATGACAGCAACAATCTCCTGTTTCTGTAATATGTTTCTGGTTTGCTAACTTATGCCTAATACACACAAACCAGCTTGACAAAAATTACAAACACCCTGTAATTAAGCGTTCTGCTCCAAATGGCACTACTGATTTGGAAATGACATTCAAGTAGCTAACATTCTTATTGTGTGCTACTGTACTCTGCCAGACAGTACAGTGTGTTGTTTTGCTCATTTTAATGATCTGTTAAAAGCCTGAGTGGATACATGCCAGCATAAGGTAGCTTTTAGAAGGACTATCAAGAGAGCAAAACATGATAGATTGTGTATGCTCTTTTCATATGGTTCTACCATCATTTGGTTGATTAGAAGCAATCAGTTCACAATTTGGCATAAAACCATTTTACCCTTAAGAACTCCCAGTAGCAGCCTTTGAAAAATGAAGCCATTTGTTATGTATTTTGTTTTCACAAATGAAGCACCATAAATAACATCTGTCAGCTACCACAGTGATCTCAATGGCTTCTCAACTGATTCAAAACTGTTGTTTAGGTGCAATCTAAGAGACAGCTAAAGATCGTAATTCATTGGATTCTGATAGTTAATATACCACAACAGTAACTTGTGATCAGCAAAGTCTAAAACTATTTTACTACTTCTGATTTTGTTCAAAGGAAATTGAGCACTACACTCTTCAAATGCCTGTAAAATTGGATGCATTTTCTTTTAGTAGTGGAATGAGAATTTTTTTATATACTGAACTTTAAAATTATGGCAAACAAGAGATGCTTGATTAGTTTTTAAAATTAATCTACCTTTTTTCCCCTACCACAGAAAAGTGTCTCACAGTTGCCTTTTAAAAAGCCTTTTACCATTTGCTTTTGCATTTCCCTTGTGTAGTACATGCCCCTGTATACTAATACTAATAAGTAATGATAAAGATGAGGTAGGATAGATTCATGATCTGATACCTTTCAGGTTGATCTGCATAAAGAAAAAAATTACCTAATCTAGTATTTGTAACCCTGCCAAAGCAAAGAGAAGACAGTCTTCACTGCGAGAGGTAGCAATGTACAGTAGAAGTTATGAAAACACAGACCATAATGTGCAGGATGCATGCTATTTCCAGGTTTAATGAGCTAATTTTCTTTTCAGCTCCTCAGTTTCTCCCTCTGGCATCTTACTGGATAAAGTCCACTGTACTTGTTCCCAAGAGAAAGACCAGTAAACATCACCCTTCCCCAAAACCAAGCTTTAAAAACATTTCCAAGATATTAAATAAGACAAGCCTTTCCCCCAGTTTCTCAAGAGGGCAAGCTTTTACTGTGCCACCAGTCTTTTGTCAGAATTCTTCCTCCTAGACCAAGACTGCTGATTTTAGCTTTCACAATTCTTGAGTTTTCTTCAAGGTGGAACCAGCAAGGAATCATTCTTTTGGGCAAGGAAGTATCTTATCCATTTCTAATTTAGAGAAAGTCTATGCTACAAATAGTTGGAGGAAATACTGGAATAATCATATATACTTGCTCTGGTTTTATGCTTCTGCCTAGAAGTGTTTCTCTAGGCCCTCCCAGAGAAGGAATATCAGTCTATACAGACCTCTGACCTGTCCCAGTAAGGCTGGTTTTAGATTCTTAAGCTTAATTTCCTGCAAAGGAAGGGCTGCAATCATCACAGTATAAGCAAGGTTGGAAGAGACTGGAAAGATCATCAAGTCCAACCCATTACCACAGACCTCAAGACTAGACCATCACTTATATAAGTGTGTTTTTACATCTTACACACACAAGCCCATGGTAGCCAAGTAGATGAAAGAAGCCCTGCAAGTATCCTTACTTAAAAAACATATTCATTTCTTTCAAGACAGCAGATATAAAATGAACCCTGCAACACAAAGAGCTTCGAAGCTTATTGCTTTGAGTTAAAATAATCCTTGCAGGAGACACAAATGTTAGTTCTACTGCTAACAAAGTTATTTATCAATATTTTTAATGTGCTCTTAAAAAAAAATCACGGCCATGAAAGTAATGTGGCTGACCACTATCAGCATTCAGCAGGTTCACTTGGAACTGCTCTCATATGAGCAACACCAGTGTCTAGGCCTACTCATTCTACTGCAGGTGTGGTACATGGCTGGTTGTTTCCACACTCAAGAATATCATTGCTATGTTGGTAGACATCCTATTACTGAGTCTGGAACAAGTGTAAGTAGGTAACAAGAGAGGTACATCACTGCACTGAAGCATTGCCAAACATATCAGTTACAGAGAAAAATACTAGCCCAGCCTTTAGCCACCTCACTTAAGATATTAACTGAGGTATTTTTTTAATGAAAGTAGATGGCAAACTGGCTTCAGTTAAAGCTGAGATACTGCTGCTGCTAAGAACTATGGGAAACCCAAAACCAACTCAACTAACTAATTAAAATAATCAAGTGAAGGAAGTCAAGTTTGTGTTACATGTTTTGAGTTTTAAAACCAGCACAATTTTTAAGTTGTGCACAAAACAATACACAGCAAAGAGTGAGCTAGTGACCAGTGTGCCCCAAGCCTATGACCTGTTGGCCTCATACAATCACAAAAGACATCTCTCAAAAAAACCCACCCCTGTGTTTTCAGCACCTACAAACTGAAACATCAGCAGTTTTCATTGTCTTCCTGTAACAATCTGCCATGAGACGATCACCATATGGTAAAACGATTACTTTATTGGACTCTCGTACGTGACACAAGTGCCAACTAGCCACCTCCAGCGCAAGAATGAGATGTTATCACATAACCACAGAAAACAAGTGGTGGTTGACACTTTAAAATATGTCAATAGTTGCTCTCGGGTACATTTAGGACAAAGTTTCTCGAGTGCAGGGTGCCGTGCAGCAGTGCTCTCCTCAGCGCCACTCGCCGTGAGGGGCGGCCATCACCACCGCCGCGGAGCGCTGGGCTGTGAGGGACCTGCCGACCTCCGCTACCTGAGGCACGAACAGCCCCCACCCTGTTCGCAAACCAAGAACCCCTTAGCGCCCAGCCACACTGCGCCGCAGGTTCAACACCCGTGACGGCTGGAGGCTCAAAGCTATTTCTAAGCCTGGCCCCCACCCTTCCCACTGAAGCGCTAACCAGGAGAGGAGCCGGCCCGAGGTGACTCTGCCAAGACGTCACGGAATAAGGGGTGCGGGCCACACGACCTCCCCAAACCCCGGAGAGACCCTCACCAACCACTCCGCACTCACCCAGCGCCCGCTGTAGACACCAGCACATCCCAAGCACCCCGCTTCCGGGAGCGCAGCCAGTTCAAAACAACGCCCGCCCCTATTGGCTGCGGGTACCCCGTCCCCGCGTACTATTGGGGGACGGATCCCCCGCCTCCTCTTCTCCAGCTGTCATTGGCTGGTTCCCATACAGGTGCCCGGTGGGCATTGCCCTCTTCCTCTCCCTCGCCCTTTCCCCTGTAAGAAGAGTTGCGGCCTCCTGCTGTTCTCCTGGCCCCGTGGCCTGCTACCACCGGCTGAGGAGGGTCTGGCCTGAGTACTAGAGGCACCACACCTCCAATACTGCCATATGCACTCATTTTTGCTTATTAGCCTTAATATTAAAATTGCAGTTAATTTATGCAGAGGTCTTTGTTTGGGCACCCTGGTACTAAAAATCTGGTTTGAAGTTGGGCATTTCTGTTATTTTAGCCTTGCTTCATCAATTTTAGCCAAAACAGGGCAATCTTCTCTTGGTAAGACTCCCTGCTTAAGTGCTTTGGCAGGCCAGCTTCCCTGATCTTCATTTAACACAAAGACCTGCTAATTGTAAACAACCTTGGTCCCAAAGTGTACTAAATCAACTTGCTTTCCTCTCCCATGTTAAGCTAGGCAGTTATCCCACACTGTAGGGTTAAAACTTAGTGGTGTTAGTTTTTACTGATTTTTTTTTCTTTCATATTTTAAATACATATAGGAATTTGGTATCACTTCAGAGTCATTTTTCAAATGGTTTTCATGAGGCTTTGCAGAAACAGCCTGCTGCAAGGGTTCATGAATACTGGATTTTGTGGCCATTCAGACTCTTCTCTCCGTTTTTTTGTGTCCTCTTTTTGTTCTGCCAACAACAGCTTGGTTATTGTTGTCCATTTTAGACCCTGTCCTAGGAGATCAGTGTATAGCTCCCATTGTTTGTCAAATTTGAATAGTCTGATCCCAAGTAGCTGGTGATTCCGTATCCACTTTAAGTATCTTTAATGAAGAGAGTGATACTGGCTGTATAGAACTTCTATTGGTGAAAGATAAAAATCAAGCAGAAACTTGGTGAAAAGCTTACAGAATTGTTTTGAGTTAGTCTCAAAAACTAAGGGTCCTGACATTTGTTTAAAAACTTTGATCTTTCTTTTAAATGCTGGAATGGATGTTTTAATGGTCAAAAAATGCAAGCAAAGGCATCTGTAAACAAATGTAGGGATGCACGAAGTAAAAAGTAAAAAGCTTGGTAAAAAGTACTTCCAAGAAGAATTTAGCTGTTACCATATTATAAGTGTTTCCTCATGACCTCTTAGAGTAATACTGTGATAAACTTGGCTAATGTTATTCTTTAACGTATAAAATAATATATATAGGGGACTCAGGGGTGTGATACTGCCTCTGTCCACAGCACTGGTAGCATGCAACACTGCACCATTTCTGATACCCATGATTAGGTAGGAGGGATTAAAACCGCTAGAAATAATCCAGGGGAACATAAAAATAATTAAAGTGATGGATAGCGGGATATAAAATAGGGGTGTAGGAAGCTCATAGCATTCAGCTTATCCAGAAGCTTCGAGGTGACTCCACCGCAGTGCAGAGAACACTGGTGAAAAGGTCAAGTTAGACAAATACATGGGGATCATGGGCCAGCATTACCTGGCTGGATTGCACCTGATGAGCCCTCTTGTCACAGCACCCATTTCGAACATCGTTTGGGCCTAGACTGTCTGTCTATAGCTGTGAGAAGTACCCTTTAGTATCCCGAGACCAGGACGGCACTGCACATCGGTGGGCTCAGTGCTGCAGGCCATTCAGTGCCGTTTCGTCTGCTCATCCAGTGAGGTGACACAATGGTCCCTGATGCCCCAGCCGAAAGCGCACTGTCAGCGCACCCCTCTACCAGGCGGGCAACCCATCCCTGCTGTCGCACCAGCCACCGCTGCTCCTTCTGCGGCTCCCACCGTCTGCGGCCGCCTCGCGCGCTGCTGCCCAGCGCGCCCACAGAGGGGCCGGATCGCGCCCGGACTGACAGACCCGGTGGCCAATGCCGCGGCAGCGCCCAGCCACTGACCGGAGCGGGGTGGAAACGCACCAATGAGACTTTGGTTGCTAGGCGCGATCGCAAAGGAGCTCCCCAATAGGAAAATTCCCGGCGCGGAGCAGCACGCCGGCTTCTGTGTCGGCCGCAGATAGGCAGCTCGAGGCAGGGGTCGGCGGCGGCCGCGCGGGGGTCGCGGTTCGCTGCCCTCCGCGGCCCGCCCGTTTCTGTGGCCATGGGGCGGCGGCAGACGAGGATGCTTCTTCTCTTCCGCTAGTACTTTCCCCCAAGGTGTGAATGTGGAGGGATGATAACTCCCTGCTTTAGAAAGAGTTGGGCAGGCGGTACCGAGACCGGCTGGGGGGGAGGGAAATCCGTTCCCCGCTCCCGCTGGGTCTCCTAAATGACGCTTCGCGGGCGGTTGTTTTCCGGAAAGTAGTTCGCGAAGGCATTTCTAAGCCTTGCCCTTGGACCTTTTTCTGGAGTGGCTTTGGGGGCCGTCAGGAGAACCGCGCTCCTCCAGAGGTGGCGAGCAGCCAAGCTAGGATGCGGGTACCCGCAGGCCTGGTGGCAGCGAGTTAATGCGCTTTGTAGAGAAGCGACGGCCCCTGTGTGCGCTAAAAACGCAGCCAAAAATCATAGTGGAAAAGGTAAATGCAAGAAAAGGGTTAACGATTGCTTCACCCTCCCCCTCCTGCCCCCGGCTGGATAAAGACGGTCTTGGATACCCTTTGTAAATAGGAATGTGGAGGTGGGAGGGGAAAATCAGCCCCATTCCGTCTACTATGTTGCCCTGATGGGTAAGAAGGCGATAGAGAGGTTACTGCAGCCCGGGTGCTCTCCCGGGAGAATGCGCGGGAGGACGAACGCGCCTTCCGCGGGAGCCGGGCACCCGCGGGGCTGCTCCGGGGCGGGGAGGGCGTGAGCAGCGGGCGGGGAGCACCGCGGCGGGGGCTCTTGCTCCCGGGAGCGGGGAGCGAGAGAGGAAGCGAGAGGTTTTCGTTGATAGGCTGCCCAGCGGTTGTTGAGTATTTTATTGAAGAGTTGGGTTTTTTTCATTTTTTTTTTCCTCCCCCCCC